>JAMGYT010000021.1:1200000-1616027 GCA_024713595.1 Morchella rufobrunnea | reverse complement strand
TAACCCTAACTAACCCTAACTAACCCTAACTAACCCTAACTAACCCTAACTAACCCTAACTAACCCTAACTAACCCTAACTAACCAACTTTATTTTTGTCTTAATTTCTGAAAACCCATACGGTGTTGGAGGCTGCTGTATGTCACCGCAATCATACGGTCGAACCAACAATACGCGACTGTACAGTGCTGAGCGTAAGCCAGCCACTGGTACTCTGGCTAGCGTACAGCACTTTTGCCGTGCGCGCAATTAGTGCTCTGGGCGCTGTACGGCACTTTGGCAATTCGCGAGATTGGTATTTGGAGTGCTGTATAGCTCAATGCCGATATGGATGCTCTGGGTGCTGTACAGCACAATGGCGATGCCCTCGAGGGTGGTTTAAATGCTGTACAGCACAATGCCGATGCGGGCAATGGGTGCTCTTGGTGCCGTACAGCAATTTGGCGATGCCCTTGAGTGGTGCTATGGGTGCTGTACAGCACAATGCCGATGCGGGCAATGGGTACTCTGAATGCTGTACAGCATATTGGCGATAGTGGCAATAGGTGCTCTGGGTACCGTACAGCACAATGGCGATGCCCTCGAGTGGTACTCTAAATGCTGTACAGCACAATAGCGATGCGGGCAATGGATGCTCTGGGTGCCGTACAGCAATTTGGCGATGCCCACGAATGGTATTCTGTGTGCTGTACAACACAATGCCAAAGCACTAGAGTCATACTCTGGACACCGTACAGCACAATGGCGATGTGCTAGAATGGTACTCTGAGTGCCATACAACACATTGGCGATGCCCTCGAATGGTATTCTGTGTACTGTACAGCACAATGGCGATGCACTCAATGGGTTTTCTGAGTGCTGTACAGCGTAATGGCGATGCGTGTAATTGCTGCTGGGCATACTGTACAGCACATTTCCCATGCGAGGTGCTTGGACAGAACGCGCCGTATAGGTATCTGGAATGGGCGGTGAGAAGGCGGCCAGTGCTCGTATGAGGGCCCACGGCCAAGCTCTTCCCTTTGCCAAAGCGACGTACGCGTTGTAGAGCCCAAGATCTTCTTAATGCCAACGTGCCGTATGGGATCATGGGCGCTTCCATGAGATTTCCGCAGCGAATTGGGCCGTACGGCGGCGTTAGTGCCAGGATTCGACGCATAAGCACCAGAGAACGTCGAAATAGACACTATGGGGGTAACTTTAACCCTGAACCCACCCCACCAGAAACTGGTATAATAGCCCCTGGAGTGGAATGGAAAACCGCATTCAAAACCTGCCTCGGCCACTTTGATTTCAAGGTAATACCCTGCGGATTGACCAACGCCCCCAGGACCTTCCAACACTTCATTAACGATACGTTACGACCATACCTGGACCATTTCTGCACGGCCTACCTAAATGATGTCCTAATTTTCAATAATGATCTGGAAACCCACAGAGAACACGTTTGGAAAGTGTTGAAAGCCTTAATTGCCGCTGGCCTCTATGGTACCCCTGAGAAATGCGAATTCCACGTCCAAGAAACCAAGTATCTAGGATTGATCATTACGGTTCAGGGCCTAAAAATGGATCTCCGTAAAGTCGAGAAAATCCGCAGTTGGGAAAGTCCAAAGCCGGTGAAAGAAATCCAGGAATTCCAGGGATTCGCCAACCTCTACCGACACTTCATTAAGGATTATGCTCGGATAAGTCGTCCCATGATATTACTGACACATAAGTATACCCCCTTCGTCTGGTCCCATGCCTGTGAAGAAGCGTTCAATGAGTGGAAAATCGCTTTCACTTCTTACTCAATCCTTCGTCACTTTGATTTCCGAAAAGAAAGCCATTGTGGAGACGGATGCTTCCGACTAGGTATCAGCTGGTGTACTCTCGCAATATACTGATGATGGCCTCTTGCACCCAGTTGACTATTTTAATAAGCAACATACCCCGGCCGAGTGCAACTACGGGATCTATGACAAAGAATTCCTCGCGGTAGTCCGATGTTTTTAAAAATTGAGATCAAAGTTACAGTCGGTAGCAGAACCAATAGAGATTCTAAGCAATCACCGAAACCTGGAATACTTCATGATGAAAAGGAACCTAAATCGCCGACAAGCCCGATGGTCTGAATTCCTATTTCGGTTCAACTATAAAATCACATACCGGCCCGCGAAACAGGGAGGAAAGCCAAACACACTGACTAGGAGATCAAGAGATCTGCCTGACGAGGGGTATGAATGCCTGTTGCACCAGAGTCAAGATGTTTTGAAGAATCAAAATGTTGATCACAAGCTAAGTTTATTCGCGGCTTCTTCGTCAAATGAAGCCATCGAAGATGCGGCCCCCCTTAAAAAACACTTTGACGGAACATATACTAAGGACCCATTGCTGAACAAGATAATAGAAGCTCTGCGACGCGGTGACACCCAGTCCCGAAAAATAACATTGGCCGAATCCTCAACTGGGCGAGGCTTGTTAACATGAAGGAGCAAGCTCTATGTCCCAGCTGATCAAGAACTCCAGCTACACCTCCTCCAACAACACCACGATGCGCCCGCAGCCGGACATACGGGTAGGGCTAAAACCTTCGAACTTCTCTCTCGCGCCTATTACTGGCCCAAGATGTGAGCCACAATTGATAGATCTGTACTGTTACGCGCTGAACCAGAGAGACAGGGAAATGCTGGGAGGAGTTGGGTAGTCCTTCAGAATTCAGGGACGATGGCGTAGATGATCTCGCGTACGAAGTAATGAATACGGAAATACCAATAGAGGACTCGTTCAGCCGTCATCAACTAATACCGAGAGATACAACACGACGGAACGTATTCGGGATGGTCAGACTATAACCGACGGCAAGGTTCTAGCAAGGATCGGACTTGATACCGATCGAGGAGAACTCAGGGATTCGGACACGTTATGCGAAGCTCACAATGTTTAGAAGATTTAATGTAATATATTTTAAGTATCCAAGCCGAAAGAAACAACTTGTAGAGAAATAAAACCCAAACGAAAAGAACCCCAATACAACAGGAAGATTGCGTGAGGAAGAAAGGAAAGGAAGACAAAAGGAAGGTAAAGCAGTATATATACAAGTAACGCTGAGAGGCAGAGACATGATTAATAATCTGCACGACGGAAACTCACGGAAGCACATCAAGGAAAATTACAGGGAAGAGAAATGATTGTTACACAAGGACCCGAAAGAAAACCCAAAGGAGAAGTGAACACCGAAAGACAGTGCGCCGAGAACCCAAAACGATACCCTTCCTCCGCAATCCAAACCGAGACACGAAACACCGTTAGAGTGAAAGGGGAGAGGAAGAATGAGTACACTAAAAACTTTTCTTTTACTTAAAACTACCTACTTTTCCTTTGTTATTCTGGAAGAGAGGAGAGAGGGGAGGAGATGGATTGGTATACGTAGTTGTTTGAGTATCATAACCATGAGTTTGCATACATATTATGAATAAAAGGGAAAAAAAAAAAAAAAAAAAAAAAAAAAAAAAAAATGAACTATCAAGATGGTAGAGGATATTTTTGGTTTACTAGTTGTTATAAATTTCATTCATCTCTATAGGGAAACAAGGAGATTTCCCATACCCCGTGATAGCCACAGCTTCAGTGAACACGTCGAACTATCGCGCCTTTAAACATTGTTCCATATCCCTCAAGCTGATGAGATTTTTGAGATCCTGTTTAGGAATATCAAAGATATGGCTAATGCTAAGAGATAGTTCTGTAGCTTTTAAACCAAGTAACATTGTTAAACCGGATTCTGCTCGCTTGAAGGACTGATGTTGTCTCCTCAACTTTGTAGGAACCTGGTCTTCTATTTATACAAGAATTATCACCTGACCATGCAACCATCTCGATAATAGTCTCCTTTACTAATCCTGCTATTTCTCCAATCCTCCCGAGCTCCGTGGGCTGGTCCTGCCATTCCGAGCACCCCTTATCACACCTTCCACTCTTACCCCGCTTTTTCATGCATGCAAGCTAAAGTAGACCGGGCGCAATCGCATCCTGGTAGTTACTTACTTGGCAGTCCTGTTCCATCAGTTACCCGGAGGTGGGGTCGTAGTCCATCACTCGTACCCGAGTATCCTATAACAGATCCGCGGCCTACCAAGTAGTCATTTCATAGCGACCTTAGGAAATACCCGGCAGCTGGTACTCGGTTATAAAGCACTAATTATTCGTAGACTCTATTCCGGACGCAGAACACGGTGTAGGAAACCTCTCTCATACATATATGGCCTGTGATTCGTGAATTTGCGAAAGAGAATGTCATTTGGCCGCATTATATATATTATTAGTTTTTACAATACTGAGAAATCCCGCGCACCTCGCTCATTGCTGCTTTTCTATATTCGATCATTTCTTTCATAAGCCACATGAATGCATGAGAGAGATTCCTACACGTGTTGTTCGTCTGGGACATACAAAGTCGCCAGCTCCAGTACGGGCACGGACCAGGTCAGAAATTTGACAAATTTCGTTCGGCTAGTGATATAACACATATTCCGAGGACACGATACGCAGCCGCCCAATTCAACCGCCTGTCTCTTACTCCAAAAGCTATCACTATTATCATTGTGTGGTTAAAACCAACCTCCCTATATGGAACCAGTGATACACCATGCTCATCCCCTTCCATAGGCCTCCAATATATGGCCCTTCCATCAAGCCTCACATGCTTCCCTAAACCCCAAGGCCACTGTTTCCTCAATTTTCCCCTATTCTTCCAACACATTACTTACACTCAAGTCCGACATTTACTGAAATGGGGGGGCAGGATGGGGACAGTTTACAACTGGATATAATCATCGCCTTGGCTCGCGGCTACGAGGTTGCCAAAGCTGCCTTTATGTATGTACTCCGGTGTCAAGGGTAAGTGAGTAGAACATAGTGGTGTGGACCCTGCTATCACCATCCCTATTTGACACCACCACGTTCTACTTTCTTACCCTTGATACCCGAGTACCCGGGCCATAGAAATAGTGCCGGACACTGCAGATCATGTCTAGAACTTCCTCCGCTGTAGTTCTCCTCTAGTACGCACACTCATTGGTAAACCCCAAAGCTTATTGACTGCTCCTCTGTTCCTGCCCTGGGTGGATGTTTATGCCTTCATGGGAACGTGAGCTGCCTTAGCGATTACCCCTACCCTTTGGGCTTGAAGCGCTCTCTATTTGAGAGATGTCCATTATCTTCCATGAATTCTGTTAACTACATCCTTGTCCTCCACTCCCCCCACTCGCACCGACATCAGCCCGCGGGGGTACCAAACTATCTAGAAAATTGATTAATCACTCTGACATTCCTCCTATTCGGTGTATATCTAGAAGCACTCAGATCTACTGGTGAAGAAATTGACAAGGCGTGTAACATTTCCATTTAGGTTGTGATTACGAACTCTTCGAGTGATCGCAAGAGCATGCGTTGTAACACGCCCGCACGCATTTCAACCAGGGTTCCAATGCACTGCCTGCCTGTCACATCTTGATAGGCTCAAGGGCCATGTTTGTGCCTTTACGTGAAACATTAAATTTTTTGAGACATCGCAACAGATATTTCGCAGTTCCCCGGGGGGGAAGGTGGTATAAGTCTACAGCACCGGCTGGTTCCACTAGAAGAGACCACTCGCTTCACGGCGTAAGCCACAGAATCTAGCGTTAATTTGAGTGGCTCACGGCGTAATTTTCACTGCATCTATGAGAAGAGACCGGGCTCTTCCAGTGGAATAAGACGGTACCCGGAATGAAGATCCCAAGGAGATCCCCCACAGGAGGCCACGGTATACGTACTGGAACCTGCATCTACATGTATAAAAAGTCTCACTTTCTCCCTGTAAAATCCTTGCCGCGCTGAAGATACCATTGGACCGGATACAGCGGAACCCCGATCGTAGAATACTCGATACCAGCATACTCGATCGCGATAGTAGCCTATTCGCCTATCACGAACGAATTGGCACAAACAAATCTTATTCACGATCTAAGCAAATTTTGAGATAGTGGCAAAAGCGCTTTCATCCCGGCCCGTACGCCTCTATCGGGGTTGTACTGTAATCGGGAATATTCATTGTCATTCTTTTTACGCCTCCTTTAAACAATAAAACAAGCAAAGACACCCTGCAAAGAATACCTTTCTTTAATGGAGTTGAAGGCTCTGTGATATGATTACCTCCTTTACAAATTGTTGCCGGGTATTCTAGCCCTATGGAATTCCTCGATGATGTGAGCTTTAGAAAGGCTAACCATTTTTCACACAACAGCAAAACGAGGCCAGTAACCGCCTTTATCTGAGCATAAAATAAAATCCCCAACTAGGACATAAGAAGAATCGAATATGCAAATACCCGTTTGTTGAAATCCAGAATCATATGCTGCCTAGCTGTCTGAAGCGCGGAGAGGATCACAAGAGTTCCTAGACCTAGAGGGGAGGACGACCAGAAGATCAGGTTCTACTACTACTAAGGTCATGGTCAGTGCCCTTTCACATGTGATAGACCACGAGTATATTGATCCATGAAACCCATCATCTTTTTGAGCATCATAAAAGGAAGGACCACCTGTACTTACAGCCTCTGGTAGAGTTATTGTAGTAGCAGTCATTACTTATCAAGGCTTCTGGCTAATGATGTGGCAATATTTGCACAATATTTTCACCAGAAGCCGACGTATGGCATCAAGGTGAAACCCCATAAAGACACTCCCCGTGTTGGTCAAATGCATATTCCAAATGACTCGAGTAAATTTTAAAATTCTTCTATTCGTTGCTTGCATCTCAAGAGATGATATTCCCGCCGCCAAGCTAATCTACTTGCTGATACTTTTCTGATAGGACCAACAGATAACTTACTTTTGCCGCTAACTTACTTTTGCCGCCCTAAATCTCTGCAGATTGTTGCACTTGTTTCTTGCCAGGCTAACCGAGTGCTTCACTAGTGGCTGGGACGACAATAGTTCTCGTGCACAGGATTTTGATCTGCTCAGTCATGCGCACACCCTCCTCCCCAATAATGCGCAGTTGGCTATTGTGGGCTTCGTAGGCGAGTAAGGAAATGCCTTGCAGAGATTTCGACAATTCAGTCCTGGATAAGAGATATAAACCCCAGAAGGCCCCTACTCAGGGCCCGCTCAAGCCTTCAAACCCACTACGCATTAAAACTATTGTATATTCTTCGACGCTCAATCTGACGATTTAAAGTCCCCGTCCACCACAGCAATTGGCGTCATTTGAGCGTGGGTAGTTGCAGCCCTTTTGTTTTAAGATGCTCCCCAGCTGCAGGCTAACATTACCGCAGAGTTATTGACAGACCATTACTAGAGCAATATTGCATACCATGCCGCTCATAGCCCCACGATATGCCCGGTCACTACTCATCCTAACCACGGCCTTTATATCCTACGCTTCCGCCTACCCGACCCTACATACCCCTCCAAACGTCCATGCGTCTCCGGCCATTGAAACCCAGCAGAATGCGAATAGTACGGGTGCCATCGCACAATACGGCGAAACCACCTTTGCCTCCGAGCCACGCGGACGTGGCACCATCGGCATTCTCGTAAGCTGTACTACAACCTTCATATTCTGTATCTGGACCACTGCCCATCCAAATATTATTCCAGGTCTTACCTGGTATCAGAGAACCTACTATAAGCTCATGCTCATGTTACTTTCCATTGTGATACCGGAGAGTTTGGTTATCTGTGCCATGGCCGAGTTTCGTGAGGCCCGCAGGATCGTGGAGGCCTGGAAAGCCAGATTACCGAAAGACCCCGCGCAGGATTCCTATGTCGATTTTGAGGTTGCCTACTTTGTTGTCATGGGGGGGTTCGTCGCTCCTAAACCAGGAAAGAGCCAGCCTCAAGTCACGGTACAGACAAAGACAGAAGGAATAGAGTCAGAGGGTGCAGAGTCATCCAAGCATGCCCAAATAGAGGCCAGCGAAACAATATCAGAATCAGGGTCGAGCGATCAGGGCACACATTCAAGGAGATTGACTCCAGCCGGGTTTAGGAGGTTACTGAATGAACGCCGTATCACTTCCGAGAGCTTCGACAAAAAAGCTGTCACAGACAAAGGCAACGCAAGCACATTTGGTAAAGTGGTAGCCATCTTACAAGCCTCTTGGTTGGTGGTGCAGTCGCTCGTTCGACTCCACTCAGGACTGCCGTTGAGTCTTCTGGAGGTACATGTCTTGATCCACGTGATCAGAGCCGCCATACTTTACATTTTATGGTGGAAGAAGCCGCTTGACGTGAATGAGCCTATTGAGATAAAGCTTGAGGGGGAGGGAAGCAGTAGCAAAGGTACTAAGCCAACTAGTAAGATCTTGACGGGCCCGTTCAACTTGATGAGCTTTTCAAATATGAAATGTGTCGAGTACTGAATTTCTAACGGTTTCTGTATCATGTAGGAAACAATACTATCTCCGGCGCCGACCCTGGTGATAAGACTAGCTGCGAGGGCGGTAAGGCCCCGGACGCTAAACTCTCTATAATCGAAATACCAATAACCCCCGACTCCGCTAGTCCCCCGCCAGCAGACAAGGCCACTCCTACCAAAGACTTCATAAAAGAACGTATTCCAGAGACACCCCTCAGGATCTGCATTAAGGCTGTATACGACATCTTTATCCAGCTGGACTGGGCTGGGCGAGAAAAACAGGAAGAGAAGGGTAAGGAAGAAGTGGGAGATAAGAATGGGTGCGGGGAAAGGGAGGCGACGCCTCTAAGCGCTCACGTAGTTAATCTTGCTATCTTTCTCCAATCACTTATGGCTGGCCTCAACGGCGCGCTTCATGCAGTGGTATGGAATAAAAAATTTGCGTCCAGTGTGGAGCGGTGGTTATGGCGTGCTTCGGCATTGACAATATGCGTTTGTTGTCTGGGTATCTTCCTCATTGCGAACTTCTCAGGAACTCAGGATGGACTCCTTAGCACACTGTGGGTGTATCTTAACGAAACCCCTGACGGGTTTCCCAAAAATCTACGGCGGCCGTTCGCTTATATTCATCGCATTGCCGGGCGTAAGGATGGTAAAAACGAGAATCAGCAGTCAATATCTGGATACCTCTTCCGCCTCTATTTAATCTTTCTCCTGTTGCTCCTATCCCTTGGCTATTTCTATTCCATTTTGTATATCACAGTGGAATCATATTTGGACTTACGCGAGGCGCCGGTAGAATTGTGGCGGACCCCGACTTGGTCGGCATACTGGCCCCATGTGTGATCTCTTTATTTCTATTATATCCTTCATTCTTAGTTTTTTTTTGTTTTTTGTTTTTCGTTTTTTGTTTTTTTATTTTTATTTTTTTCCTTTTCTACTTTCTTTTCAGGTAACAAGGATCGGAATTTTGTGTAAGTTGTACTTGATGGGTTCCGACGGTCGTTTCGCTTGGAAATATAGCTTTTTTTGGCAAAGACAATTCTGAGACTTGATATCAATATGTATCGCTCAGACGGGTGAAACCTGTCAAATTCGCGACTTCCCTCTTTCAGCTGATAGCAGCCTAGTGTGGCGATTGCTGGAAATTCTTGATTGGTTTTGTTGTTCTTTACTGTAACAAGTAATGTAATTCCTTTACTATGTTGTACACGGTCCAGGTCACGAATTTGACAAGTTTTATCCGTCCGAGCGATAATTGGAGGCCGCCATGAGACCCCCAAGACATATTACTTCCTGCTAGACAGTGATGGTGGGAAGGTTACCTCAGATCTTCTCCCGTGATGACTCCACCCCATAATACACGCTTATTATCCCTTGGTCTGTCAGTAAAATGCTGACTCCTCAAGAAGAAAGTTTTTGTGTGGCTTTACTAACAGATCCTGTTCTCTCCCTTACCAAATAGTACATACTTAGGCCTCCCATACAAACTTTATACCTATATTCTAGGGGGTCAGCATCGACAGCTTAAGGGATAGCTACCATTGGTATAATAAATAAATAATAGAACCAGTACAAACAAAGAGCAATCATTTGGATAGATCCAAAAAATAGAAATTAGTAAAAACATTATGCAAAACACAGAGAATGCGTACTGGAAAGCCAGAACGGAAACATTTGCAAAAGGTTTTAGTGCATATGCATGTACATGGACGGGTAAAGATGTCGTCCATCAGCCACACCTAACCCTGTGCTAAGCCCGCCAAGAAAACCTGTGTCCTCCTAGGGGTCAGCATTTTAAGGGATACTGGTTGTGCCCTAACATTCCTATGGCATGGCGGAGAATTCCTCAAACTCCGAAATTCTTGCCCGCTTTGGTGATGTATGCTCTACATGGGCTGAAGTGGACGGGACCCTCATTGTTTTACCCAATTACCGAACGGGCGATGGTGAATCTTTATGCGTCTCACGGCTATGGTACAGTCGACTACCGACACTCTCTTCTGCTCCCCTCCTTCGCCTAATCCGCTTAAATGAAGAAAGTATATCAACACGGATAAAGAAACGACAAAGAAACGAACACCACCACCGCCACTCTCCCTCCCCCGTCATGTCCTTTATTATGGGCGATGATTAGGGTTTATGGCGGGCATGTATCATAATATTGTCCTACTCTGTTCTGTTAATATGCGCATAAATACCCCTTTTGGGATCAGTACTTTTTGCTTGATTCATCATATCAGAGAGGGTTATTATCATGCTTTTGAGAAGTGTTCCACTCATGAGTTATCTCTGTTAGTCACGATTAACCTCTATAGTTTTCATCTGGACTATGGCAATTGCGCGGTTCCGTGGCCGTTGTGGAATCCTACACCGGCGAGAGCTCTCCTTGGCTAGCTGGGTACGGACCTGAAGATACGGTTCATGAATCTTGGAAAAGACTCTTCAAATTCAGTGGATCTAGACAGGAGTTCCCGCGAATACTCGTCTACCACTGCGACCGCAATAATCCAGATGAAAACTGTAGAGTACCACCATACATCGAAGTACCTGGCATGCCCAAAATGTACCAATTCCATGTCGACTTCCTATCCTCCCGCGAAGCAAGGTGAACACTAGCCCTCAGCATTCTCCGACACGTCACTGTCAGAGATCTCCCCTTCCTCGGTCGGTGGATCGGTGTCTATGGACGCTGGTAGTGGTATTATTGGTGAACCTTGTCGCCTAAGAGGTTGATTCAGGAGTGTGTGAATAGCAGTAGTGGAATTCTCAGCGAGCATCTAATGCAGTGAGGTGAGAGGGCTACTTCGCATAACTGGAACGAGGTGGTAATCTACCCTTATCTGCCAAAGGTGGAGCATCGACTTGAGCATAGGAGCAAAATGATCTATCCTAGTAGGTACAGTAATGACCGGGTCTCGGGCCAAGACACAGACAGACCCACCTCCATAGCGCATCCTAAGAGACCCTAAATTCAAACCTAAATCACATCAATAGAGTAATGGATGCATGATGATCGCGGGATTACTCACCCCCTGTAATTATTCCTAACGTTGATACTTGGCGCACAGCAGGCCCAAACTGAGAATGGAATTTTACTATCATATCACGATTTGACTTGGCAAGTTTCAACGTGTCACTAGTCCACTTGGGGTCGTTCTCGATAACATTACAGCCCCCATTCTCCACTGCCCCAACTTCATGGTCATAGTACTTTATCACGCCGTCATGAAGACAACCAGAGCTCCTACGGTTCCCGGGCAACCTGTTCTTTCGAGCGGCAGTCGCATTCGTAGGGCATTCACCACTGCCACCATACAATCAGCAGGACTAAAACAGCACAATGATAGACGGAGAAAGTACCTCACAAATCTAATACCGGGAATAGTTTCAAACAATCGGTCGATGAATGGCGCCCAAACGTGGGTTTGATACCACTTTTCGCGGTTGTCCGGGAGAGCAATATTGCCAGTTTCGTAGTCATGCATACTTGTGACTATCAGTATAGAAAATAGACAGGTGTGCGGAGGGAGGGACGAACATGGATAGTAAAGCATAATGCGCCCATGCCAGATTTTTATAGGTACTGCGCCGCTGGGCGTCGCCAAGTCCTGACTCCGAGACAGCGGTATAGGCCCCTTGCTCCAAAATACTTCTCATTTCACCCTGCGTTTTATCCAAAAACATATTCAAGTATTGCTCCAACGTCTCGTCTAGAGGTGGTAGAGGTTGGACTACCTCCATAATCCTAGCCCATTCTTCGACCCCGAATAGTTCCTGGATATCTTTATTATTTGTGTCGACGATGAAGGAATGCGCGGGAGATTCCTGCTTGTGGGCCTGAATGTATTGACCGAGTCTCTCCTCAACCGATAGTCTTTTAGAGTCTAAGATCCACTTTGATGCGGCATTGTTAAGCCTAGACCGGAAAAGATGGTTGTGCTTATCCGTGAGCTGTTGGGAGCTATTAACCAGATGGCAAACCCCAACAGCGGGGGAGGGTGTTACATGGTATCCCTTCATAGTCCTTCTCCTTTTGGCACCAGGTATCACGGACGGCAGCTGCTTCCTCTTCGGCCGAGGAGCGATATATGTATCGTTGACTAAGAGCGGATTATTATCACCTAGGGTGTTATTGGAACCGTGAATAACAGGACCGTGGATAACAACACCTGGCGTGTTTGTGGGTGTGATTACTCCCCCGGCCTCAGCGCCCTCGCCCTACCAAGTGTTAGTATAGCTAGTAGATGGGCCACCGGAAACTGGGCCCAACAGGGTGGGCCCAGTTACCAGTGGACGGTCAAGTGACACGACATGCAAAAGTATCAGGGATTTGTTTGGGCAAAGGGAATATCCATACACATATGGGTAGAAGACAAGCCACAAGCCGTACACATATGGGTGGAGTGAACACACGTATGGGTAGAAGGACGAGGAACAAGCCGTACGCATATGGGTTGGTCAAGTGTCTGCAGGACCTATCCGTATACATATGGGTAGAAGGACAAGCCACAAGCCGTACGCATATGGGTGGAGTGAACACACATATGGGTAGAAGGACAAGCCACAAGCCGTACGCATATGGTGGGGATCAGGTCTGTACGGGACATGTCCGTGCATATATGGTAGATGGACAAGTCACAAGCCGTACACATATGGTGAGGTAATCGCCCCGTACACACATATGGGTAGAAGGACAAACCGCAAGCCGTACGCATATGGTGAGGTAATGGTTCCTTACACACATAAGGGTAGAGGGACAAGGGGCAAGCCGTACGCATATGGTGAGGTGACAGTTCCGTACACACATAAGGGTAGAAGGGCAAGGGACATGCCGTACGCATATGGGCAGGAGGACAGTCCGTAACGTGCGCGGTATCGGGGACACTCACAGAAGCTCGGTTTAATAAACGCTTAGCCGTTCGCCGCTCGTGATCACCCCATTTGCCATTCACAACTGCCTGTAAGGACCGCACCCATGCTTTGGTTGGTGGAGTTCTCCCGCGATGTCTCCAATAGTCCGTGAAATCTGCGTAACTCCATCCAGACCGACCTCTTTCCTTGAAGTACGTAGAATAAGAGGGATCTTTACTTGGCTGAGGTGAAACATCAGTAACCTGACTAGAAAGAGGATTGTGGGATGGGGGTTACGTTACTCCGGACATCGCCCTGACTTCCGTACTAGGTATTAGGTATTAGTGTAAAGTTTGCTAGGAATTGCGAGGAGAAGTTTGGTGAGGTGATGTTTGAGGAAGCCGGGGTGGGGAGGCTTATACCACATTTCTCAGCGCCAAGAGGCTCCCTTCCACCCCGCTTGGCGCCAAGATATGCACCTTCACACAACGGTTTCTGCCCACAGGAGATCATACAACCAAAAGTATGATCTTGTATGGCAGGCCAGCGCCATTCCATCCAAATAATTCCTGTTCTGTCACTGGTTCTATCCTAAGCGCCAGTAGTATGTACCTACCTAACCTCGTGCCCACCCCCGCTTTTGCTGCGATTAGTACCTACCTACACAGCTCTAGCATCAAGTGAGTGAACTAGATAGGGAGGGTAGACAGGTGAGGATCGCTAAATCCCAGACCTTTGTACTTACCCCTCTATTGGAAGATATATACCGCAAAACCCCAGTTTATTTAGACGTTTGCCAAGAGGATGGCTTTGCAGAGGAGCTGACTTAAAGGAAGAGATCACAAGATCAAAAGCCAACACCGCTTTTGGCAACCGTCCGAACGAACCGAATCCTAATTCCGCAAGAAAATGTGTGTACCTGCACGAATACGTGAAGTTTGATTTGCTAGTTTGCCTTGGTTCGGACTTTTTTTTTTTTTTTTTTTTTTTTCTTTTATTCATTACGTACAGTCGCGCTCAACAAGTTTTGGCCGTTTGTAGTACTTAGCGACGGCGCGACACACTACAAACATCAACGAAAAAATCAAATGATAATATATTTAATAGATAAAATATAGAAGTGTTTAATAGGATATAAGTAAATTAAATATGTGACCAGAGTTTAAGATATCCACTGTTTGCAGTCAGAGATTCTCTATTTCTTTTTACCCATGAATCTGCCAACTCATTCACATTTGATGGGAAATTTACACCCTGGCTCTACTAGAACTATAATTCAAAATATATATTCCATATAAGGTGCTACTTGACTACAACCTCATAGTATTTTGAAAATATATTATTTATCTTTCATGCATGGGTTGCAAAATAGAAATCTGTTGATCTGATACTAGAGATTCTATATTGTTAATAGTCTAAGCATTTCTGAGAATAGATTAAGAAAATATAGCAGTATATTAATATCTTTGGTTTTGCTACAGTTTAACAAGCTCGAATATCTATTCTCAATTGAATATATTGATATTTGATTTTATGCCGTTGTTTTTAGTATTTTGAAATGGATGTCACAAAACAACAAAATCTAATCATGTTTCAATAGTATGTCACACATACAAAACACTTGCGAGAACTCTTAAAACACCAAAAGGTTATATATAGAGAGTACCTTCTAACGAAGATCAGTTCTTTATTACAGTCCTAAATGATAAGGGCCAATTATTTTGTGTGAAAGTGGATAAGTTGGTAAATTCCTTACCAAAAATAAATGTATTATTTCTGGCATTAGCTGGAGGGTACAGCAATTTCTAGTCACATATTTAATTTCCTTATATTCTATTAAATATTACTTGTATTCTTTATCAATTATCTTGTCAATTGGTTTTTTCATTGATATTTGGGGTGTGTCGTGGGTGGTTGCCTCGAGCGAAACGGCCAAAACTTGTTGAGCGCGACTGTACTAAAAACAACTCCCTACACCACTGCATCTCCTCGCCTCTCTCCCCTCCTCCTCGACCACATAGGAAAATAAAGCAATAAAAAGTTGAAAATTCTGATGCAATTTACTCTTCCTCCTCCACCCCTCCCCTATCCAAGTCCCCCCATCCTCTGTCCAAGTCCTTGCTCGTGTCCGTTTCTGCCTCTCCTCTCTCTTCTTTCCTCCTTCTACAAAACGCTTTCCATGACCGCTGTGCTCAACTTGGTTCGGACTTAACACATACAAATACGGGGATGGTAGATTATTTGAGATTTAACGGTACAGGAAGATCGGCTAACCAAAAAAAAAAGCTCTCCAGATGGCGAACGCCCTGCACCTACTTCGCCAAAAAATAAAGTCTAGCGGTTTTTCATGTATGTACTCGTACATCAACTCGCCACGCAACGCAACCGTGAACAACATAAAAAAACGCCAGACTTTATTTTTTGGCGAGTATGGTACGCCCTAGGCCTTTCTTAAAGGCGACATGTCACAATTTAACTTGAAACAAGTTTAGCCACTCAGGCTATTTTTGAACCAATGAAGGAAGTAAATCGAAACTATCGACTCTCGGCCTTAATGTGGCTGGAAACTGCTTTTTTGATCAGGCGAGGATACAACTTCTAGATATAATATATGGGAGCAGACTTTGTATGCATATAGTACTCTATAGAGTGATTTTCGATAACTTGTTTCGCCGAAAAGCTTTTCGAGTTGCCACTAGTTAGCTGTCACCTGTCAAGATCGAGCACACGATATAAAACGTGCCCAGCCTTACCAAGATGCAACACTAATATTTATGTACCGCGGGGGTCCTTAAAGTGATGCAACGCCTACCACGAACCATTACTTTATAACCGCCAACCATCACGCCAACAAACTGCAATTAAAGGACCTATGAAGATCGGATTCAATCAGAAAGAGAGATGAATCAGTGTGTATGGGGAGCCAGGTGTCGGGTTTGTGTTCTGGGTTTGAGACTAGTTGTGGTGACTTGGCACTATTGAGGCCGTTGCATCACCTGAACGACCTTTGGGGTACATACCCTACACATTTGAGGCGTTTAGTCGGTATCATATACTACGATCGTAGGGCTAAGTCTATAGACAGCAAGTACTATTGTTGATATCTACAGTCTTACCCCCGCAATGCGTAGTACTGCGTTATAGGAATAAGTCAGCACTCGCGTTCTAACTGAATCACATGACCTGCAGGCCTACTGAAAAAATCCATGCCGGTCTAGGTCTAGTACTTCAAAGTATCGCTGGAACAGACCGGTCATTTCTAATGGGGCTCATGGCAAAAAGTCTCAGTACTCACTTTGCCAACATAATACCCGTTTTGAGAGATAATTCTTCGTTGCACCGTACTTATTCCTCATACCTTCTTGGAAAGTTGCCGACTCAAGTAATGGCACGGATCAGGTCGCGAATTTGCCAATGAGAGCGATAATCCCTAGAAACCAGTCTGTTCCAGCGAACCGGTGCGGCACATAAAGACACTTCCAACAGATCAGTCCAGCCGCAGGGTTGGCGTGTTATGATGCCGAGGACCTATTATCAAACAGAGGCTGTACTTCCCAGTAAGATTATGGCAGGTTCTCTGCTTTGATATTACTCGTCAGCCGGTGAAGTTCTGATTGGTGGCATTTAGTAGGGTGATACAGGACCTTCTCTATCAGATATTTTTCATCTATTCTAAACCAATGATACGCTTGAGTCATTAGCAAAGGAAATAATCACCTATAGGAAGATTTGAAGAACAGATAGTGATGCCTATGCACTAACAAGAATGTGGAAGTCGATTATTGTGGAGGAATTGCAGATACTTCTCGCACCGGCGGTCACGACGAGTGTTACCGGATGCAAATCTCCTTCTGATCCTTTGAAGACATATGGAGACACTGGTATTATCTGATAGGACGGGACTGACCAAGATCAAAGGTGACGTCGAATAATAAGCTCACTCAAAAAAGACGACACGTGCATGCATCACCTGCATATACTAGAGATCCCAGAATCACCAAATATACGTGCCAATGAGTTCTAATTGGTGGGGACTTCAATCTTTCGACAGCTATATATATGCCAAATGCATGTGAAAAATATTATCACTCTTCAACTTTTATGGCTGTTGAGGATATGATGGTTGGTTTAGTGGCTGAAGCAAGCATACAGTACATATACAGGCTCTAATAGCCCAATAAATGTGTATTTTATGCCTTTTACCATACAAAAGAAACCAGTAAACGAACTGAATGATGGTTTCCATGTGATTTCTAATGTAAATATATCAACAGATGATTTTACATACACCTTAACCAATGGGCCTTTAGTATACAACTTTACATACACTTTTGTCAATAATGGTACCTGTAAAATCATCTGCAAAAGTCATAAAAAAGTGATGCTTTTTTCCAAATACATGTCCAGAGTTAATTAAATTGTATTAAAGCGAAGGTATAACGGTTATTGACAGTCTCTAGGTGTCAAATAACCAGGTTCAGCTCGATGTAGAGCTAGCTAGAAATTTTTAAAGAGTATGTTTCTCATAGGGTTAGGGTTTATTGAATCCAGCAAATGTGTATGTAAAGCCCCCCAATCTCCTTATTTACATGCACACATTTACTGATTCATTTATATATACAAAATAAATGACTTTGACCATTAAAATTTACACATTTACATGATTCTTGTACCGACGACTTTACATGATTCATTTACCCGACGACATTCGATGATTCATTTACCGGGCTATTTGAGAGATGCCAAATAAACAAATCATCGAAGGGGTATATGCAAGGTCTTGGCAATTCATAACCGTCGCCACATGATTGTTCCAACGTTCCACCCCCCGGTCAAAAGATTGCAGAATTCAGACCCGCCTGCTATGGCTCAAGTGGGGTGGTTTCACTAGCAGTAGCAGCAGACAAAGCAATATATGTCAGGCCAGTTGGATAGAGTCAAAATTTACGACGCCTGAGTTCTACCAAAATATCCAAACCCATAAAGCGTTTAAACCTAATAACGGTAATTTAGCGACAAGATAGTGTAATCATTGTTGTTATGCTTATAGCATAGTTTATATTCTTTACCATCAATGCCCATCGCCGCATTTCTACCGCGGCCGCTCCGAGATTCTAATAATCTCAGTTACTAACTGTGGACCTATAGACTCTTTTGTATACACTCTGATATCCTCGCCAATTTGGCAACTTTACTTCTTTATATCCTTCTCATTCTTAGCCATCATAATTGTGACGTACTTGAACTCTGCTGAACTGCGCCAACAGTATCTCGCCAGCCCGTTGTCAGCTCCTGAACAACCACAAGTATCAAGGATGTATGCCCACCTAGCCTAGATCTCATAGTTCTTTGACAAAAGCTTGTTTAATTATTTGAGCTGGGTTTTTTGAGATTTGCAATGACAGCTGAGCCCTCTCCCCTTTGAATTGAAATCCTAGATTAGGCTAGTCTATGATCATACAAGTGTCAGTACATTCATATCACGCGAAACGCCGCTCGCCGCAGATATACAGTTGGGCTAGTTTTATTCTTCGGTCACTATGGGATATAGATAATAGCATGTTATTGAGCAGGAGATCCTCTCACACTATAAACCATGAGTGTGTCTGTGGACGCGGTGAGATGATGTCTTGGGGGAAGTAAGATATTCTCATCATCTAGCATTTACGGCAGTGGCATTTGCAAGAAATACAGGAAGCATTACTGTGCTTCTCCACTTATTCATGTCCTTTCCATTGTATCCACAGCCTACGGTTTGGTAATGCAGGGCCATCATATGTCTCGGTAATTTGCAATTGAAGCTCCGGTGGTACTACATGCAGCATAATCATAAAATGCCTTCTATATTAATCTAAAATGTAACATAAAAGTAGAAGAATTGAAGCTGTTATGTTGCATGTAGTGTATTTTGTGCGTTTTCATCGCCCATATATGGCCCTTCAATTAAAACACTGCACGATAGAGTCTGGCCAGGTCTATATTGTAGCTACGATAGTTATAAGTTATACCGGCAAACCTAATTATTGGGGAGCAGGGCTAGCTCCATTGAAATATTCAAACGTTACTGGGCACGAGACGAGACAAACCCAAAATAACCCCAAGTACCGTCTCGTCCCCTCTCGCCGCGCGCCGCCTCCAGATCTCGGAGGCCTCGATATTCGGGTTGCTCTCGAGAAAGAACTCAAGACTGAACTAGAGCTAAAGGTTTTGTTGAAAGACCGAAAACCGATTATTCCCATGTGACAGGAAAGATGGCCTTTTTCTTGATCATATCATTTGTGAGCATAGCTCGACTCTCATGAAGTCGCTTACTTGCTCACTTATACATGAATCTACAGTCTCAACTACCCTGTACTATGCTTACTCATTGATGTTTCATATATCACAGGTCCCGAAACGTATCTCAGGCCACAATATTTCGTAAAAAGAGGGCTCTGTGGAGTCCCGAGACATTCAGTCTCGTGCCCAGCAGCTAGTGTATTAAGTGCCATAACCTTGAGGTTTCATGCACATTATAAATAAAAGAAAAAAAGAAAAAAGGTAGTGTATTAAAATTCTTGGCGATATTTGTTTTCATAGCGTACGGAGGGCCTTCACCCTTCTTTCCCATCTCACTCTCACACTCGGGGAGGTGTCGGTCCTCTCAGTCTATAATATTCAAGTCCTGTTTGTAGGTGCTAGTCATTGATATGGTAAAGTGTTTGACCTCTCGAGCAGGGTTAGGGTTAATTTCACCTAAACACATCAAGCTTGGTGCGCGCAGGTCGAGACTTTGCGCAAAAGACTAGTCACAAAGTCTTTTTCCGGTAACCTGATTGGTGCCGATCCTCTCATCAGCCAATCATACAAGCAGAAAATGACTCTGGAGTCTTTTGTGCAAAGTCCCTAGTATCCACAGCCAGTGAACTTATGTATCGAGGATATCTACGGAGCCTGGACTCTCCTGCACGATGGTCAATCATCACCAGCTCACTACCCTAACCATTCCCTCCTAACAATATTGAACCCAAAACGTACGCATATAATGGGGGATACAGGATCCGCTCCTCGTGCCCAATTTCACTTATCCCTTAGTCTGTCAATGCTGACCCCCCTGTAATAGAATTAAATTTGTATGGGAGATCTATTATTTGATAACGAAGATAACAGGATCTGTTGGTAAAGCCACACAAAATTTGCTTCTTCTTGGGGGTCAGCATTTTACTGACAGACTAAAAGATACAGCCAAGGCGTTTTAGTTAGGACTACTTACCCAGTGTCATTCTACAAACCTGGCGAAAACTGTTCTCCAATGCAAGCACAATCATTTCCGAGCAGTTCAGCGACAGGTACCCACCTTAGGGAACTTTGGATCCTAAGGTATGAAGGAGAAACCTGGTTCAGAGACTGCGTCTAGCACGAAAATAACGCCTCTACGTAGCTAACAACATGCAATTCTCCAAAAGAGAATACCTTCGCCCCTCGAAGCGAAAGCTCCCCATCCCCACTTCCGTCAGTACAGTACTGAACCCCCCACCCACAACAGTAAATTTGGTGAGTTTTTACTCACAGATCTTGTTATCTCTCTTATTGAATGATAGATCTCCCATACAAACTTAACTTCCCTATTATAGGGGGTCAGCATCGACAGACCACCGGATAAGACATACCTCGAAGTATGCCGATAATATCTAAAGACCAAGAGGCCCCCCGACTGCCGAGATCTAGATTGGGTTTATCCATCCGAGCTAGGAATTATCCTGTTTTTCCCAGGTTGGTATTGGGATATTGCAGGGCCCTGAGAGCCCGAGCCATTGCGAAAACAACTATATTTTCTACCCAGGACCAAATCTGAGCATCAGAATATAAGATATCGTATCTCAACCCCCCCCCCCCCCAGAGTGAGCGCTTTTCTCAATAACCCTCCCTTCCTCAAATCTTTTGCGGAGGAGTCATTGGAAGGTATTCGGTGGAAAGCGAAAGAGCACTTCAAAAATGGACATGATACATCTAATTTCATTGACTTATCCAGCTCATGATACCCCCAGTGAGTAATATAATTATAACCCCCAGGCCGGACCCGCGATGAGCAAGGAACCGCCCCGATTCTCTCTCCATTTATCAGCGCATTACCTGGCATATTGTTCCTTACTGCCAAATGAAGATATACCATCAAGACCCATCTGGATCACCTAGGTAGCCAACTTGGCAGACCGGCGGTAGCGTTGGACGAACGAAAATCTCAATACATACGTGAGGGAATCAAGGCACACAATGGCACAGGCAGGTAATAAAGAAGGGTCAAGAAAGAACAGAGTCTTCTGGAGGTGTCCACTGGAGTGCGGTTAAATCGTTCCTCGACAGCCACTAGCACTTTGTTAGGGATTCAGAGATTGTTTCAAGAGGTGGCAAGGCTTATCGGAGGGTCCGAAGGAGGAGGCGAGGACGGCTTGACAAAATGAGGCACGGCGCCTTAATGATCAAAAGATGTCATATCGGCTAGGTTACCTATTCGCATCCTCCTATTCCCCACATATATATATATATATCGCCTTGGCACGTCCCCAAGCCTACCTCACAGCAATCCTTATCCGAGAAAATAACCAATGTACTCGCTCATATCGTGACTTTCCCCAATGTTTATATCCGTTCCCATACATATGACCATATACATTAAACTATAAAATTCAACTGGCCAAACAATTAAAGCCCGACCGAAAGCAAGGTCCATAGAGGTTGAGAGTTTTCTAAACTTTAAAATTCCATTTGACCTGCTGCTACATGATGATCTTAAAAACTCTAATTGCTTACCCCATTGTTCTTCAAAGCATATCAAATACCCCTGTCAAGTGATGACCCCTCGGATCCGACGGAGTTGCCGACCCGGTTCCAACGGCACTTGAGGCTCCGTTGTCAACATCTTGTGTAACCTTATATTATTATGTAAATGATAGGGGCACGAATTATTGAATTCACGATCCCTAACCCACCTTAGAACAGCATTCAAAGAAATATTTCCCTGTTGATTACACATATAACCGTGCGGCGGATACCCATGGTGCGGTACCCACTTTGTTAGATGAAGGCCTCCAAATGCCGACATATGCATAATTTGTAATACACTCCCTGGTTGAGCATCACAATCTAGCCTCATTGGTAAACGATCTTGAATCAGACACCCTAATTCGGGTGTTAGAGGTTCATGTTTAGGTCCATCGTCGAAATAAGGTATCCACTACATGCATCGTGACACAGGCCGGTATATCAATCATTGAACCTCTTCAGGTTAAAGGTGATGGCAGCGCCAGCTGCAGGTCATGACTAATGGTTCGGCGTCTGGGCTAATTTATTAAGGCACCACCCCTTAATTCAAACTCACATTGTAAAGATTCTGCAGGCCTCTAGATCTAGTTACCTCGGAGGCCATCATATTTTGCGTGCCTCTGATGATTCCCAAATCATCTACAAACTCTGGGTATAATTATATAGTTGTCTTATTAACCACTTGCATCTCTTCAATGCCCCAAGTCATAAACAAAGTAACTCAATTGTTGAAGGAACCCGAAATACGTGCACACGTATAGATCAATGTCTAATAGTACTGGTCTCAACTCTATCTTGAAATACAAGATATGCATTAGCCTGGACACACTCTATTGTTCCCCTGAAAGTATATATCCCAGGTGAGTAACGTTGCTCCACTGTTCCTTAAGTGACCTGTGCATCGCATCAATCACTAAGCATCTTACACATTAGAGATTTGCTTACATCCCCGTAGCGACTAACCTAGTTAAGACGAGATATATTGTTATGTTGAGTCATTAATTATTACCAGCATCTGCATTAGGAAAGTGCACGGTAGTAACAACAACATGGGTAATGATCGAAATTACTTCTCCGGCCGGATATGTCTCGTATCGATTAAGGGAACTAAGAAGTTCAGATTATCCAAACGAAAAAAAAAAAAAAACTACAATTGAGAATGGCTAGATTCCAAGAGAATATAGGCGAATATGAAAGGAGATGCTCAACATAAATACCTCCAACCTCCTCCGGTTTTTCAATCCTCACCTCAACTCACTCAAGTTCCTCTTCGACTATCCTCTAATACAACCACCTTTTAATCCTAATACCACTACATCATCAACTCCACAATGAAGTTCACTCTCTTTGCAGCTCTCCTCACCGCCACCCTCGCATCCTCCGCATCTCTCGAGAAGCGGTATGTTGTCGCCCCTCCAGGCCCGACCCAGGGCACCGCTATAGATAGTTGTAATCGCTGGGACTACATTGCATCTGGAATGACCTGCTATGACGTCTACACCAAATATACAGGTCTTACTCTCGGTCTACTTACCTCCTACAATCCCTTCCTCACTGCTGATTGCACAAACATGTGGGCAAACTACTGGGTAACCTTCCCTTACCCCTTCACTTTCCAGTACATCTGGATGTATTGATCACTTGCTAAGTATATATCATTTCCAGATCTGCTCCGGTGTTGCTTCGACCGCTAGCACCTCGGCCTCGCCCGCTATCACGACGAGCATCGCTAGCTCTTGCGGAGCAGCAACTGTGACCGTCACTGTGCCGCAGATTGTCACTTGCAGCTGCCCGAGCTCGGCCACCACCTCTTTGGCGGCCTGAGCGATCTAAGACCCTTATTCTACTGCCCCTTCCGTCCAAGTAGATGCATGGTGCCGATGTCAGAAGGGCCGGATGCAGGAAGCAGATTTAGTTACGATCAATGGTGTGCAAACGAGCGTTTGAAGGTATTCAGGGCATAAGAATTAGTTGCGGTCCCAATATGTCCGATTTAAGCTGGGGTGCTGTATCTAGTCAAGTGTTACGGACAGGTCAATATTTTATGTACTGAATTAAATATCACAAGTATTATTATAACGGAATCTTTGCATATGGCCCACTGGTTGTGGCTTTAAGTGCGGTCTTCTTTAATAGTAAAAAGGTCACCGCATATATACGTAGGTGTTGACCCTTCGAATCGGCACTGCTAATTCGGAATATACCGATTTCAAATGACATGGATAATAATTTAGTCCGCTGACAAGCAGCAATGTGAAGCTCGAGAAATTCCTGCTGGTTACGTTGAAATCAACCCATTGACTACGTATCCAAATATTAGGAAATATAGTTAGTGGACCACCACGATGTGGAATCCATCGGGTTTGAAAATGGTTATGGCAACGATCATCAATATGTATTCTTCTGGGACAGGCGAAGAAAACATCCGATATATCTAGCAGTAGAACGCATTAGCCAATTACGCCACGGAGGACTAGGGCCTATAAATAACCTCGCTTATCCGTCCGTGTAAGCGAAAAAAGTTTCAACGTTAATTAAAATCCGACGAGTGATTTTTTATGAGGCCATTTATACCGAGCTGGCCAATCCAATCCAATATTTTCGGTCAGTACAGATTTGTACCAGCAAAGTATTCAATTTATGTATTCTATTTATATAAGCCTCTGTCCTATCGCAAGGTGATGGATATACCGTATTATTTGATTTTTCTGTTCATTTATATATGCTAGCGGACCATGATGATTGGCACCCGAGTGATGTTTCATGAATATGGATATATTATTGATTTATAGACAATGTGAACAAAAATGCAAACCCCGCTTTTCTCTTTATAATTCTACAATATATCGACAATATAGCGAGTTTTGCTCGTGCTTTTATTTCCTGGGACCTGTTTTTCATGAACCTTTCTATGACAAAGTCGACGACTCTGTGTGAGTGAGGTTGGAAGCGTCCTTAATCCCCCGATTCAACACGGCACTCACTAGAGCATGATCACCTTATTCCTCATGAGCCATGTGTATTCCACCCAATTCTAGTGCTAGTATTGTAGATTGTGAACCACGATCGTGTAGCGCGCAGTAGGCACAACAATAACGACATTAATTAACATTAAGTCTCAACGACTTTCGTATACATTAATGTATTATCCAAGATATACAACTGCACGGGATCCAATTCCAATGTAAAGGAGTCCGGGAGAAAGAAATCTTAAGCTGTAACTTCTGCTACTTTCCAACAGGCCATCAAATTCTAAAAAGACTTCAATAGAGCTCGGTAAGCGTGTCATTACCCCACACTACCCACCAATTTCAAGCATTTTCTCACCAACCAAGACTGAGTTTGCCTGGAACACGGGGGTATACTCAATACAATTTTCAGGTAAAAATCTGGTGCTCCATCAACTCCGTCATGTCCCCCACACGGTAACTAGATGGCATCTCCATCACGCTTCGACGCGCACCCAAGCAAGAGATATGACCATACGGTTAATTGATCATGCAAGTCAATTGCAACGCAAGCCCTACCAAGAGTGAACAACGAATCCGAAATGCACATAAGAAAAGAATCATTTTTCAGGCACCTGCTCTGAAAGTGGTGTGCGCGTGGAAATGAAACATATCAATACGAGGAAACCAACTTCTCAGTCCTGTAAAGGATTTCACCGTTTCCGTCGGCATCTGCCGTTTTACCGTCGTTGATAGACTCCGGTACGTATACCAGTAGAAATCCACATCACATATCAATTCCAAAACCTTTATTGGTTCCGTATATAGGTATAATCCCATAAACAAGAAAATAAAATGGACCATCATAAAACCTAAAGCTTCTCATCTATCCCCATCTCTCCTCTAGGGGACAACCTTAAATGACTTCGTCTTTTATTGAGCTCGTTCAATGACCTTTACTCAATGACCTACTATATACTAAATGGCCTGACTTACGTATGTCTATCCTTGGCACTAAACCTTATTTTTGTGCTCCTAGTACTATAGAGTTACCCCCACGCGTGCTCTTCTCAAAAATCACCGTGCCGCCATCACCATCATCACCGGTACATACTAAGATAGGTCAGATCCATCATGATAATTGACATAGCTATCACTAATAGCGGTAGCAGAGGCAGAAGCAGAAGTAGCAATAGCGGTGGAGCAGGGTAGCGGCGCGCAGTATATAGTAGTATCAATAGTAGTGGTAGCAGGTACAGCGGTGGACATATAGAGATATAATGTATACGTAGCTATAGTAAATAAACCTCAAAATGACTGCATTGTTTATTAAGTGTAGTCATATAAATGACAATTTTAAACGACTGCTTGTTTAGTTGGCCATTTGGTACTAACTGACGATATGGGTTATACGCTAAACGACAAAGTCACTCATAGTTTGCTACTAGAGCTCTTCAACCTTATAGAAATGAATCCATAATGAATCCTGTCCCGTACACGAAGTTTTGTTAGGGCGAATGGACCTTTAATGTGCTGGGTTTTGTAATTTTGAATTAATTTACTGTGATATCAATTTACATGTACACCGAATTGTCCGGTACTATTATAAATGAATCGGCAATCCATTTGGTAACGCATAAGGTAATGTATCGGGTAATGCATCGGCAACGTATCGGTTATTTCATCGGAAATGCATAAATTACTGCATTGGTAATGTGTCAAATAGACCCAAATTTCTCAAAACACGACTTGACTAAAAAGAATCTCAATCTTTAAACTCCTGATTCTTATCTTACACTCTACTATATAGTCTATGTTGTACTTTTGACGTCAAAGAGTGCTATATATCCAGCAAATATATATGGAAACGCATCATGGAAATGCATCATAAAAGCATCAAGAGCACAATCTAAAAAAATGAGCAAGAAAGGCATCAGAAATGGTGTGTTCAAATACCACCTAACTATAACAAGGGGGATTTCCAGAAATGACGAAAGGGCACACCGGGCCAAAGAGGTTGTTCAGCTAGGGTTTTGTTTGTTTTCAGTTTGATTTGTGGGTGAGGGGAGAAAAAACAGGCGAGGGTAGTGTAGGTAGTTGTTTTAGTGCCTGTGAGGTTGCATGCACGTAATGAATAAAGAAAGAGTTTGGCAGCCGGGCCCAGGGTTAGGGTTCGCATTAACTCAACTGCGCCAACCTCGCCTAATATACAGACCATCGGGGCTATCACAAGCCACAATTCTGCAGGCTTCACCCTCAATCCCCACCCCCCATCCTACGGTTCCCAAAACTCTGTTGAAATAGAGGCTTTAGGCCAAGGATCAATTTTGAAAAATGCCATTTACCACCAAGCAAAACGGTTCCCGCAATTAGCAGTTTTGGGCCCATTTTTTGTATGGGGATCGACATGGAAGCATCGATTTTGCTACCCGCAACCATCAATTTTGCAACTAGCATTTTTTCACAATTGATGGTTGGCCTAAAATTTCTAATATGGTTTCTTCTGAGCATTGTCAATTCTTAGCGCCTAGGATTATTTGTTTGGTTCACACATGTATAATATGTGACTGCCTCATCTCTTAAGCTGTCAGTAAAATGCTGACCCCCCACAAAAAAGGATAAGTTGGTGGCTTTTGCTAACAGATCTTGTTATCTCCCTTGCCAAATAATTGATCTCTCATACAAATTCCTAGTCTCCATTATGGGGGGTCAGCATCGACAACTTAAGGGATACGGATACTTATATAAGACAGCTAGCTCTTGTTTGGTAATCAGTCAATCAATCATCTCTCCAATGCGTGTATGCACATAACCAATAAACAAAACAAATCTCTCCAGTCAAATCCCAATGCATGAAAATACTTGGCATACTTGGCGCCCAGTGCCCACCACACCAGCCAGCTTACCTCACTCCCCGTGAGATCCCACCCATACACTGCAAATAATAACACACACCGATAAACCAATAAGCCGAATAGCACTCACCCAAACCTTAGCTCAAAGTCTCGTTTCAAACAATTGCCGCTGTCTCACAATCCCACTGCGACGCATTCTCGCTAAAACTAACGGGATCCGGGTATGTCAGCACAACGGTGGCCCTCGGGCTACATTCCCCAAGAATGAAGGAGAGAAGGGGGCGCAAAGATATATATAGTCAGCTCTGTCCTCCTGGGTTTGTTTCTCTCTCTCTCTCTGCAAAGGTCAGTTTGGGATTGGCTTCATGGGGTGTCACTCGGCCTTTTGCCTATGGGCATCGAGTGCAGTAAGTAAAGTGCACGTTCTAGTCAGTAAGGAAGCAGCCCGCAGCAGCCCGCAGCACGGCACAGCGCAGTATGCTACTCTATCACAGACACCGCATTTCTTCCAATTAACTTCATGACAACATCATATATATTTTCTTCGTCCCAATATGAAAAACCACGAAAACGTCTATCCGCTACAAGTTCTATATCGCCAAACTCCCAACAAAGGAAATAAACTCCAACAAAAGAAACAATCCGTCACAGTCTAGTACAGGACCTGCCGGTGATTAGGTATTCTATCTACAAAACTCAAAATTACGGAACAAATGGAATATTTTTAGGCAGGCGACACCTCCGCCGACTGGAGGTACGCCTGGGACTTTGAGTTGCTGGCACCAGAGGTAGAGGAGCTCGCAAACTTGCTACGGGCGCGGATACGAGGGCCGAATTTGTAGAAGAGGAGGGGGATAGGTGCGAAGGCTACAAGGAGGCAGGCTGCGAGGTGTATCAGTAAAGGAATCTTGAAGTTGGTAGCGGAGGAGGAACGAAAGATGGAAGAAATAACTTACCAAGAAGTGTTCCTGCCCATTCGGCGCCAAGGTTTGCATACATCTTTGGCATAAACAATGGGAACCCAAAGGCAAACAGACACCTCAACAGCGTCGCACTTGCCATACAACTGGCCGAGATATCACTGTCATCAAAACTCAAGTCAGCAATCCAGATCCAAAATAGCTCCTGAGCAAAAACAAGAAGAAAAACTCACAAATAAGCCTCTCCAAGGTACCCCAAAACACAGACAAACATCGTCACCATACTCCATCCGAAAGGCACTCCCGATGCGATTGGTACCATCCAGTGGATGTTCTCGAAACCAGTCCACGCAAACCAGAACGCACTGATAGGTGCAACCACACTTGCAATAATGGCAAGGGGGAGACGACCCTCTGGATGTGCACCCTTGATCCCCATGGCCTCACGATCATAGCGCTGCTTGAGATAAAAGTGCTTGTTTCCAAGAGCGGCTGTGGGAAGTGATAGAAGGACACCGAGACCGATGCCGAGGAAGGCGAGACCTCCGGGACCCTGCTTAAAGTGGTAGCGACCTGTAAAGACGTATGGGTATGCGCCAAAGTAGAGGAACCTATTTCCTTGTAAGTAGAAGCCCTAGCATCACTGCCTAAAGGGGAGCAAGGGCACCTACAAAATTCCATAAATCAAACTCAAATACAGACTCATGAGCACCACGATTGGGTCCCTGACAAGCAAGAGCAATGGGCGTCCCATCATCCCCCTCACCTCATCCCATCCCTTCTTCTTGATTGCCATTTGCTGCTTCTCGCCCTGATCACCCGCGTTCATTCCAGGCTCCATGCAGATGTCCTTGAAATTGACCCTCTTTGCCTGACGCTCGAGGAGAACTGGCTGGTATGTCTCTGGGAGCCAGCAGAGGGCGAGTCCGAGAACACCGGCGCAGATCATCATGTACCAAAGTATCCAGCGCCATGACTCGAGGACACCACCGGGCGCAAACTGCGCGAGGTAGCCGCCAGCGATTGGGCCAGCAACGGGGCCGATGAAAGCGGCCAAGATATAAATCCCGAGCGGAATACCGACTTCCTCGGCTGCGGGGATTCCGTTAGCAACTTTATCAAACAAGTAGACAACCGAAGAGGAGACATACTGGAGTAAATATCAGTGAAGCTTCCCGCAGAAACGGTCATTGCCGGCGACGCCACAAAGCCACAGATGAACCGGCAGATGACATGGCCCGCAAAGCTGTCAGTGAGGGCGGCGGGGATCTGCAAGACGACGAAGAGGAACCAGGTGGGGTGGTAGATGCGGTTTCTGCCGTAGATCTCACTGAGCGGCGCAAAGATGATTGTTCCGCAGGCGATACCGAGAAGGTACCTGTTTATACGTCAGCATGAAGAAACTAGATGGGGATACGGAGAAAGGGAAAAGAAAAAGAAAAAGAAAAAAAAGAAGAAAAAAAGAAAAAACGGAGCAAAGTACATACAAACTGAGCGAGAGAATGGCCTGCACACGAGTAACCTGAAAGTAGGCCTCCATGTTTGGGATCGCCGGCGAGATTACGGAGGCCCCCATTGTGACAATAAACGTCATGAAGCTCATGATTGCCGCGATTGCTGTTTCTGTTTATTCCGCATCAGCACCAGCACATTCACAGCAAACACCAGCAGAAGAAGGGACGAGAAGAAGAAAAAACCTACTCTTTCCCCTTGGCCAATTCCTTGGATTAACGTCCAGCTCCATCTTTACCTGCAAGTCCACTTCAGACAGCGTCGGGAATCCCCCTGGGGTTACCTCATCGAGCGTTGTGTCGTTACTAAGCAGTGAGTTCCGGGAGCTGGCGACAGTCGATGTATTCTGTGTTGGTGATAGTGATGCCATGGTTGTGTTGTGTTCCTCGCCGTGATACTATGTGAGGGTAGGTTGTGGGATAGAGTGAGTATGTAATTATAAATCTCTAGATCTATTAATCAATTCTATCCGTGTGGGATGGAATATGGGGGGGGGGGGCGAATGATTGATGGACTGATGGACTGATGGACTAGATAGAAAGAATGTGGGATGGCATGGAAAGATATGACTTTATATTACCATCCGCTCACCTTCACACTTCTCTCACTACTATACTAAATTATGTATATGCGAGTTCTCAATCTGGCTAGCGTGGGTATATGTAATTACAATAGTAGAATTCAATGCTCCTGTCACCCTTGCCCACCGCAACACACAACCAAAAGTTGTGAAAAGTATTAATGGATACACCTACCACACAATTTGCAGCGGTACATATGGGGGGGGACATATTGGTAAAGGCAGATGGATGGTACGCCATGGTACATACATGTATGCATTGTGCCTCTGTCTTTACTGATGAGGAAGGGGCCCTTGTCGATGTGAGGGGGGCGGAGACGCATAGACACCACAGATAGTACTCCTTACCAACCCGTCCATAACCACCCACGTTTATCGGGACAATGACAGTGATGTATGTACCTGTGTGTATCTTGAACCCTGGGCTGACCCAATTTTTCTTTTTTTCTCTTCTTTTTTTTTAATTTTTTAATTTTTTTATTTTTTTTTAATATTATTTTAATTCATTTTCTAGCCCAAGAGCGAGTGCTGCTGGCATGGGGTGTGTGTATGTTGTATATGGTGGTTATAGTACTACATGTAGTCTAGTCTACATATCTGTTAACCCCCCCCCCCCCCAATCCCCCACATCGTTTTCGTTGCTGTTCCGCCATAAACCAGTCAAATAGCTAACCAATACACTAATTAGGCTATCAGATCTATCATAGGGATATGGAATGCTGGAATCGCACCACGATTCTCTTTCTCTCCCGAGCTAGCCGTCGCGGCTGTTGACACCACATTCCATTCGAAACACGCAAAAATACTCAGGCAGTACGTAAGTGGAAACCTCTGAGCCATCATGCCCTCTACTCTATGAACGAATACCTGCCAAGATATCTCAAAAAAGTAGCCTTGATGCGTGTTGCCCTAGCGCCACATGTGGTTATTGGCTTACTGCTGGACAACGGGCCGTGAACCAGTACTGTGGGAATTAATTGCCTTGAGTGCGGCTGAGGAGGCTCTGTGCAGGAGTGTTGTATAAACCGCCCTGAAAATGATTCTGTTTGGGACCTGAGTTGTATTGATAGTGGGTGGCTTGACAGAGCTGATTACCCCGAAGACCCCGAGCTGCCCCTCTTGGGTTACTGGAACTTCAAAAATGGCTCTTTCTTTTTTTTTTTTTTTTTTTTTTTTTTTTTTCTTTGATTTTTTTTTTCCCTCCTATGCTACTCCAGAGAGGTGTCGAGAAACCAACAAGGGTTTCGTCACTGTGCTTCCACGATTCGATCCAGCACCTGCAATGGGCACCGTGGCAGTAGCTTCTGGAAAAGTAAACGCCATCTGTGCAATACAGACCAGTCGAACCATTCTGCCGCTTGTGGGGCGGTCTGGCTGTACATGTGCTTGTAGAGTTGGTTAGAGTTTGGCTGGTACAGAAATATGGTATCCGTTTTTGAGCACTCGTAGTCAAAAGTGGTCAAATGTGGTCGAGGTGATCCATCTCTATGCCTTTGCCCGCAGTAGCAAGTAATCAGTAGTAATCGGCGGCACGGGAGAGCGCAGTAGAAATTACCAGGGGGGATTGCGGAGGGTGCTCACGATCTTGGGTAGTTTATCCGTTACGGTAGTGCTAAAAATAATTAAATAAGAAATAAGTGTGGTTTATTTATTTGCGTTTAGTTATGATAAATTGTTTTGGTAATCACGGTAGTAAAGGGACCTTTTTTTTTTTTCTTTTTTTAACTAGCTGGCTATAAGATTACTATTATTTTGATGTTTCCAGGTTCCGTGCCTCTCACACTCGCCTTTGTCTCGTCTGGTTTCGTCAGGTCTCGTCAGGTCTCGTCAGCACCGTCATGCATGCGACGTGCGAAGCTTATCTACTGGCGGCAACAATTCTAGGCGAGGAGACTGGGGGTTTGTATATATTACAGTTTGTGTGCAATTAATTACCCCAAAAACTCTTGGGGCTATTATCTGTGCCTTCTTACTGCACTCTGCCCGTGGGTGGATATAGGGCTTATCGTAGATAGGCCACCCCGAAAGGAGAAGGAGCAATGCCGACTAGACATACCATTAGACGATTCCTTTAATTCCCATAGTATAATACATACCCTGAAGATGTTTGTCCATTTGTTTATTTATGGAATGGTGACGATCATGATCTTCCCGGCTGTTTTTTTTTAAACAACTTGCATTTTGCACTGCCCACCACACCTCGCTTTCCCCAGGGTTCCTGAGCATGATGTATGTATATTCGTCTATGCCATGATGATATACATACATGGCGGCTCTAAACGAAACCGCAGTGTGAAGCGAAAAAAGCTACATTGATGAAAATCCATATCCCACATTTCCCATATCGATACTCGCAATCTTATAACCGTCCCATATCGATATTCGCACTATTATAACAATCCCATAATAGTCCCCACACTAATACAACATTTAATTCCAGAATTGCACTACCCAAAACGGTTGTTGACGTTGGGCCCATCGAATCGGATGCTACTCGCTACGCAGCCCTAAGCGACCAACCGACCTCGGAGCAGCCCCCAAGCCAAAGTGAATCAGATCATCCCACCAGATCTGAACAATCAAGCCACCCGTTACAAAAGTGCACTTGTCATCTGGTACGGTTAACCAGAAGAACGAACGCCAAAAATCTTATACCCAAAATCTTATACCCAAAATCTTGGCCTTTTGGCTAGATAAATGTAGTTTAGCTACATAGTTTCGCTAATACCAAAAGCCTCACTCTGGCGAGTCAAATCCCACGATAACGGGGCTGCTAAATATACCCTTGGGTGCAGGCAGTTTGGAGGGTGCGATTACATACATCAATATGCAATACAGCCCTGTGACACCGTTGCACCGTCGCACCGTTTCAACCCCCTTAGATGCCCAACTAACTCTCTTCCTAGAAAACGTTACACATTTAGCTACAGCTATCATGTTATGTTATGTCACCTACTACAACAACAACCCATCTATCCATCATCAATCCTTCATCCGATTACACAAACAGACAGGTTCATATCCAACTTTCCTCACGACACAGACTAGCAGAATTCCACGGCTCTTTATACACCAAAAAATATAAGTCCCCCCCCCCCCCCCCCCAGTCCTAGTCACGCAAATATAACATTCCATTCCATTCCTCAGATCAGCCTGGTCAGTCCCTTATATAACACGTCCAAGCCCCTTCCAGAAACCTTCTCCAAGCCTCGGCATCCTCAAGACCACTCATCAACCCTCATTCTCACTCATTCCATCTCTCTTCCTCCCCTATGACTAAATCACCAGCTACATGTATCTAATCTGCCAATTCTCTAGTTACCACCGCCATTACTACAAACAGCAACCCTAACCCCTCCCACACACCCCCCCCCCCCCACACCCCCACACCCTTTGACCAGAGCACCGCCCCATAAGCGCTACCCAAAAATAATGCCGGAAGAGTGGGCCGGCCTCTGCTGCATTTAGCCGAAATACAATACATACAGCACTTTCAGAGCAGGTGCATGAACCATAACCTTATTTCGCTCCGGTGAGGGAGTATGGTGCGATTCTCCTTGTAAACAGGGGGAACGGGTTCTCGAGGAAACGTTCTCGGGCAAGTGTCGGGGGTCGGATTAATATTGCCCTGGAATGTATAGCCGCGAGAACGCATATCCTCGATAAAGCAAGAGTATGAGGAGATGATGATGATACTGACGGATCGATTGGCCTTACGGTTATTGCTATTCGGATAGATTTCCTAGAACAATATAGTATCCTGCACCCGGGACAGGAAGGAGAAAAGGGAAAGGGCCACGATGCCGCCACACACGCGCGGATAATCTTAAATTAATACAGATCATAGGCCGGGCCGATCGAGTACTTGCATGTACTATTGCTGCAGGGGCGTGGAAACAATGCGAGGAGTACCTGAGAAGATGTAGAACGGGGTGGGTTAGGTTTCCAAAAGGGGCCACTGGGCGTGGTGTGTTGTGGGACGGTGATAGGGCTGGGATCGGTTGCTGTCCTTCTGGAAGGAGTTTGTTTCGTTGGCGCTTCATGCGTTCATCCCACATACTTGTTCTACTCTCTCTCTCTCTCTCTCTCTCTCTCCCTCTCTCCCTCTCCCTCTCCCTCTATCAACCAACCATACTCGTCTCTATCGATCCCACGGCCATGACATCACGGATATCGATACTCTCAATAAAACCACACTCCTATCATTTACCCGCTTCTAATTTCCCCGCACCGGTCAGGTACATACATGTACTTATAAAGTGCTTACCCCTATGCAATGAGACCCCCCAGGATCTAGGTTTAGATCGGCTCGTCCTCGTGTCCTTGGTCACATAAGCGCACTGTTAACTTTCAGGTATACACAATCATATCATGATTACTTTCAGTGTCACTTTAATCTGCTCGTCTCCTTGCAGTGTGGTCAGTTTACAACGTTATCTCCCATAAATCATATCTGATTAGTATCTACTCAGACGCGGCAAAAAGGAAATAAGGACGCGAGAAGCTAGAGAGTTAGGAAGTACCATCCAGTTCAATATTACCGCGCCGCGCAGAAATCAGGATGTATATTGAATATATTGCCGTGCCCCGCGTCCTACAATTCAGTGAGGAGATTAAAGGAGACCTAGCGGGATAGTGCAAGGCCGACAAATGCCGAGCGTCTAGTGAGAATGTGTTACACCACGATGGGAGTACAGAAGTGCCGCGCGGGTGCGTGCTGCGAATTTGATGAGGTGAGATAAGGATACACAACAAGTATTGGTTGAAATGGGGGCATGAGAGGTTTGTGATGGTTCAAAGAGGTAGGTATAGTAGCCGATATCTTTTTTTAAGTGCATATATCGACCAGATGGCTCGTGTATTCTGGGATTATGCGGTATCTCTTTTCTTTCTCGTGACGGTTTATGGTTTGGTTTGGATTGAAAGATTGAGAGTTTGTTGTTATCTTTCAAATATTGACTTCCTGGTTCTACATAGTACAGATGCCATATAGCAATGTGCAAAGTATTACAGATACTTGTTGAAAGCCTTAATTCCACCCAGCTGTCCAACAGTTACAGATACCTTTAGCTAGCTGCCACTGCCACCCGTTGTCCTCCTCTACGAGTCACAATGTTATCCTTATTTCTATCCTTTTCCCCATGAACTCGTCACTCAATATTTGCATACATATTCCGTAATGCACCTACATAAATACCTCTCAGTCTAGGCTCCCCTTCAAGTTTCTATCCTAAAGACATTTTCCTTGTTCTTGTATGTACTCCCGGGGGCCCTTGAATTGATGCAACGACAACGACGAACCACCCTCTAGAACTACTAATCACCACACCAACAGATCAACCTTGAAGACTGCTCATACATCCAAGCTAGATATGAAGGAGTTAGGCCATGTCTGATAGAAAATATCCAATTTAATTCTGAACCCTGAGTCTTGGTAGTGATTGTGATATGCCAGTGTATGGGAGCCGTTGCATCACTTTAACGACCCCCGTACACCATTATACTCTTACATCGTCAAAACAACCGATGCAAATGCCTCCTGACTGTGATAGTTGAGAGCATTACAGATCATTGCGTACCTACCCTCTCATATGATCATATGCATACGCATTACCCAGTTATGAACCCGATTGGCAGACATTGATCCAGGCAGGTCACAATGTACGAGGTTAACAAACTTTCTTTCCTCCCTTTCTTTGCCGTCTCGTGAATTACCGGATTTCTTGCTTTGGATCTTCTAATGTTTGTGTCCTGTTTATAATCAACCTTCCAGACAGCTCAGTGTGAACACAACATCGAAAGGACTCATAGGCGCGATCACCAATACCATCCGAGGCCCAATTAACTTTTTTTTCTAAGCTCTTCATCACAATCTTCCCTAATCATCGAGAAATATACACGCTCTCTGGGCACTTTCGATACTTGTTTCAGGTAATAACATGCAGCGATATAACCGCTTGGCGCACCGCCGCTCACTCGGCCCAATGCCCTCTGCCGGTTAGTCCACTTGACGCCTAACCTTCAAGATCGGTGGGTATGGCGGCAGTGATTTAGATTACCATAGAAGGTAACTATAGGCCCAAACATGTTAATGGCACTGATGAGAGTGTTTCACTCTTTATATACCATGTAATTCAGATCCGCCGATTCAGTACCCGTCATCTCCGCTCGCATGCATATATCCACTGGTTCACCTACAAAGTCATGTAGTAATTAGCACTACCGGGTCAAACTTGATACATAGTTACATATAATTCAGAGTCGCTATGGTAAACTGCATGTAAGCGTTTATGATCATGATACAAATCACAAATCACTCACTCATCCAGGATTTCTCAAAGCGCAAAACCTGCAACATACGCAAGCCACCCTCCAGAATCGCGACAACCGCTCAATCAGACATCGCATCAACGCTGCAGGAACAATTTTCACCGACAAATGTACAGAAATGGCCTGGCTGATCCCAGCTATATACAAGCTCATTTATTCAATCGCTGCAAACACTCTACATGCTACATGCACGCCACGGTGGACTCGCTTAGACCCTGGCTGCCGCTGATAGTGGTCCGGTGAGGAGTAGAGTAAAATAGGGTAGAGTAGACTACGCACTATTGTCGAATGAATATCGAGTGAGAGACTGAGTGTTATGTCCATGATTCCCCTGCGTCGTTTATTTGGGGTGATCTATGTACCCCTACAATATGCAATTGTCCGGCAAGGTCCTAGGTTCTCCCCTTTTCGACCGTCTACTACCCCGAGACATGCCAACGAAGGTTTGGGCGTATTAAGTGAGCGGGCAACTGCTTTAGCTGGCTGTTTGGGAAGAAGGGCTTTGTCTGCTGGAGAGGAGTGCAATCAAGACACAGGATATCACTCGTTCCAGGCATCCACACTTTCGAGGCGGTCTTTGTATATTCTTACCGCACAACTTCTCTATTGAAGGAATTTCCCACACAAGTTCTGGCTCCTCTGTCGAGGAACCTATGACTTTCCTCATTACAGTTACTATCATCATGGCTGCAAATCATCCCTTCGAGTACATCGCCAGACCGAACCCAAACAAAGCAAGCACCCAAACCTTTTTACGTATTTGTCATAAACTAACACGAATACCAGAATGTTATGTCTGCCACAGTCACACTAAAGAATAACTCTAACCCGCCCCCGCCCCCATACCACAAGACAAACATCTCAAGAGAAGAGGGAGAGCCGTCATAATCTCCTTACCAAAGCTTCCTCCATTAGCGATTGACCAATATACCATAGTTCATAGCTCTCCTAATAGGAATTCTAGTTTTTGGATAAATCACCATCTCGACCCACCGGGGAAACCTTCAGATGGTACAAGATACTCTTTAGGTCCCCAGGATCCGGTGGTCTACGGAATTATTCGTGCTGGGCTACTGGCTCGGAATGGTAAGGCTGGGTATTCTTAAGACTACGAGTTTATTTGCCTGGCTTCGGGAATGCTATTGTCCTGACTCCAATGCCACTCAAATTAACCGCGATATGCACAAAATAAAGATAAAACCAGTAATAACCAGCCTCAAGTTTGTAATAAATGCCCGAGCCCCGTCCCTAGGCGTCTATGAACTACCCCTCAACTCAATATTGCCCGTTAGAGCACTGCGACAGACAATATCTCATGGCTGTGAACGCACACATCGATCCCCTAACCCTTGCACGTGACCAGCCCTCCAAAATCTTGAGACTTGACAAGGCGACACGATACCTCTTCTGAACCCGAACCAGGCGAGGCCAACTCTAAATTTTATCTTATCTTATCTCTTGCTTTTTCTTGTCCAATTTCGTGCAGTATTTGATCTCGACCGAAAAGATTGTAAGCGCGCTAAAACCCAATCCAGCCTGATCTGATCAACTCATTCATGTGACGCGCCCGGCCATAAAGGTGACAACAAACGCCAGGTCAAAAAACCTTTCAACAAAGCAAGATATCAAAAACCCGCCTAGATAAAGTCTGCCCCTATATATTTTCTAGAAGTTTTCTAGACAGATTCTTTTTATCTATTTTTTTGGTGGAGCTTTTTAGACATTGGAAATGCCCATCTTTGTACACCCATAGGAAAAAAGTGAGGAAACAACAGGGCGTCCAAGCAACAACCATGACTTTCGAAGGGAGGCTATATAAGGTGGTAAATACACTTCAGTGGCCGTATATACCGTATGCTCTCTTTCTTATCCTGTAGCTAAAGTCCTTCATGTCATTGAAGTTCAAGTTGAGCGCAGGCGTTGTTTCATCACTTTTTTCCTCCGGCTGTACTATGTATATGTAAAAAGCGCCCAGCCTTGCCAAGGTGGAACAGTACTGCGAATGATGGTCCACTCGCCGCGATGGTCCAGTCGCCGTTTTTCTCGGCAGGATATATACATATCAGGCTTGTTTTTTACCAATATGAAGAAAACCTCGTAGATCACCCTCTCAAAATATCCCTGCCGAGAAAAACGGCGGCTAGACCATCGCGGCGAGTGGACCATCATTCGCAGTACTTGCTGGATTTTGGTATTTGGACGTAAAGCTACTTCGCAACGAATTATCTCGCCCGTTCTCATGATGGGTTTACCTACCTACCGGATTTGGATCAGACAAAATAAAGTATTCTACCCATTTATACCCAACATGACCATCTAGCAGCCACTTTATGACATTCTGATTGGCCCACGGCAGCCAAGACAGTTCCAACAGACTCCAGCCGCAAAAGCTGGCGTGTTACCTTTAAGACGCCATACCCACCCCATCTCTTCCCCATATTTCTCTCATTGATAACCCTGATCACTCTCTACAATAATGTAAGAGTATACTTGATTCTCGCCAAGCCCTGATGGTCTAGTGGTATGATTCCTGCTTTGGGTTCTCTTGAATGCAGGAGGTCTCCGGTTCAATCCCGGATTAGGGCCTTGACAATTATCTTTTTTTTTTCTTTGCATGGTAACTAAGGCTAGGCATCTAAGACCTAAGCTGTAATGGGTTGGTGTGGGTTCAGTTATGATTTGTTGTCCTGGTTGGTGGGTTCTGTTTTTTGGTGTTGAGGGTAAATAGACTTTTTAAGCCGCCAGAAAAAAAGGATCTACAAAAAAAAAGATCCTCCTTCCCTAGCCATAAGAGGTTGGTGTACTCAGATTAACGCTGTTTTACTTGGGATACCATACCAAAGGCGCCTGTGAACAGCGTTGAAAGTATCATACCTGCTGCCTCTGGCTAGCAACTGCTGATCTTCTTTTCCGACGATCGTTTTTTTCTGGTAGTTTAAAAGGTCTAATACGAAGAATCTGATAAAGGAATCTTGCTGGGTTTATCTCATCTGATTCTCGGTATTTATGGTTAACCCCGGTGCCTCGCCGTTACGGAAAGAAACCTCGCTATCCCTTAGTCTATGAATGCTGACCCTCCTATAATAGAGGGATCAAATCTGTACGGGAGATCTATTATTTGATAAGAGAGATAACAAACAACATCTGTTACTAAAGCCACACCAAACTTACTTTTTCTGGTGGGTCAGCATTTTACTGACAGCTAGACTATAGCTAAGGGATAAGTAAAATAAAGAGCATGCGGGCTGGACAGCATGCTCTGCGCCAAACTCTTACTCGCTATGCTTTATCTTGTACAATAAACTGAAAACTGCCTCACCCTGCTTGGCATTTTTACAGCGAGGCCCAGTTATATGCCCTTACTAGTTCTGCACGGTAATAGTTGATTCAGGGACAAAATCAAAGCACGTCAGATAAAAAAGACCCTTCGCTGTATCGAGTGGGATAATCATCAACTAAAGGAAGCATTGTTTTCAGTCTTGATTCGAAACCTGGACAATTGTTCCCAATTGTTAAATGCTGTGGACTTTTCTTGATGTTATAGTTTCTAGTATATAATACCTCAAGATCATTGTTGATCTCGCTCCTAAGTCTAGCTTTCGTAGTTGAGGGCTTTGGTATAAGTCTTTGATACGAGTGTACGTATAGGATAGACTCAGCCACGACCATCCGATATGACGGATTACGGGATTGCATGCAATACCGATATCACTCGCTTAGATTTGAACATCTTTATCCCAGTATGAGAAAAATAGAGTAGAGTAATAGTGGGAACATTTTATGGGGATAGTTATTTACATCCGCCCAGGAACGCCGGCGAATCTCAAACCAGCACCTTAACCACCTATATACCCACTATCCATTAGACCCTCGAATCCCTATAGTACTATCGCTTCGTCTACCATAATTTTGAGGCTAATATATACATCCCTTCATTATTATGGCTAGCCAAATCCCAGGAGAAAGAAAAAAAAAGCCTACATGTCGCACCCGAGTGATAACCCATGATACAGTTTCTTTTATTCAGACAATTTCATTTCTGAGCATATCCCTAAGCATGGTCAATATGATTAGAACCACTTTTATGATCCTCTTAGCGAGTATAAGACTAGATATTTCCACCGATTGTTCTATTTAAGTATTGCTAGGCGGAGCGTAAAAATTTTCGCGGAGATCTCGTTTAGGCAGACTTGGCTGCTGCTAAATAATCGCATGTTTTTACTCCCGTGGCTGTAGCTCTGCTTAATCAAGAACCTAGTTTTATGTCACGTATTTCCTCGTGTGCCACCTCCCCAATTATGTTCCTATACAGGTTTTTGCAGCTAGTAAAGTAGGTGAGGAATGCTAGTGCGGTGCAGGATAGATAGTACAGTGTTCCCGTCCTCTCAACCAGTATTGCCGTCCAATAGTAATAACCCCCTAAGAGCATCTTAAAGGCCTATACCCCTAGCAATCTAGGACTCTAAATCAACCGAAATGTCTCCGGGCCAGAATCACAAATTATCACTCGTAATTCGCTATAGCAAACCCAGGTTCTCATAACGGCTCAAACTATTAAAAAAGATTTGTGCAGCCTTTTAGACGAAAGCCGGATCAGTACACCGAGACACTTCGTTCTTTTTACACATTGCTTATACCTGATACTGTCAGCGGCGCAGAATTCCCTTTCAACCACCAGATATCCAATTGTCCTCGTCCACGAAATTTAACGAAATCTGGTTTACTAAATCTAAAACTATGTATACATTATTAGAATATAGAAGAAATTTACCAAACATATAATACATACTTTTAACCTTCAGGTCTCGGTCTAAATCCCCGAAAGATCTCTCCCTACTCTGAATCAAGTGCGCCACGAACCCTAGAAATGTCGCTCCTAGGTCAGTCCATCCAATTCATTATCTTTACCTCTGCTTTAGACACCAGTGAGTGTTCTTCATTTGGTTTACGCCTGGATTCTAACACATATACTGGCCTCTGTACTTGGGACTCTATCCCTCTGGCAACCATCCATAGCCGAAACACCAATTCCCCAGGAAGGAGGCACTATTGCTCCTCCTAAATGATCTATTCTCATTATTATCAACCGATATATTGTGCCTAGATATTTCAATCTTCGGTTGTCCTCTTGTTCGAGCTCGTAGCCAGCTGCAAGGTTTAAAGCCCTCGCAAAGGTATTTCACTACTGCTAGTTAACAATCCCTCACTCTGTTACATCATAATCACCCGATGAAAGTGGTTGATGATTCATGGAACATATAGAGTTATCTATGGTGGTTTTATGAGCCTTTATGGGGCTAGGGGTGTGGGGTGGACTTGTGATACGAACCATGTGGCCTCTTTAATTTGCCAGGGAAATGCAAGTACTTCGGGGGTAGGGGTAAGTGAGAAGACACCCTTCACCAAGCTTGGCGGCTTGGTGTCTTCTCACTTACCCCTACCCCCGAAGTACATGTAGACGGTCTTCGAGAAACTTGACCGGTACCAACCTTTATCTCCTATAGGAGGTATTTAGGATTTCATCCCCATCCTGATCTAGAGCTCGAGAAACCTATCAGATAACCCACAAGTGTATCAATTATATAAGCGGTGCATACTACAGTATCTATTGTCGCGATTGCGCTGGCAACCATTCAACCCCACAAATAGGAAACCCTTATAAAACCACAGCCATCAGATAAAACAAAAAGAATTAAAGTCATAGCTAATGCTGTTATGCTCAAAGAAAATTCTCTCTAGCTTTACCCATGTTCACGGCAGGGTTAATAGGCCTATGGCTAAGGAAACAGTGAGGTTGATGGTTGCTATATATCGTGCGAGACGATACTTAATTTCACTGCAAGTACTCGTATATCGATGGCAGTAAAGACCACTTGAGCAGTTCACCCGTAAAGTCAACTATAACCAAACTCGTAAGGGAAATAGTATCAGGAAGTAGCATAGATTTCCTTTGGTTATAACAAAATACTGGTCTTTACACGATTCAATGCTCTGTCTACCAGCAGAAATATCCTATCTTATCCCCACACAATGAAGTCACCAATGTGCGCTAGAGCCTCTAGCTATAGATGTATTATTATTATTATTATTATTATTATTATTATTGTAATTGACGCTACCACGGTACCTACAATTAGTTCTCGCCGAAAGAACCAGCCCTACACTGCCCCCGCATCAATCAATTTACCGATTTCGGATAATAGGATACTATCATGTAACTTAACTTTATAGGAATCCCCCCTCCATGAAATTTGCGGGGATTTTTTTTTTTTTTTTTTTAATCATATCTATTCATGTTTCTAGGTACAGAAAGTTCGCATGCAGTATAAACTATGGCGTAAACAGACCTTTCCCCGACCGGCACCGCTGGCCAAACTGACGCTATAAAGAAATACAAAAGAAAGAATTTCCACCGTTTGCTTACATGCATTGCCACCTGTATCCCATTCTCTGGGTCACATACGGCTCTAGAAAGAGGGTCCCAACTGAATGGTGGGACTGGCTGTTGGTGTTTGAGAGCGAGGGGGCGGCTTTTTGGGCTGCGTGAGGAGTGGAGGGTGGTGAAGAGAGGACCGAGTTTACTGTTTTCTGCAGTCTTGTCGGCGCATTATCAACGACTTTCTGGTAAGCGACATCGCGTTCGAGGAGGAGTGTGTCTGATGGCGTCACGTCCCATGGCGGAGTAGTAAGCGTTGTGGGGGCGGTTAGTGGGGCGGGATGTACAGGTCGGGAGGAACGCATGGTGGGGACCTTCGCAGTTGGCGTATTTGAGACTTCGGCAGTTGGGGATGGGGTTGAGTGGCGCTGCGGTCTTGGACGTCTGTGATCTTCGCTGTGTGGGAGTGTGCAGATTGACGGTAGGGTTGCTGCTTTGGTGTTGTGGCCGTCTTGCAACAATTCTGGCGTTGGGTTGATGGTGTAGACTTCCACATTTCTACGCATGACGCGTGGAGAAAAGCGGATTGAGTTTTTGAATAGTAGATCTTCTTGTTTGACGGAGATGACCACTGAGGAGGTTTTTTTCCGGTTGCGGATCGCGTCGTCGGCAATCAGGAAGCGAGTGGAGTTAACGGATGCGCCATTAATGCGATGGTACGGGAGAGTATAACGGCGTCTGCAAGACTTCGTTCTTAGGTTTACCGCGGGAAGGTGTCAAGTTAAGATTCTTGAGTTTTTATGTAATCGAGGTTTCGCTGGGTTCTATGGGTTTCCGTCACGGGTTAGTAATCAGTTCTCGGCGATGGATATATATATGGGCCTGTCTCTCCTTTCTCTCTTTCCTTTCTCACGCAACCTTCGCATTCTTTGCGGTGTTATATTGTTTGTCTTTAGTTACTACGGTGATTATAGTTTAGTTTGGAATATATATATCGTTCATGTACTATAGTTCCTTCCTCTCGAACCCATAGTCGTTCATACTAGTAGTTCACGCTCCATAGTCCGAACGCCGGTTGTCTTTCGCCCCTTCGTCCATGATCATAGTCATGATCAGCAGTAATCTTTCTTCTATCTTGAGTTCACTACTTACGCCGAGATCATCTATCTCGCTCGTCCCGAATTATAGAGAACTCTCTCCAAGTAACGCCAAGATCCCCTAATAGAGGAGGTGTCGAGCTTGTTTGGGAGATCAAACAGGGGATCTGGATGACATAGTCGATTGTCCGTTAGGGGCAGGTGAGTTGAGAGAGGGGTTGAGGGTCTAACTTGGTTGATGATGGCGGTGAGGAAGAAAGATAGGTAGTGGTGGGGACAGAAGGTGGGGCTGTGGCGGTAATAGTCTCTGTCGTTGGTGGTGAAGGAGAGGGAGGTTAGTGTTAGGCCATTTCTTAAACTTAACACAGGATTGGGAGTCTGGAGGAGAGGCGTTCTGCTTCAGGAATAGGGGCAGGGGAGGACCGGGTGCAGAAAAATCGACGCTGGGCGGTTGGGAGGGCGACCTCCTTCTTGGGGTCTGCTCTGGTATGTTGCTTTATTGTCTTTTTCTTGGCTGCGGTGTTGTTGGGTGTTGGGGTCTTGGCTGCGTCTGCATAGGATTTAGGGCCTTGGCGCGTGGCAGTTTTTTTGGGTCGAGAGGGAGAGGGGGCGGGTGTGGTGATGCTGGCAGCCTGTTTGGGGATGGCCTTGATCAGGCCTTCCAGTTTTTCAAACTGTTTGTTTGTGTTAGGGGGAGGGGTGGGGTTGATGGGTGTCTGAGGTTGTAAGGCCTTGACAGTATCTGTGAGATCTGCTATTTGTGTCCTGATGTCGTTCAGGTATTCAAACATGAGGTTGTTTTATTTAATGACGCCGGCGAGCAAGAAGGTATCGCGTAGGTGCTCTAACAGACGCCGTCGATTAGACAGTGGAGTATTTCGAAGACGCTTTGGGCCGACAAGGGACGGGGGCCGGAGGTTCAAACTAGGGTAGAGGCTAAATACCGACGAGGGAGAAGGAACCTAAATGTCAAGTGTATTCAAACTTCTAACTAACTAGCGAAAAGAAGACGTTGCGTGAAGAAGAAAAGGAGAGAGAAAGAGAAGACACCAACGACTATATATACGGAAGGATCTTCACGCAACCGAACCCCGAAGAAGCCCATAGAAACCCCACCGATTTATCATCACACCAACCCGAGGAGAAATTACAATGAGAGAGAAAATATCTGAAGAAACCGTCTTTGCACACTACTCAACGCAATAAACCCCAACCAGGAAATCCCAGGATCGATCATTACTCATTATAACCCTCATAACTGCTAATGGTAATGCAGGCCTAGACCTAGGTTGTCGGCTATGGTCCGTGATAGCGGCTGAGGCTTTCCTGAATTTTCTCTTTATTTCGTCCAGGATGGGTTTGTAAGGGGTGTTCTCAGATCCATACGGATTTGGGAGATTGTGAAGGCGTTGGTCTATTTTCTCAGCCTGGAGGGCTGCAAGGAGCCTGTATTCGGGTGAGTTAAAGGAGAGATCGCTTGGTAGTGAAGCCATTGTGATGACTGGGTTTTGGTGTGGTGATGGCGTTGCCACTCAGGGTTGTGGTGTTGAGTTTTCAAAAACCGAGTGAATAGAGGGGAAGAAGGATGGAAATTTGCGGGGATATCCTACCATGAATTATAAATTGACGTCCGGAGACGGCATGGCTCTGGTTGGTCGATCCATTCCAGAACACCACTGATATTGCTCGGTGGCTGTGCGCGAGATCATTGGAGGCTTGGCGCCATATTTAGAAATCAACTTTCGATGCACGAGATATTGAATTAGCTAAATCTGTACTAGAGAGAACCTTCGTATCGCCATGCATGTCTGGGCCGCATCCCGACCTCTATCCATTATTTCTTTTTGTGCCAAATATGCCCCCGGCCATACATCCACCCACGTTGGGTAAGGCAAGGCCTCCTGCTAGAGCCCCTCAGTTTAAGTCTTTAGGCGCAGTGTGCTGCGCAGAGATCAAGAAAATTTTTGGAAAAAAAAAAAAAAAAAAAAAATTCCGATGATGCCACTGAGACTCGAACTTGATAGCAACACCCCGTTTCGATCGGGGGACCTCCGGGTTATGAGCCCGGCGCGCTTCCGCTGCGCCATGTTGCTGTTGGAGAAATGTTGTTTTTTGCTATTTGAACCCGTTTAGGACAACCAAGTCGATTTGTGCGGCTCAAAACAATGTTCCTGGAATTTCAACCCCGCGCTAGATTGGTAAACATCCCTGCCCCCCAACCTCGGGTTCCCATGGTTACGGTTTCTTTCTTTTGCGCGTCCTGTAATTTTGGCAGGGACGAGGTTTTGAATACAATCTACCGTCTTTTCCAATTACAACAACTCCCTCATGGATACAAGGCCTATCATGTGAAACTCCAAAGCGTTTAATGCGACAAGATGGTTGTACACACTGGTCTAGAGGTCTAGGAGGGCCAATATTTTGATGGTCTATCGATTTGCAGTACCAGCACCATCTCAGGAAAGTTCTATACTACCTATCGATCCCAGCGTCAAGCCCGTCGCGTATTATTCGGCAATCACCGCATCAGTCAACCCCTTATCGATTACCTACACCTCATACTCAACGCGAGCCACCTCAACTACAGCCTTATTGGGCTCCTTACAAGCCTAGCGCTTGAGTAAGCCCTAAGGTATTTACTCTTGAGTACCTACCTACTCTACCGTCCTCTCGACCCTAGCCAGTCCCGGCTGCAAAGACCGCCACAAGATGAAGCCCACATTTCACCCCCGTTTTACTAAAGATGACCAATAATCAGGCGTAATACGAAGCTTAATTTTAAAAGTGTGGATTCGGGTATAATTCATATTTCACCTCATATAAAATCGTCATAAGGCTCCTGAACGATTGTGCGAAAACGGCTATGACATGCTGTTTCCCTGACTCGGTCAATGTATCCATCCCAGTCGACCTTCACCGTAGTCTTGGCATATTTGCATCGGTGCTACCAGTGCCGTTCCGAGAAGGCCTGGGGGTTGCTGGCCAAGTACCTTGGGGATAAGTTTTCAGAGGAGTGAAAGATACCCACCCACACTCATCACAGTCGAAGTATGAGCATAAAAGCAATTGATTGGGCACAAATAGTGATGGTCTACAAGTAATAAACCGATTGATTGATTTATAAAAATATTCAGAGATTCTGTACAGACGCCCCAAGAGTGTAGTTTCTAAAAGTACACGGGAAAAAAACAAAAGAGATGAACCCCAAAACAAAGGGAAAATGCGCAATAAAAGTTATCCAGATGTTATAACGGTTTAAAAAACAAAATAAGCATAACCAGTTGTAGAAATACAGTCAACGTATCATCGCTATTTACCACTCAATATCGCCACAGCCCATTAGTTATACCCCGCAGTAGAGGGGGTAGCTGTAGGGGTAACTGTAGCAGATGTAGTGCTAGTTGCAGTGCATTGTGTTGGCATGTCCATGTCTGCTGGCTTCAGGGCACTAACAGCTGTGCACCATTTTGTAGTCCTGTCTTCGGTGATATCGCCTGCCTCGATGCACAGCTCGATATAGTTCTTGAAGCCCTCGTAGCCATCGGTCACGAGGCCCAGGTAGTGTTCACGTTTGCACTGTTTGACCAAGTACCATGGAGCAGCTTTGAAGGTCAAGCTAGAGAGAGATAGATTAGTATAAATATCCGGAGAATGATGAGGGATGAGATACATACTTATCGGGAAGAACAAGAGCGCGAATGGCATTCATAGTATCGTTGCTGAAAGTAGCAGTCTCAGCTTCCGTAACGTTTTCAGCAGGCTTTCCAATGATATCGCTCATCTCATCCTGGAGACCTGACCAGAGCGCGAATTTGTAGACCCATTTGAACATCAACATTGCCTTGGCTATTCAGTTTGTTAGAAATTTGCATCTCCAACAGGGAAACGAGTATACGAACTTCCTTGTCCAGGCCTTCCGGGGAAATGGTTAAAGTTGTAAACGAAGTCACCAGATTCAAACGCCATGAGAGATGCGAGTGCCGCCTTTGGACCAAGCGACCAAACTTTGTAAGCTTTGAAGGCTCTGTTGATCTCGGCGGTTGCAACAGTGACATTTGTGCATTCTTCGGGGAACGAAGCCTTAGCACAATCCCCAGCGCTGGGGGAAATTATATCGAGAGTGTTCTGTTCAGTGAGAGCATCGATCTTGATATTGGTGTTGAAGGTCGATGCGGTGACGCTGCTAACAGCAAGTAAAGAGAGTAGTGAAACAAGAAAGACATTTGAGCTGTTGGCAAACATTTTTGCTGCTGTATGAGTGTATGTATGCTTTTGATAAATAAGTAATAAGTAAGTAAGTATAAGGAAAGAAGGAAGGAATGAAGGAGATCTTGCTTTCGACTGGCTGTGGTGAAATTTCGAGTTGATCTCGGAGGGATGTTCTAGCTTATGTAGTTTTTTTTTTTTTTTTTTTTTTTCTTTCCCTTCTAACTGAGAGAGAGAAGGGACCCTTGCAAATGATCTGCTTTTCAATAATACAGCCACAGCATCCTACACTTTGAATGTGGTTGCCAACCCCCTGCCTAGTTGACTCCGAAACCGCATCCACAAAGACACTATTCTATGTGACAGGTACACTCATTCACTTTTTTCCCCTCTAAACATGGATGCAGACTAACTACCAAATTGAACGGACACCCCACTCGGCACTGTGGGTTATGGTGGTTGGTGGCGGCTCTGTCAGCTAGAATACCTTTCTGAGTACTGCGGAGCGATCGATTGGACGAGAGCGGTTCTCACGACCAGCTGGCACAAAACGTATGTACCCCTGAGAAAAAGATTAAACACATGATGATGCCTGGATTTGTTGTCCGTTGTCATTCAACGTGATTGCTTTTCTTTCTCGCTTCAAACATAGCCGTTTACACCTTTTTTTTTCTTACTGTACCATCCCTTACTCCCTTCTTCCTTCTTCTTTCTGAGAAATCTTTACCAACAGCCAAAAACAACCAACCTAGCTAGTATGGCTGGTGCTGAGTTATGATCGTGGCGCAATATTCTACTTCTGGATAACGCAGCCATCTGTATTTCTATTTCTCCCTACCAAGCCCCCGCGACTTACCCCTCTCAAGGCTGAAGGAAAACCGCTCAGGGTATATAAATAAAGTTACCCAGATTTTAATTGGTCTTCGGTAAGGCGCGTTGTTTTTTTCCAAGGAACCCTGCTTGTGCTTTTATGGATGCATTGGTACTAGGCGACACATGGCTGTGCCACTCCCAACTTGAAAGGGAAAAAAAAAAAAACTTTGATTCAGGAACAAGATACAATGCAGGTTTCACATATGGGAGTGTTGCAGGCAAGCGGTTCTAAAGAAACAAGTTTCTGTCGCGTCATTGGTTGATGGGGCCGTTTATCCTCAACCCTAACCTTGGGGGCAATAATCTGCGTAGCTGAAACGCAAAACTCCGCTTGTCAAATTAACAGGACCATGAATCATACTCTATCACTCGTTCCCTCTTATTTTGCTGGCTCATTTGATTGCCAAGGAAGGGGGGTATTTATATAATTATAATATACAAAATACGGCTAGAGGGAAGCATGTGGTAAGCTATTAGTATCAGTGACTCTAAGATTTCCTTTAGTCATGCTGCAATGACAAAGGATATAATATGTTTTCATATATTTTGACATCAAGTTGGGTAACCGAGCAAAGATCTTACTGTGGTTGAATCTTCCAACTAACTGGTTTTGAACATGGAATGTACACTAACAACTGATTTGATTTTATCCCTATATTGATAACCGCATACGCATGTAAGCGACATCAATTTAGAGGACATTTAGGAATCCAAAGATCTGAGAGCTCATGCATGTATGTATGTAGATAAAGATCTGTAATATGTACTAATCAAATTTCTTCACTTCTTTGACCTACCTTGGTACCCACCACGCTAGAAGAAGCTACTTTCAAGGATGTTTAACAGCAACATGGCGCAGCGGAAGCGCGCCGGGCTCATAACCCGGAGGTCCCCCGATCGAAACGGGGTGTTGCTATCAAGTTCGAACCTCAGTGGCATCATTAGAATTTGGTTATTTTTTTTTTCTTACACCTCCCCCCCCCCTCTTTCTTAAAATCTTTTTTTCCCCTTCTATTTCGGGTAAAAAGAGAGCAGACCTCCTTACGCGCGCTTCTAAGATACACTAAAATCCGTAGTCTTGCTCTCGCTAGCGCCGCCGAGCCGGCCAAGGATCATAACTTATCACCCTATCTCATACCCAAAGGGAACAAAATGCGTTCAAGGCGGCTACCACAAAGAGACATTGACAAAGTTTCTCTACTAACCCTTTGAGCTCCTCGCAGGATGCCTGCCGCAGCCCATCATAAACGGAACTAGAGCAGCCTTGTACTAATTCACAGACATGTAACTTTTCCATGACCCCAAACGATAACACCGATCCTGATGTGATTGATCCAGATATCACATTGGGTCGATTGTTAAAGTAGAAACCCATTACAAACCACGTGCATACAGCCACGTACGTATAGAGTAGTTTAAATTGTGAGACCATGATCGAGTAATACATTCTGATCCTCCAGTCGAATCTCACTGTGCTCTTCATCCCATCCGCCTCTATGCACATCGTGACTTAAGCTTCCTGCATACATATGTACGTATCTGCAACAGGCTTAGAAAGGTTATCTATAAATCTTGGCCATCGTGATTCTATATTTATTTCAACATCATCAGCCCCCATTCCAAACCCTAATCCTGTCCCTAAAGTTAGACCCGTAAGAGGCAAAGCCTCGTGTGGCGTTGATTTCTGTCAGCTTTCAAGATACTCCATGTAATGAAGCTACATGATTTGTATGGCAGAGCAGCACCACTCCATACAAATAATTCCTTCCGCTTCACTTGCATGTTCAATAGAGACCTTCGGCGCGGCACTGTTTTATAACTTTCTACCCACCTTTTGGAAGCACCAAAAGTTAAATGCCTATTGTTACCTACGCCGAGTACAATTGCCCCTTATATAACAGGGTAAGACATTGAAACGGTTTCATACCGAGCCTAAATTCCAAACTCCTTAAAAGCTTGATTCCCCACGCGCGCGGGCTTATTGGATAAGACAAGGCTAATCCTACTCCCACAAAGAGAAGCAATACTCAGGGGTTTTCGTCACCAAGAATGTGCCTGCCCCGGTCAAATGTTTATCCGTTTTTGTCGTGCAGTGTTTCAAGTAGCGCCACAAGATAGCCGGGACTCAACTCCTGAACTCTATTGATAAAAGATATTTTATTTTTCGTGATCCTGAGATCTTTGTCTAGGATGGCCTAAAACTTTCTCTGAATTCGAAGTTGCCGAGAAAATCAGAGGTTAGGGTTACCATTAGGACCGGTGGCCAGACCCGTTCGGTCCGTTCCCGTTACCGAGACACGGCAAACATAAACGTCATACATCTCTAAGGTGTACAGTAGCCCTCCGCTATAACGAACGTGCCTATTGGACCATTTTTGGTTCGGTACAGCAAATTATTCGGTATTGTTCGGTATAGCAGACTAAATTCTGTGCTGAAAAAAAAAAGAAGCTGGCCCAAGAGGTTCGGTACAGCAAATATTCGGTATGGCGGCATTCGTTACATTGGAGGGCGACTGTAGTAGGTTGCCTTTCGCGCCGCAAAGTGTAGTAGATGATGTCGCACTTCTACAACTAAATAATATTATTAATACATACCGTTATGGTAAGTATTCTATTACATAGTTGTTAGGTAGTTATGAGGTCACCATCAAAGAAACATTCGACCCCATCGGAAGTGATTCCCAGCCAGCAGGATATGAAATTCGTAAAAGATGGTTGATACACAGGTTTTATATGAACAAAGATGAATTCAGTATTTATAGCTACCAAGAGAACGGTAATTCGTTCAACTCTCTTCAAATTCGCACCAACTCGACCAACGATTGTACCAAAATACTTTACATTGATTCATATAAATACCTTTAAAACCGCAATGCCTTCTTCATCCTCAGACCACCACCACCCAAATGAGGGGCTTCTCGCAACAGAGCTTTTCAACGTTAATGGCTTTAAAGCTGTCGTCACTGGTGGTGGGACAGGTATCGGGTTGATGATCACCCAGGCGCTGGTAGCCAACGGAGCGACGGTTTATATTTCTGGGCGCCGCAAGGAAGCATTGGATACCGTTGTAGAGAAGTATTCCGGCAAAGGTGGACCAAATGCTGGAAAGATTATCGCGTATGATTCCCTTGTAGTTTAGTAGTGAGAGATAAAGAGGCTAACTAATTGTTATGTGAATATTTAGTGCTCCAGCAGATATCACTGATAAAGAAGATATCAAACGTCTTGCCCTCGAGATTAAGGAGAAGGAGCCAAATGGAATTCATCTTTTGGTCAACAATGCTGGCGTTGCAAAGGAGAAGGAAACTACCTCATATCAAACCGGAGAGCCAGACTTCTCCAATGCTGATTCTATTACTGAACACCTATGGAAAGCAACTCCAGAGTCATGGGCAGGTTCGGTTTATGCTACCCCCCACACCCTGAAAGGTTATTAATTGACTCAATTACCGTATAGAAACTTTCGAGACAAACCTGACAGCCCAGTTCTTCTGCTCGGTTGCTTTTCTTCCATTATTGTCAAGAGGAACTGCAAACACACTGGGCTATTCGGCATCGATAATTAACATCACCTCCATTTCAGGTCTGCTCAAAGGGAGCAGCTCAGGGCAATTCGCATATGCTTGTTCTAAAGCTGGTACTTTTTCTCTCCCGGCATCAAAACGTCAGAAGCTGACAATTTTATAGGGTTTATCCATATGACACGGATGCTGGGGAGCACTTTCGCCGAGTGCAAAGTTCGCGTCAACTCCATCGCACCTGGCATTTTCCCAAGTGAGATGACTGCACACAGTTCGGATGAGAACCAAAAGTCAGAACTTAAAGATATGGGAAAGAGTCTTCCTGCTAGTAAGTAATTTCTAGGGACCAGTGCCCGAATAATTGCTGATTCATGGTGTATAGGGCGCACTGGAAGCGATGCGGATATGGCCGCGGCTGTACTATACCTTGCTGGCCCCGGAGGCGTCTTTGTCAACGGGCAGGTGTTGTATCCTGATGGAGGTATGTAGGCATGATATTGTATCCTCAAGATAACTTCAGTACTGATTGCTATCATAGGAAACATCTTGACGAGCCCATCAGCAATTTAGTTTGCTGGAAAGTACTATTCTGTTAATATTTATATCTGATGTATACTTTTGATGAATGGATATGCATTCCCACTTTATGAAAATCAAATATGTTTATTGGAGAAGAAATTCGTGTAGTGAGTGTAAAACGAAAATTAACAATGCCTAAAGAAAAAAAAAAAAGGAAACTTCGGTTCCTCCAAGCCCGAACAGGATGACAGCTTCTCAAAGTTGGCTCTAACACCTTGAGTAGTCAGGAAAAAGAAACGAGGGGGCAACACCGAAAAATGAGTTCTTACACATACGCGTCTCTATCATAAAAGAAGATCTATATCCACCTTTCATGTGTTTTCCTCGCCTATGGCTCTCTTTGTCCCTCTATTTACACCCCACCCGTTCCTTAGCACCCCCTCGATCTCCTCCATCCGAAGACCTCTTGTCTCAGGATATATCCTATAAACTGCTAGTAGTCCGCCCCCACACACTAGGGCATATACAACGAATAGCCCTTCTGCTCCACCCCACATCCATTCCACGGCAGGTAGAAATGTTGCCCCAATAATAAAGTTGAGTACCCAATTCGTGGCTGTAGCCATGCCAGTCCCAAGCCCTCTGACGTGCATAGGAAAGAACTCGGACTGCACTATCCACGGTATCGCACCAACTCCAATTGCATAGGCTGCCACATATGCCATCATGAATATAATAAGTAGAGGGCTCCATATGGATGGCGAATATTCTGGAGAGGCAGCCGTGGTGAGGATTGGTAGATGATAGAAAGCCGTCGCACATAATAATAGCCCCACTATCATACCGGAGATGGACCAAAGCAAGATTCTCCTTCTCCCAGTACGGTCAATTAGGGTAAAGGCTAGCACAGTAAATATTAAGTTTGTTCCAGCCACAACCATCGCAACAGCGGTTGGATTCTTGAACCCCACTAGGGAAAATATAGTAGCAGAGTAGTACATGAGTGAATTGAATCCACAAGCCTGTTGAAGGCCTTGAAGCAAGCAACTTATCGCCAGAGCGCGCCGATTACTTCCAACTGCAAAAATGGCCTTCAGTTTGGCCACGAGTAGATCCTTTGATACCGTCTTCACACCCTGTTCAATACCAGCAAGAACTTGCTCGACTAATGTTTCTGAAAGGTTACCATAGACCTTCCGCACAACCTTTGCGGCTTCATCGCGACGGGAGTGCTGCACCAACCATCGCGGTGTTTCCGGCATAAAAAACATAAAAACAAACTGGAAGCATGCAGGGACACCGCCAAGACCAAGCATAAATCTCCAGCTAAGATCCTGGGAGAGTGTTGGCGGGGAAAGGATAAGACCAATAGCATAAGCAATAAGTTGGCCGAATGTGATGAACAGAACATTAATTACGACCAGACGGCCTCGATGTGATGGGGGGGACAGTTCGGAGATATATCTAACTTTGTCAGCAAAGGTGGAAAAAGTGAGGAAACAGCGAATTTAAACAAAAGAGTTCATCCACTCACAGCGGCACGATTAGGCTCCCAACACCGACACCCAACCCCACGACAGCGCGCCCTATCACCATAGTGCCTACACTACCAGCGAGAGCCTGCCATAAGGCACCAAGGATGAAGAGAACATCTGCAACCCAGATGACCCCTCTTCGCCCGATGCGGTCTGCTAGTAAGCCAGCAAATAGACCGCCTATCAACGCACCGATGGATGTGGAGGACGTTATCAGGGATTTATCCCACGTTGTTATTGGTTTCTCCGGTGTGGATAGCGACGGGCCAAGGTGCAGTAGTGCGGCTGAGATGGAAGCTGTATCATCTACATGGCATTCATTAATTTTGTCAGTTTTGTCAGTACCGCAGTTGGATTTGGAAACAGTCATACTACTCACAGCCAAAAAGAAGACCACTTATACCAGCTGTCAAGGTTAGGAGCCATATCCATCCTGTGATAACACCGTCCCCAGGGTCCTCCGCATGTTTTGAAGGGTCAGAGAGAGAATCCGGATTATATATCAAGGGTTGGGTGCTGAGTGATTGTGAGTCGTCTTCGGTATCGAGTTGGGACATCGTGGAACTATCTTGAAGCTATCGAGGCTATCGCATCTATTCTACAACCCAGATCGACCGGATAGGTATTTGGATGGGGCTCAGTCTCCTCGTGGGTTATCTGTGTCAGATCTGGCAACGTCTCGGGGGAACTAAATATGGTTAATTTACAGCGACGATAATATCCAATAGCTGGACGGAGTTGAGCATGTGCTTTTAGGGCCAAGGGGCTCCGCAGGGTTAGGGTTGACAGACGGGTTAGGGATGTAACCTGACGGCTATCATCCAGTGATTTTTTAAACGGTAATATAACTTATATTTTTTTATTTTTTTTACAATAAGACGCTAAAGTCCATCAAAGATAGTCCAAGAAAATATCCACATAATAAATGAAAATGGCAATGTCTTTATCAGTGGTATAACAAAAAAAAAAAAAAAAAAAACGCCTGAAGAATTGCCCATCCATTTTTACTATCGCTATCCATTTTACACCCCAATCATCTATTGCCGATGATTATTCGTTGATTCATAGAACATTTATTATATACTAATAGGTGCAAGTTTTCGTAATTCGTTACTAGTTGTCGTAAACCACGGTTCAGGGATATTTGAATTTAATTCCGCTTTCGAGATCGTCCATAGGATTATGCTTTGCTCTACGCCTAGGTATAGGCATAGGTGGTAGTTTATTCCAAAATGTCATAAAGAGTGATTCGCACCAAGCACCCACATCCTGTAAAATCTGATCTGTGAGTAACCCAATAGTAGAGTGGATCGAAGAGACTGTGTATTGAGAATGGGAAAACATACACTGGAATACTTGAAGATAGCCCAACTGACGAGGACCATGACGAACAACGAAAAACTCAATATGACATACCACCACCATTTGACTGGACCTGTATCTAGTATGTCTAAATTCATACCAAACAAACTCTGAATATAGTTGTTAGCATCCTGTTTACCCAGAATGTGTGTTTATAGCGGATTATCATGCTTACAGCAACAAAAAGCAGTGGGAGAAAAATAAAGGTGATCCAGGTGAGTCGCTTCATGCTCTGAGCAGTTGTGGTTGACATGCGAGCTTCGAAAATCGAAACCAGATTGAACTCCTATTCCAAGTTAGCAAAGTCCAACGTATGATACCCAGGTGAAGATAGATCCTTACAAGCTCGATCATCTCTCTCGTTTTTTTCTCCAGTTTCTTTATATTGTCTTTGCATTCGTTTTTCATTGATTTTATCAATGCTTCCAGAAGTTGTGTCTCAATATCGATCCTAGCTCTTTTCAATTTGATCATTTTCTTCTGTGTTTTCTGCATCTCTTTCTTCTTCTCCTTTTTCTTTTCCTTCTCTCTTTTCTTCTTTCTCTCGTATTCGGAATCAGAGTCGGAGGAATAAACCGATGATCCTTCACTCAATGAGTTCTCAGCCCATCCATCTACTATTGGCGCCTTGTCTTCTGCATGATTAACTTCGTCATAAAGCAGTCTCTTCTCGCGAAATTCTTTCACCAATTCTCTAGCTTGATTCACTTGTTGCTTATATAATGTCCTGAAATCAGACCATAACTGTGCATCTCTTAGAAATGTACGAATGAGGTTTGTGGTTTTCCCCTCTTTAAGCAAGAGGTTTTTTCGCTGCATAGTCCAAATTAGAATAATTACACGGCATAGAGGCTTTCATGGAGATTTTAGGGGGCGTACGCTTTCCTTAAGGTGCTCTTCGGCTTTAGAAAAGATCTTCTTCCACTTAGAATGCAGATCTTTAATGAACAAATGGAAGAAATCAAGCCCGTGTTTCGGCACACAGCCGGAGTCCAGAGTGCTCCTATAATTCATTGACCGATACATTTGCTGGTCTCCCGACCCAGTTTTTCGCATGGCCCATGAAATTTCTGTTTTGTGGGTTTTAGTATGGAAGCAGCATTCTTGCGGGGTTTCGCCCGGATTGAGTGTTGCCAGTTCTGGAGGGACATGGACGGGAAAGTCGAACGAAACATGGCAAATCAACAGCGCTTTCAGATTTGATCAGCTACAAGGTAGAAACTTCTTAGGATGTTTGAGCGGAAACACACCTTTGGTATGGGCAGTTGTTGCAATATTTCCAATATTAGGGATTCCGAACCCAAAGTTCCGTGTGGGACCGTGCAAATCCTTTCTTGGGTTCACGAGCGCCCATAACCATTTCACATCTGCACCCTTTTCTGGCTCAGGGCGAGGTTGAGTATGCAAGGCTAAATATTTCGACATGAATTTACAAGGGTCAACCAGCTTTTGGCATTTTGGATCATCCCAGCTACATCCTTGAGCGTTACTAGAGAAAGATTAGCACAAACAGGTTTCTTTCGCAATCTATTTTTGTGCGGTTGACTTACTAGAACTGCTTCATTGGCAACAAGTCCTCTGTCTCGATCCCAATTTGCACATTATCAATATCAACTTTCTTAATATCGTTCGCACCGGATGCACCCTCGCTTATCATAATGATATCGGTTTCACCTGCGTTCAAAACTGCTCGCCAACTCTTCATGCGAGATTCCCGAATATTATCTCCTCTCCCCAACATCACCTTTACCAGGTCCTCATATTTCTTCTCAAGTGCCAGATATAATGGCCTCCGTGTTCTGTTATCTTCAATATCCATGGTGGCTCCTGCTTCTAACAGAGAAATAAGAAGTTCCTTGCATCCGTTCTCAGCAGCATAATGTAGCGGCGTCATTCCGTCATAATCCGTATGATCGATAAAGGCACCTAGGTTTACCAGCTCCCGCAACATCTCACTACTCATACTCGGTGAGAATAAACAAGTTCTTCCCAAGGAGTTTCTCGTATTTATATTGACACCAGCGTCTAGTAGCATCTTCACAATCTTCAGTTGCCCAGCACTTACAGCAGCCTCTAGGGCTTCTGCTCCATACGACTCCATTTTTGCGGCTCCAGAAGAAATTTCGGCTTCTAGAATGAGCCTCACGATCCCTTCATGACCACCGCCCGCGGCAGCCTGTAGTGCCGTTTTCCCGGAAAATTCTGATGTCGAGGTATCGGTGCTTGCTCCGGCGTCAAGCAATATTTTTACGATCCTCTCATGGCCAGACTCTGCCGCAGCCTGTAGCGCAGTCCTCCCGGAAGAGTTTGCCGGCGGTGCATTGATATTTGCCTGATACCTTAAAAGCAAAGAAACGGTTTCTTCCCTTCCCTCCCCTGCTGCAGCCTGTAGTGCAGTCCTTCCAGAAAACTCCGAGGGCGGAGCATTAATATCTGCTCCAGATTCCAATAACAATTCTACAATTTTTTCATGTCCCGCTCCAGCTGCAGCCTGTAACGCCGTTCTACCGTGGAAACTCGACGGATATGCATCGATATAGGCCTCGGCCTTTAGAAGGCAACGTACAACATCCTCATGCCCACCTTCCGCCGCAGCTTGCAAGGCTGTCCTGCCAGATGATTTTGACGGCGGAGCATTGACGTTCGCACCCGCTTCTAGAAGAATTCTGACTACATCCATATGGCCGCTCCCTGCTGCTGCCTGTAGAGCAGTCCTTCCAAAGTCTCCAGTTGGGGGAGCATCTATTTTTGCGCCAGCGTCCAGAAGCATTCTCACAATCCCGCCATATCCCCTCTCCGCCGCAGCCTGTAAAGCCGTCCTCCCAGAGTACTCTGCAGCAGGTGTAACCAAGGACGCTCCAGCATTCAAAAGTATCCTCACCATGCCTTCATGACCACTCTCCGCCGCCGCCTGTAGAGCGGTCTTTCCGGATATCTCCGCGGCATTGACATTTGTTCCAGTCTCGAGGAGTTTCCTGACCAAATTCTCGTCACCGTCTCGGGCTGCATTTATCAGAGTCTCACGGGCCGCATCCGCTATAAATCTTCCGCTGCCGTCCACAATCTCGGAAATATCTGAGACTGAAACCGTGAGGCTGTGTCGCTTGGGAGTTTCTGGGGGAGGGTGGAGGGACAGGGCGTTCGCCCTCGCGATGGGTACTGGAAACGACATTGCCCGTATACTTCCTCCAGATGATTGTGGGTACGACGACGACATTTCTTACGGGGGTGGGATAAGGGGGGTGTACGTACTCTCTGGCTCGAGGGTACACACGCTTCGCTTTTACGGAATGGACAGCTAGATTCGAAGTTGTTCCGACAGTTCGGGGTGGCTGGCAGTCTTCTCTACCGCCTGGGGTACTACTCTAGGGGGCAGCTAAGTATGTATGTGGGCGGTGACCCGTAGAGACGCCGCGATTACTCAACTTCAACCTTTCAGTCTGAGACTTAGGTTCTTGCTAGCTGGAGCTTGTTAACTTTGTCCAGGACTCAAGAGGGAGCAGGTATCTTCTTTTGGTATGAGATTACTTCTGCTTCTCACTGTTTGGGAGCTGGAACATATCGGGGAGAGAGAGAAACACATACCCGTCAGATTTTTTTCTCAGTTGACGGTTGGTTGAAGGGAGGGTGAGAAGTTCTGAGAAGCAATATCTCTCCTTCTTTTCTTTTCTTCTATGTCTTATCTTTCCAGGCCGGACGAGGTGTCCTTTGCTATCAAGGATCTGAGGGATAGACCGCGCATATGGTGACTTTTCTCTCCCAAGTCTTCACTTTCAAGTGCATCTTGCTTTCCTCTATGGCGTCCTTTCCTGTACCACATGTAGGTGTAAACCACAGACAGAACCAGCCATACAAGGCTGAAATCACCAGATAGAGTAAGGTAACGGGATACGAGCGTGCATTGGATCCATGTGTCTCAAAAAGAGCGAAGAGAAGGGAAAAAAAAAAAAAGTAGCTCACTCGGTTCATCAGCCACCCATCAGCCCAACCAGAGGCGGCCACAACAATTTTCTCGACAAAAGAGAGGTGCTGACATTTTCGACCAGCTTCCCCCTCCCACCTCGGCCGGCGGGGACGGGTTGGTTATTGCTTCGCTGTCAGTTGAAGTTTGTCTCAGCTGCAGGGACCCTCCCTATTGCACAGTGCGCATATCAAGTTTAGGGCTAGGATCAGCGATGGCTCCTCTGGCTTGGTATGGATTACTAGAACGAGTATGTAGTATGCGAGTGCGACAAAATGATTGTACTTGACCTCAGCACATCTCGTCCCAAATCCGGGTAAATTGCCCGGTAGAGATCGAGTATGTAATGGATGCAGCGTATAATGCATACTGTAGATGTAGAGTAAACTACTTATTCGAAGGATGATATGACGTCTAGAAGGCTCCGCCCGTGGGGATGAGGCTTGCGGGGGGTGCCTTGAGTATGTTAGAATGAGCTGAAAAACGCCAAGAATGGCCTACCAGTGACCTGGAGTGGATCCAGCGAAGGAAACCCAAAGCCGAGACTAAACTACTCGATCAGCCAATAGTAGCAACAGCGGCCATCGTTGTTTCCGATTGTTGGACCACATCGAGTTTCTTGGCGAATGGGAGGACCAAATCAAAACCTATTGCCCTATGATAGTACGTAGAGGGGGCCAATAGGAAGACTAGAGTAAGTATTGTTGGAGTGCTCGCGCCTGCATGGGGGAGTATATGGGGTGGTTGATAATCTCACGTGCCTCCCCTCCCGCCTAAGACTCTCATATCTCATAGGCGCGGGTAGGTAGAGTAGGTGATGGTCAAAGATGGATGGGATCCCACAAAACTCAGGCCCTGAAACAGTCGGCCAGGCAATAACCATCGACGCGTGTAGTTGTTATCTGGGCGTTTGAACCTAGAGTGGAGTACATAGATTAGATGCAACTCATGGAGGAGATATAGTGGAGTATGTAGGTATGTGGGTACGTCGAGTAAGTAACGTCAGATAATTGCTTAGGTACATGAAGTACCTACATGTATTTACTCTATCACAAACAAGCCATCCAGCATGATATCACTAAACCGAATGAAACGATCAACAGCTGAGTAATCGATTTCGTGTCCTTTATATACCTCCCATTCGTTAGGATTTGTCAGCCAGTGACTACCTTGAGCATACTCTCCCCCGGCTATCCAGTATTTTGGTAACTACAGCTGTGTAGGTACGTACTCTAAGTGTACATATTATACTTACATATATGTACATACTTTCTAAGCCTAGTATACTAAGAAGATCTTCGAAAACTCGTTTCCTACTGAAGCTAACGTACGAATAGTTATAAGCAGAGATTAATACGTCAAAACCACCAAAATTAGAATATGGGGAATAAGAACACCTCCTGTATTACACTCATCTGAGGCTACATAAATGTGAGTTAGGTTCTGGAAATGAACCAAGCATCAGGTTTCTCCACATTAGATTCGCATCATGGCGACTGGTTCGTGCGAGTGATATACTATGTATAGGTAGCTGCTCGAGCTCAACCAGGGCTTCTTGGCGCCAAGTACTTAACTCGCTGCAAAAGTGTTGAATAAAAGATAAGAGCCCAGTCGAAATATAAGTATCTAGTACAACTCAATCTGCCAGGTTTATTTTTTTTTAGTACTTTAAAGACCCTCCATGTATGGTTAATTGAGTTGGGTTTGACCGAAAGTAACCTCAAGGAGGGGGTGCGCCAAAAATCTCATTATATTCGACGTATCTAGGGTAGTATCTATGGGTAATAAACCAACATCTTCTCACGGGGGCCGGGCCTTGCTCGTGCAATGTGAAGTCGTCCTCAAATACGGCCTCTGACAATATAATATGAAGTATGCAACTCATACATGTCGAAGTCTAGCCCTTTTTCGCTTATAATTCTAAGGACCGTATTGTTGGTGCCACCAACCCATGTAGTATCCGGAGCTGGGGGCGAATGATATCTGGCAATCAGCAATTTATACACCGATCCCTAATAAACAAACGCCTTTAACTATATTCTTTTTTGGAAAATGTCTGCCATGATATATTCGACTCTAAAAGATTCCCTATTATCATACATGTCCATAGAATTCAACCATTGATAAAAAAGAAAAATATGTACCTGAATGGAGTAGAGATTTTAAAATGTGGCTGTTTACCAAACACCTCAAAAGCTACCTTGAGTCTGAAACCGGTGTTTCAACTCAGGTTCCTGGTTGCTGTTTCATACAAAACAAAACGCCTTTATTGATGTAACCCGCCGAAGAGGCCAAAATACAAGCAAAAGGAAAGCAAAATAAATTCCCCACCCTTCAACCCAATAAAACTCAAAAATCTATGTAAAATATATTACAAACTTGATTATTGTACTCATTAGGCTGGTGACTTATATGCGCCTCGCCGTATGACAAAGCCTCTCCCCGTGTTCACTTTTCTATGAGGGGCCAAAAATTGTTTTTCTTCTGGGTTCTGCTGTGGCTCTCCGGGAGACTGATTTGACACTTGAGACATGTCTTGAGATGATCCCTGGTTTGTTCCGCGTGTATCCTGATCATTTGGTTCTTCAAAAATCCGAGCCATCCCCATAGTTATATCGGGCACCTCGTACTCACGGGAAACCCCACTCGGAGACAAATACCGACGTATGTGTGCTTTTGGCTGCTCTTGTGCCGGTTTTTGTGGTGCCGGTTTTTGTTCTTGTGCCGGCTTTTGTTCTTGTACGGGTTTGTGTTCTTGTACGGGTTTGTGTTCTTGTACCGGTTTGTGTTCTTGTACCGGCTTGTGTTCTTGTACCGGCTTGTGTTCTTGTACCGGTCTGTGCTCTTGCACCGGTTTGTGACCTTGTATGGTTTCCGAGCGCAGATAACCTCGGTCGTGTTGATTTGGCAGGTATTCTCTGCTAAAAGTTCCCCGTAGATCCCTCTTAGCAACTTGGTCTTGTGACGTACTAATAATGCACATACGTCAGTTCCGGATTCTATCCCAAGAGCTGAAGGGAACAAACACTGGTTCCGTCTCCTCCATCTTAGCCAACTCTATTGCCACACTTGCCGCCATTCTAACATTGTTGATCAGAAGGGCCTGTTCAGCCTTTAACGTTTTGTCGAGATCATTGAACCTGCGAATGGTAAACACTATATCCGGTATCACCTCTTTATCCTTTTTGCTGCGTTTTTTGCGTTCTTTGAAGTATCTATGCACACTCCTCTCAACCGTGCCAAGGTCCAATGAGTTATTGGGTGGGATAGGGTTACAAAAGAGTTGTCCTGTCTTGAGCCCAATTTCATGGCTAGAGTCTATCCACCCACATATTAATTGACGCTAGGTTGGTTTAAAAGGATGTACCTACAGATCAATCTCGCTGCATCCTTTGCACTATTCAGTACCATTGGACTCTTAACCAATCCTTCGCTACTATAATGCGCTGGGAGCATCACCTCCATCGCCCCACTTCCAAACGTAGCCACTGGTACGCCCTTCGTCTCCAAGTACTCTATTGTCCCTTCTGCATCTAGATACACCTTTGGGCCTGAACATACCACCGCTACGTTCCTTCGACCGAGTTCGTTAACGTCAGAGGAGATATCCATTAGTGTTGTTGCAGATCTATGGACACCGCCGATGGCACCGGTTGCGAGGACCTTGATACCAACCATTGATGCGATTGTCAAAGCCGCTCCTACCGTAAGGCCGCCGTGAAGTCGGCCTGGCTGTAACCCAAAAAGATGCTACTGTTAGATATCCAAATCAAACATCGCTACCAAAGAATGATGGAAAGGTCAACAATACCATTCCAAGCACAAACGGCAAGTCCCGTTGTGTGACCTTCATGGGCTCTCTTGACAGCATTTCGTGATAAAGTTTTTCGTCTTCGACACCCACATGTACTTTTCCAGCCAACACCATTATTGTCGCCGGTACTGCGCCCATGTTTCTGATCTCTTTTTCTGCTTTGGCTGCATATTTTGCGCTTTTCGGCCATGGTATGGCTACAATGCTTTTCAGACACAAATCCCCACGTCAGCCAGAAGGGAAATCAACCCACCTCCTACAAACTTAGGACATGCGATGCCCGCCGATTCGAGCGCCACTACGGGCTGATTGTTCCTCAGCGCGTATTGGACATCCCTCGAGACCTTAATGAACTCATGTCTTGAGAGTTCAGCTCTGTAGAGATTGCGCCGGTGGTGATACGTGCATGATCTAAGTGATGGTGGCGAGCGTACGTTGAGTTGCCTCGTTATTGTGGCAAGAAGTTTCGTTGAAGACATTTTTTTGAGCTTTTCAGCATTGAGCTTGCTAACTTTCCGCGGGCGGGTTTTTGTCTTAGTGGGGTGAATTTCTAACGGAGAGGAGGGTAACAATGCCACTAGGTATATGGCGGATTTTGGATGGGTTAGGGTTTAGGTAGATTTTTTTTTTTTTTATCATTATGTGTATGCAACCTATGGTTATGGCACTAGTCTAGGTAATTGCGAGTGAATGTGAATATTGTCTTTTTTTTAGGTAAACGTCGGAATTCCTGAATGCTTATAGACAGAATGGTATCTGTAGTATCGATACTGTTGCAAGCTCATCCTCAAGGCTGCCAACGCCCTGGCCTTGGTTAGGAACAACCAGCCACAATAATTCTGCCCGACTAGGCCAGCACCTTGAATTCACTAAGAGTGTCTTTGTTGGTGGAGATTATTAAGAAGTGCTCTGGTATAGAGAAACCAGATCATTAAAGCTCGGGAAAGCCCTCGGCATCTTCCATCAGTTCTAATCCTCAAAATGACATGCCATATACTATGGCAGCGAACCCACAAACGCGAAACAGATATGTGGATAATTTATATACACACGAGTTATAAACACATATATACTTACATGTGCAGTGGGTCTCATCGCAGAAAAGCTTAACTCGTTTACTCTCCATGCGCATGTTCCCTCTTCAATCAAGTAAAGTCACCAGGAACCGCAACACAGCTCGAGTAAGAGTAGTAAAAACCAGATGCAACGCTGATCAAACAAGCAAGGGCGAATCTACTCTACTCATGCAGGACCCGACAATTAGGTGCGTACCATAAATAAAATTATCACTTACAGCACAGATGAAAGTCATCGGACAACAAGAGTGATATATGGCATGAATGTGTCCGATCACTTTGCACCTGCCGCTGTACATCCGCAGGAAAAAAGTGAGTGGCCGCCAATGCGGTCAATGACTTTTGAGGGGAGGACATGTAATGTGATGAATATACTTCAGAGGCTGTAGTATGTACTACTCTCTTTCTCATTTTGTAGTTAAAGTACTTCATGTCAGTATTGGGGTTCAAGTGCCACCTTTTTCCTGCGGGTGTACTTAAATATATATATAGCTTTGACTCCAGATCTACTATAAATGCAGCTGAAAAAAAGAAATATCAATACATTACCAATACGAGCGCCTTCAAATCTTGTTCTTATGTAGATCTAAATTTCTTATCATCAATGCCCCCCGACTCACATTTATCAGAGGTTCACTTCCAACTTGAAAAAAAGTAATACTTCTCCCATCAAAAGATCAAAAGAAACTGATATACATACAAAACAACAAAGTCCTGCGTCATGCTCCAATGAAGGACAAAAGGATCTTTCAGTCCACTCAGGGAGTTAACCGGAAGACTTTGAGAGGTCCTACCCGGAGTCGAACCGGGATTACAGGAATCAGAATCCTGGGTGCTAACCATTACACTATAGAACCTTGCGAGGATTGCTTGAATTGATAGTTATGAAGAATTATTTTCATGTTTGCATCTAAGCGGTTAATGCCACTACGTGGTGGTTAGTTCGGGCCTTGGCACAGTACCACACAGGGTTTGGGTGGCTGGACCAGTCAATAATCCTTCTACCTCAAGCTACAGATGTCGTTTCCAGTTACGCGGCGGTTATGTGCTGACAAGTCAGATAGGGTTAAATGAACGGCTCCTAGATGGTGTAAATATTTCTCTGCTGAGTTACGCATGCATGCAATTGTGGGATACCAGGCGCTTGGTTAGTAGGGTCAATGATCGGTTACGCAATCACCAGAATTAACACAACACCGCACGCGTCATGAGCAGAAGAAACTGGAGCAACAAATGACCCACTCACACTATCGTCTCTCAATTAACACTGCCACATGCTGGAGCACGACCTGTCAACGCCAAACTACCCGAGTAACTGACTGTCTCGCTGCAGGGTTGATTAATTTATATTCATATGCACGTGCAATCTAGAAGTGAAATTGAGATTTGAAAACATAACTTCCCGACATGGGAAGATCTGGGCTAATCTTATGAAATGCTTCTTTCTCCGTGGACGGCCGGCGGCGGGACTTGATACGGGATTGATACACCCCACAATGCCACCCCTTCCTCGAAGTTCTCGGCCCGTTTCACCAAAGCTTGCCATCCTTATCAAAAAAAAAAAAAAGCATAACAATATATATGGTGCTCCATGTATGTACCATCAACTCCTCAATGGAAACGTTTATCGTCCCTCGAGGATGAGCACCTACATTATGCCACTCCCCTGACCCTCCAGCCATCTCAGCATTTCACCCCTTCGATTCGACCTTTCCCCCACAACTATACAATTTAGTGTATATCAGCTTTTCTATACTCTTCGCACCAGAATGCTAGAAAAGGGAGGTGCAATCAGCACTATGGATATCGGATATGCCTTAGGATGCCTGTACTAATCCTTGGCTTAAGCGCATAAAGATACTTTGAACTCTCACGGGAAAAGTGTAGCAAGTACGCGTAACATTACCCTACTCTGTCCCATTTGTCTCCTTCTATAATACCCTTACCACGCGTTTTATGCACCCACCACATGCAAGCCTGTCGACGTCAGCAATAAACGACGCCAGGGACGACCCCCACAACGCGGAATGAAAGGAGATGGGGAACTTGCATATCCCAAGAATAAAGAAATTATCCCATCGAATTCTTCCCATGTTTTTCTTGTGGTAAGCACAATAAACACATTTTGCTGTTACCGTTACCTTTTGTATACGGGCCTGTTTCCCGTACCCATACCAATACAAATACCCATACGCATATATTCATAAACATACCCCATACCCATGCCGATATCTCCCGCAATTCTTCTCCATGCATACATCAAACTGTCATACCAGTGGATGTATCGGGAAGGCGGTGTAATTAAACTAAGGATGATGAAACGCGCGGCTCTTTATTCAAGACAATTCCCCACACTTGAAATGGGTAAATCTTGGCGCAAAAGGAAGCATGTTTTGAGATATATGTAGGTACTTTTTTTTTTTTTTTTTTTGCAATAGTGATAATGCCTCTATTTTGTGCGTGATAACGCACTGACATTGATTTTGATATATATATAAAAACAAAAAAACAGGGACCCAAAAAAAACCCAGACCAGCACCAATAGGGCGATGCAAATACAGGAAACAAACAAAAAATAAAGTACAATAATACAGTGTTCTTTCTTCGTCCTCAAACAAGCCCCCAATGAATACAGTAGGTAACATGATACCGTGTTTTGAAGGGTATGAAATCTATAACTCGATTTGAATGAGGGGGAAGAAAAATAGAAGAGGAATAAATACTACAAATAGAGTTCAACCTATGTCGTTCTGTCCGAACAGTAATACTTACAATGCTAGGTCATAAACCCAAGACAACCATCAGATCCGAACAATAAATTCCGCAAACTAACACCACCACCCAAGCCCATCGAGAACAGAGGTATCATAAGACACTAAAAATTTGAGTAAGATGACATGGAAACCGGTCTATCCCAGATATTCTTCGATTTAGACAAATGGGGCACGCTCGTGCTTAAGAGCCCTCCTGGTGGCCTGCTTCTTGGAGCAGTCAAAGGCACCGCCCCATGGGCAAGAGCCGCTGGAGGTGTAGTCGTAGCAAGCAATGGTTCCATCAGTCTGGGACTTGTACCAGCATGGTGGGCAAGCAGTTCCGACACAAGGCTTGTCTGACATTCCTCCGAGGTATCCAGTGGCGGTAGAGCAGGCAGCGGCTTCGGCATCTTCATCCTCGTCAGCGTAGCTGCTAGTATCAGATTTGTCGTAGGTTTGTCCTAAGATAGAATATTAGCACAATGTATGAGGTAACTTCATTTAGATATCAGAGCAAAACATACCAACGTAATCAGAGTCGGTGATCTCAATGTCGAAACAGGTGGACCAAGAGTTAGCCCATCTGCCATCGTAACCGGTCTCCTTGTTAAGAGAACCGAAACCACTATCCCAAGCCCAAACCCAGACCATGGAGTGTCTTCCGGCCTCAATGTTCTTGGGAAGTGTCAAGTCGAAGTAGTTGGCCTTCTCGTTCATGGTGTTTCCAGTGATGAGAGTAACGGCATCGGCAGAGAAGTTGGCCTGAGCACCTTGGAGCCAGTTTTCCTCAGTGAGGTCGGACTTGTACTTGAGCTCGGTCTCCTTCTGACCAGCCCAGTAGATACGGATAAGACCGGGGTCACGGTGGTTGGGGGAACCGATATCCCAGCGGCTGTGGCCGTTACCCCAGAAGCGCATGCGAAGAGTCTGACCAGGTACGGCCTTGGTCATGGGGTACGCAGAAGGGTATGTGGCGGTGTCCTGGCTTCCAGGACGGCATGCCAATCCCTCGGTGTTGCTGGCATTGTTCAAGTTCCAGGAGTAGTATGAGGACTCGGTGATCCAATCATAGTCGTAGATCTTGTTACGGGGGTAACCATTGCAAGTTCTCACTCTGCAGAAATCGAAATCGTCAGTAAGGCATTGATCATTCCAAGAAATTGCTCGCCAAGAAAAGAAAGAAAAGGTGATGCAAGGGGCAGATAAATACTTACGGGTCAACGTTGGCGTCCTTTATGGCCTCGGCGTAGTTGGTTACATTGGTGTCAACACAGGCGAGCCATGAGTGAGCGGCAGCGGATCCAGCCAAAAGGGCGGAGGCGAAGAGGGAGGTTGCAGTTTGGAACTTCATGGTGACGATTGTTTTAATGATTGTACCGATTCGAATTAATTTGATTAATTGAGGATGTTAAAGCTGCAAAAGAGCGCGCAGAAATCAATTCTCAAGAGAGTGTGAGTAATGATAGAAAGGAATGAATGTCAAACACAAGTGAGTGAGTGAATGTGTTGGTGAGAAGGATAGAAAGTCAGATCTTGGGAAGGAAGTCCCTTGGTTCTTGTAGTCAGAAAGGTTGAGGAGGGAGAAAGGGAGAAAGAGAGGAAAGGGACTAGGGTAATGAGAGATATGCCGAGAAAGTATGTGTGTGTGGTGTGTGTGCAAAAGGGAGGGATGTGACGAGCAGGGAAAGGGAGGAGGACGGTGCGGCCAATCCCAGTCTCGGATTCCCTGGATACGCAAGTGCAACATCCTTCCCAGTCTAAGCAGGTACATGTAGCTAATCATGCACAGGGCCTGGCAGTCTGGGAGTTTTCTCGTTTCTTTACACTTTTGCTGCCAGCCCAAACCCTCTTTTTTTTTTTCATTTTAATTTTTTCATTTTTTTTTTCATTCTTATTTTTTTTTTTTTTTTTTTTTCACCCCTCTCCCGTAATGGTAGGGTTCCTTGGAGTTCTTTGTGCTCTGGTGCTTTGGTAGACACCACTTCTGCCATTCCTTCCCAGTAGGATTAATCCCTGAGTACTACCGTTTCAGCCATTCATTGGGGTTATTTCCACTTCAGGGGGACTTTGTCCAAATCCAAACGTTTGCTCCGTTTGTCACCCACTCACAACATGCGCTTAACTTTGCGCTTCCTATCAACGGGTTTGGGGTTTGCTCATAGTTCTTGGAGCCCTATGTCCCCATTTAGGAATCCTTCTTTCTCAACTTCATGCCTAATTTCACTTCCCCACCCACTGACTTTATCGTCTCTCCTCCACTCAAGCTCCAAGAAACGTCACGTCGTTCTCATCTCGTTTCATATCAGCGCTCGTACCCGCCGTTACGGGTGATCCGGCACTCTCGGTTCCTGCCTATGCTGCTAGAGGTTTGATGCTTTAATTCTGTCTTATCCTACCTGCATCATGCGCCAGTTAGTAAAATACGATCATCTCCTCATCCTCAGCTGTTACAGCAGTTGGAAGAAAAGAATACACCTTTCAATTGGGGGTGAGGGGGGGGGGGGGTGGGGGTTCATTCGATTCGATGTCGCCGTAATTTGGATACTTTTTTTTTTTTTTTTTTTTTTACCTAGTCAAGAAATCCAGCAACCTGTAGTTGTTGCCGTTTTCATCACATGTGGTGTACCTGAGTGGCACAGTGACATAGTCGGGGATTTGATTCTTCTTCTTTTCTTTCTTCCTCAGCCAAACGCCTCGCCGTTCCTGCATCTCGGTTGCTCCCTGCCCCTGCTGCGCTGCCCCTGGACCTTACCACTCTCTGTCAACGGTTTAGCGTACCAAGTTAGGCTTGCTTGCCATACAAAAATCAACCGTTGCTAGGGGCGACATCTCTCTATTCAGTTAGGTTGATGCTTACGTGTGAATTCTATTTGCCCATTCCTTCTCCGCCTCTCTCTCTCTTACCTCCTCAAGATAACTGGCAAGCTTTCCCAGATCCATCAAACCATCAAATTTACAATCCGTATGTGAGCAAGCCAAAACAAAGCACACGGCTCGGCTCTTTGTGATAGGTATGCTCAAGATATGATGCTACTACTACTGGACTGCTGTATGCCTCACAGCAGCAAGCAGCGTGTAACACTGTGACAGGAATCCTTCTCTCTACATGCATAATACCATACATAATACATACAGTATTTACCCAAAATCGAGGTTTTGTTTGATCTCGGGGTCGAATTTGGCAGTTATAGTCCCTACTATGAATTGTTGCTGCTCGACACAAACTGATTCACATCACTGGATAACATTTCGGCTGAGTGTTTGATTACCTCCCGTATCCATTGGTTACAATTCGTTTATTGCCGTTGGTGATCCCCTCATAAAGCAGGATTTTGTACCAGACTCGGACTGCTCCGTGCTGGCTGGCCGGCCTCGATCTACGCCTAGACACGGCCTCACGATTCAAGTGCAAATGGCGGCCTTGGCCACCGCAGTCAGTGTGGGAAGGGGGGACCAAAAAGCAAAAAATTGCCCCCTCCCCCTCCCCCTCTTGGCACAAACTCTTCCTAGAGCTTGATCTAGAGGCTTCACCAAACCGTCGAGAAGCAAGACCAGACCAAAATTTATCTACCCTAACAACCTCAAAGCCTCCTGTCTACATGTATGTATGTACTTCACCCCAGAATTTCACTAAGTCAGTCAAGGTCGGTCGGCAATCCACAACCGTCACCCTAGATTATTAGCCACCGCCGGGTCCCCCCTCGTACCCTCCGGACCCCCCACAAGGACTAGGTAAAGGTTGAAGACCCCCGTCCGAGAAATATCAGCCCAACGTGGCCACGCGTCCGCTCTCCTTCTCGGTTCACAGGTCATCTCATCTCCCACCCCTCCCCCCTCCCCCACCCCCAATGACCGACTAATATGATTATCAGCAAAGAAGCTTTTGAGATCCCACAATATTAAGCAGAAAATCAGTACTAAGACTTTGGATCGATGGCCTTGCTTGTTTTTCTCCCTTCCCCTCAATCTGTCTCATTGGTTGGGTTAGCTTCACAATCACGCAAAGAAGCAAATTTCTCAGGGGGTAGCAGGGTACATGCATCTCCGTATGCAACTCAACCCGAGTAGCCGTAGGGCTAATCTTTAGACCCGTTAATCTGTAGAATCTCTCCCTCCCTTGTAACTTGTATACCAACCTCCCCCCCCCCCCATCTCGAGAATTGACCGCAAAACTGGGAAATTGAAATTACGGCCTTGGGCCCTACTCGACTCTATTGATTTGCGTCGCTACCGCTGTAACGGCATTTCTTAAGAAATGGATGTGGAGATGATTTCTTCTCTGCACAGTTTCTAGCGCCTCGGCATTTCCCCCGGTACCTCGTTCTACTCTACATATCGCTCCTTCCTCCCCGCAAACCAAACACAGGTTGGGAGATTATGGATTCAAACCCATCATAAACGGCTCCAAATCCAATATCCAAATAAATGACGAGTCCACAATTCCAACCCGCCCGCAAAAAATAAAATACCGATCGACACCCTGCGCCGTTGACAACTGAGTAACCTGCCTGAGGCTGAGACTACCTGTCTGTCTACCTGTCTCCCCCGTGTCATTTATTGCCAGAGTGACCGTCCGCAATATATTTTTGTCTCCCCATCCTCATGAAAGTGGTGGCGCCTAGGATTGGCAGGCTCGTGTCTTACCGCGCGCCCAATGATGTGCCATCAGTTTTACCGGGGGGGGGGGGGCATACTTGGTAGCATCTATGGGATTTTCCGTGGGAAGAGGGGTGATTATCTAGATAGATACATGATATATTCGGAGAAGAGAATGGTGCTGCCCGACGGGCTGCAACGGGTACTTGCTTGTTTGAAGGTGTGTTTTAAACATTCAGCCTCCACGCGCCGCAGTCCGTACACCACCCACCCTTCTGGCCGGCTGGCTCCATAAGCAATCTACCCAAGACATATAAACTTGGGCTGGTATGCTACCTACATAATTATACCCATCATAGCCGTACAATCGCAGCACACAAGTCCGTCAATTGGTACACGTAGAACCTGATACACACCGCGCCCTCATGGCACAATCATTTAAGGATCTGACTGACCTGACAGAATTTGTTTTGCGGCACGCAAAAGGGGTGTGGGTGATGTGGTGGGCCTCAGATCTTGGTGGCGCCGACCGTCTGTTATCGTGATAACGGGGGGCGTTTTGATGTTTGGTATTCTAGAAGTGGGGGGGTTTGGGGAGATTTGGGGGGTGGGGGGAGGTTGCACAAGAAAACACCGAGGGGAGATATCCTGGCGTGGGAAATCCGTGGATAGAATAGAGAAACTGAACCCATATTCACGATGATCGAGTGTTTGAATATCAGTTTGGACGGAAGATTAGTTGGAGTCAGCTTGCGTGTGGTGGGTGGGTGGGTTGCACTTGCAAATAAGGTTCACCTTGCGTACCTGCAGTAGGTAGCAGTAAATTTGACTGAAGTGCACTCTGACCTGGCAGGCAGACTTTTTTTTTTTTTTTTTTTTTTTATCCAAGCTGCAGGTACGCGGTGCCTACCTACTACGGCCGGCAAAAGGCTTCTACGTATTCGTATCTGATAGAATATATAAGGTAGAGAGAGAGAGAGAGTATTGCCAGCAGCAGCCACAGGGATCAAAGAGCCACTACGCTACGCACGGTACACACACACACACCTCGTCTACTCACCGCCTCATATCGTTCGAGCAGCAAAGACCTGATATTGACAGGACGAGCCAATTCGTGATGTTCGACAAAGTGGACTGTGACAATCACGCACTCTTCTACATCAATCAAATACATACCCAGCGCAGGCCTGTCTGTTTGGTTGGTGCAGAAAAAAAAAGTGCAAATCGAGTGATAAGCGATGATCCGCATCTCCTTCCCGTTTCTGGAACAAAGGTACAAAGGGGGAGGTGGGTGGTGGGGGAAGGGGTGCACATACAGTAAACAACCCGATTGGGAAGGAACAATAGAACAACCGAGTGAGAGTGCGTGAACGGCTACATGATGAACCCGCCCCCCCCCCTCCCCCGTTGAGTAGAGGGGTAGGTAAATGAGCTGAAATAGACGCCGTCAATAACGGTGGCGGGGAGTTTTATTCGCGGGTAAAGCCGTCCCTATCGTCTTTATTCTTCTCCCCTTTGTTGGACGATAGAATACATGATATTTCCAACAACAACAACAACAACAACAACAACAACAACCACCACTCACTCCTCTGAAAATCGTTTAGGCGTCCCACCTGACCCCCAAACACAACCGGATCGGATCGTCTACATGCAATTGTATTCACAAACAGCGCGTATCCATCGATATCCATTGATGTGCCGCCCCTCCCTGCCACCACCGACTAACTACATGTACTCGGCCCGTGCACAACCACCCAAACCGACGGACGGCTCACGACGGGCACGGTGAATGTGTACCTACGGTGGCGCGGCCACCATTCGAGCCGGCTGATGAGTAATCAATGGGCCGACGCGACGGCTTGGGCTTGCTGTGATCAGTGAGATTCAATGGCCCACGGACGGGTCGCGTTTGATGGGATCGGTGCCCAGGGCTTGTTTTTTTTTTTCCGCTTGGGAGGCCTGAATTCTGCAGATTGGCTGAGCTCGAGCTGGAAGTTTCTAGAGTGGCGAGTTCGTGCAGAGTATGGCGATCAATACGGTACCTACATTTTCAGTGGTCTGAGGGGTATATATAGGGCTCCAATGACCCCCCCCCCCCCAAACCTACCCAAACTATTGGCACTGGCAGTCAGAACGTATATCCGCCAGGATACAGTACGGTACGGCTTTCTTCACACTACACATATATATTGCCATCTACATACATTTCCTCCACACCAATGGTTTACATATCCAGTAGGGATTACAAACCGGCTTAGCTCTATGTATATACATACTCTCCGTACAATAGCTAGCTTCTCCCACCAAGAATACCTTCCCAGGCCATTCAGAACACTCCCTTCACTCGGACAATGGCGGAATAGAAACTTGACTGTCCGAGTGAAGGGCGTGTCCGAATGGCCCGGGAAGTAGTGTAGTTTTAAGAAAGAAAAAAAAATCAAAGTAGAGTAAGTGGAGGGGCCGGCGAGACGGAGGGGATGGCGAGGCTTGGCTGAATTCAAATAGTAGTATATATAAACCGCCAAGCCTCGCCATCCCCTCCGTCTCGCCGTTACCTCCGCCGTTCCGGGTGCACGTGCTGCCAACTGACTATATACTTTTTTAATATATACCCATCTGACCTTCCAAAACGTAGGTACAGCCAATGTCCAAACACCGGCAGATCAACACAGGCCTGAATCCTATGAAGTTATCATAAAGAAACACACATTCCTACTCAGAACACCACGAAAATCCACTCTTAACCCCCCAGTGATACATTATAACCACCGCAACAAAAGACCCCCATCGAGCCTTATCTACTCAAGCATGCAGAGAGCGCAAAAGAGTACCTCCACAAATACCAATACCCCCCAAATACACCGCCCAGTCCCACCAACACAAGAACAACAGACCCCACCACCTCTACCTACAACACCAAAGTCCCCGCCTCTACACACACCCATAAATTAGCGTAAATCACCCCAAGGGCCCCACCAAGCCAACCCAATGATCCCACATCCACGCATACCCTATTCCTACCGCCAGACCTTCCGTCCACTCCGAGCCGTATGTATGTACGCTTCGGGCTCCGAGGATCCAAAATCGAGTGATATACCATGACCCAAACTGCCCCATCACGTTGCCAGCTTGATAATAAAGCGGTCAGGGAAGGCCTTGATCACGCGACGTGCTAGCCCACAGAGCTGCACAAAATATCACTCGCACAGTGCGGCCTGGCGGGTTTTTTGGGGGTTCATTGGTGGAGTTGGTTTCTCGGGGTGAGTACGTACTCTTGGGGGGATGTGTATATACTGGTAGGCGAGAAAAATACACAGTTGCGTATTCCAAAATATGCATGAGGAGGAAAGAAGTAACGCTGTCCCACTTATTCTTCACATTATATACATGCCATATAGCGAACATCATCTAAGGAAACAGGTGGGGATACTGAATTGATGCTCTGCTCATGTACCTGGGATTGATACAAAACACCCAGAGCATCAGTATATGAACTATCAAAGGGGCGTTGTGTCTGTTTGGGACTACATAACTTTACCAGAGGGGCATAGTTTCGTCGTGGTGCGAGCTACTATTGTGTGGTGCAGTTTAAACTTTGACAACTTCAGGGTAAAATTCTAAACCTATATTACATACTTAAAAAAAGAAAAAGAAAAAAAAAAGAGCCCCTCTAAACCTTAAAATTTTAAATTCCATTAAATTAAAGAAAAAAAAAAAAAAAAAAAAAAAATTCAACCCCCCCACCCCAACCCCCTAGGCAGTCGCCTCCCAATCCAGTTCCCCCATCAAAGCATAACTCTCCCAACTCTGTCCCCTATCCTTCAACGCAATCTCCCCAATCTCTCCGCCCGCCGCCGCCCACCCCTCAAACAGCTTTCTCCAATAACACACCTCCCCCGACGGCGCCAAATACCAGTCCCTAAACAACCGCACGGTATTATTCGCGATCCGCTCCGCCTCGTCCGGATGGTCGAGATAGTACTGCACCTTCTCTTCGAGATCAGACCAGTCGGGCTGGACCTCTACATAGTTCTGCTCGGGCCCTGAGGACTGCAGAAGGAAGGACTGGTACTGGCGCCAGGCGAGGCGGGGTGTAATGATGATGCTACGGCAGTGCTGGAAGTACCGGAGGCGGCCAGAGTAGGTGACGCCCTATCAACACATCATATTAATATTGCACGCACAGCATTCAAACACATCAAGGAAAGACAAACCTCAGTGTAGATCAAAAACTTGTATTTACAAAACTCCTCAATCGTCAACGCATTCGTCTTCCAATCCAGCTCCGCAACATCACTCCACGGTTTATCTTTCGCGACATCCAGGAGCTTCCCCCTCAGTTCCCCATTCCAGTGCACCGTGCCTCTCCATATGGCCAGGCTCTTTTTATCCTCCCAACTAAGAGGCCTGTCAACCGCTTCAATCTTCTCTTTCGCCTCCGCATACGACCCAATATGCGGCTCCGGCCATGACCAGAAGCCAAAATCAGGCATAATCCACGTATCATGGACCTCCCCCTCATTAGCACTCCACGCCAACGACCACGTGTTTGGTGCCGGATGGTCGTTCACTAGGAATTGGAACTCGATATTCGGAATCTCGGACTTGTTGGGCGCCGTGAGCAGGGCACGGTGGATCTGGTGGAGGATTGCGGATTGACGCTGATAATTGGACCTAGTGTTAGCAAAGTTCGATTTCTGGCTGGATACTAGCCGGTCATGTTACGTACGTGCCAAACATCGCCGCCTTTCGCCACGATATACAGCTTTCCTTCATAGATGCGCGCCCGCACGTAGCCCTTATCACCATCGTGGAACGGAATCTCGCCAATGTCGCCGCGTGCCTTTGCGATATCGATCTCTGTATAGAGCCCGGGGAATTTGACTACACATTCTTGCGAGTTGAAGAATAGGTTGTCTCCGTCCGTTGCTGGATCGAATGGGCGTAATGAGGGCTTGATCCAGCCCTTTGGATCCTCTGGTGGTTCTCCGTAATCGGGCGCCACGGGAGTTTCAATTTGGGGGATAACCGTGGGATACTGTGATTGAGTAAAGTGCGAGAGACTGAATAGGCATATCACGAGGAGAGATGCGGCAATAAGATAGAGCAGCCGTGGAGGCAACGATGTAAGGAGCGGAGTCTGCATTCTGAACCTGCAGTGGCAGCAGCGGTGTGGGATAATTGATAGATAAAAGATCTAGAAGGAAGGAGGTACGGTGTGCCCCGGTACAAATACTTCTTTGAAAAGCTCCCTGGAGCTTCCCCGGGTTCCAGCTCTTGACTTTGGGATATTGGTCTCGGATGACGCTCACTCAGGACTCAGGAGGTCAAGAGCACGGGCGGTGCTGTTTGCGATAAGGTGGCCTTGGCGAGAAATTCGCCGGAAGGCTTGCTCTGGATCATTACTGGATTGGGACGACATGGTACCGATCATTGCCATTTGATGGTGTGCTAATTGATGCTGAGGATGGATCAGCAGCTGTGAGAGGTGGTCCATCATCTATAATATCATCTATGGACGACCCTGGCAATATAACAATTTGGTTAGAGGATTTGGAATGAAATAACGCTAATGAGAACTTTCGAAGAGACAATCTGTTGAGTGAATTTTTTGTACTGAAATTTTGATTCTAAACCATTTAGTAGAGCTGAGGCATCAATTGTGTTATTCATATATTTGTTTACTACAGAGGAAGTGCAGCCAGAAACCCCAGGTTTACTCAATGTAGTAGTATTTACAAGAATACCATGTTCTTTCTCACTCGGGATATTATATTAGAGTATTTTAGTCCCCATACTTTTTCCATAATTCGGCCATATTTCTGCTGCAGAAGCCACAGGAGCCACACGATTTTAGGTGGAAGAAATATGGTCGAATAATGGATTACAGGGATGGACTAAAATGCTCTATTGTAATCCAAAGGCAAACACAAAGATTACTCTGTTCCTGACAGTTTTGTTTGTCCACAAAGTTTTCTCAAGAGCCGCATCCAGACTTAGTTAGACGCAATTTATGCATAACCCCCCAAGGCGTCGTAAGCGCCAAGTTTAAAGTATCGGAATTCGGAAACATCCGCCCATGGTGCCGAACCGGGGTTTGGATGCTCTGCTGCAACATAACACACTCGACGTGGGAATAATGAGACCACTATCGTCTCTTTCATCCAAGTAGTCATTCAAACACACACCCAAGTATCCATCATCTTCAGACCTACAGGCAGTTTCACTGCAGTGAGATATTTTCGACTTTACGGATATTCTTCATGGGGACCAATCTACCACTTTTCTACGTGAAACGAGTCGGTCGATCTTTAATATGAGCTTCGGTATTTCTGGCCGCCGTATCGAGAGGACCAGAATCAGAGCCCCCTGATTGGACAACGAGTTGAATATAACCTCCAGCCCACATGAACATGTGAGTTGAACTCCTGATTGGGCAAATAGCTCAATATTATTTTCAGTTCACACGAATACTAATCTAATAAATACCTATTTCACCAGAATACAAGACTAGGGGTAAAGCCTATAGATTTTTTGTTCTTCATATAGATACGGTCTCACACATGCATATCTATCTAGGTATCTCTTATACAACCAAACCCACCAATAATCTAGCCAGTCCACTTGGCCGGGCCAGGGATGATGTACTCAGTCGCAGTCGATGAGTAAATATCAATTGTGATACTATATCATCCATACTTATTAGCACCATTTTCCAATCTATCTTCAGTCAAATAATATAGAATACAGACTCACCCAGGATCACTCGCGGCGTACGCCCCCGGGAATGACGTCAAATAATCACCCGAGGGCACGCCCGTCCCACTCCCCGTAACCGTGAGCTGCGCACACTCCGGATAGAACTGCGGCGTGTTTGATTGGTGAAGCGCAATAAGCTCATGCTAAATATCATCTCCATCAGCATTGCAAAGACAAACTTCACTCATAAATATTACTACATACTCTGATCAAGTAATTCCCTGGAGCCAAATTAGCTGGAATCGTCGTAGTCCACTCCAAGGTATTAAGGACCACGCCGAGCCCCCAGGAGCCGGCGTTGACGGTGCCGCTCAGGAGACCGGCCTCGTCGATCTTGAACCACGAGATGTCGTCGCCGTCAGAGTCGGCAAAGGTGTCGCCTACTCTGGCCATATACTACATTTTTCGCCAGCAGGTTAGTTATGAGTGGGTGGTCGAGCTACATGTACTTACAACCAACACCGGTCCCTCAGCATGAGTCCACTGAGCCCACTTGGCCACCACCGTTCCGCCGGCCGCAACCGTAGCCACCTGATCAGCTGGTCCAGTTCCGGGGGTGTTACCTGTTTATTGCATACTATCTCAGCAAATACTACAAACCATTACAAGAAAAGGTCAGGAGACAAACACTTTAAAAACTCATCAGTGGGCGAATAGAGGGGATCATAGCTGCTCCACTGGCGCTGGATGGTCGACTGGCCCGCGGAGGGGTTGTATGGGGACCAGCCGGCGTAGGTGGTGCCATCGATGATGTATGAGGTGACGCCGCCGTGGGCAAGGGCCTGCCCAATGAGGAGGAATGAGGATGCGAGGGCGCTGGTGGCACGCATTTTGATGGTGAGTGAGAAGGAGAGGATTGTAGATAGAGAGACAGAGGGCGTGTATTTATACTCTTTTTCTCTCGCAAGCTCTTAGGACTGGAGGGTATAACAAGCATGATGTGTATATGAGGAGTGAATAAAGTATAGGTAAAACATATAAATTAACCATTCCACCATGTAGAATAAACGCCCAGGCCGTCCAGAACACAATACAGTGAGTGATACCAGGTAACGATCGACAAAACCCCAAAAGGAAACAAACAAGCATTCCGGAACAACCGTTCAACAGTTCCGAAAACACAACCATGGGTCTCAGGGATGCGGATAATTACCCCACACTCGCCCGCCGATCAATGTCACTTCCGTCACAAATCTCCGTATCCCGTGATCCTCACTGGGTAACATGGAACGGGGAAGAGGTTGAGGATCCGGATGGAAGCTTATTAGAGGCTTAGCCCAAACTGCTGATCATGGACAGGGTGATATTCATGAGTAGGGTGTCGGTATGTACCGCCTAGCTAGTATCCTGGCCGTGGATGGTGTTGGGGGGACTGGAGGCCAATAAGCCTCAAATTGATGTACTTTATTTATGAAGACGTACGAGAATGAAGTACTATATAATTGAATCAGTTCAAAATAACCATACGCATTAGCACCTCTTTTTTCTAGTTCTAGGGTTCGGATCCTGCAGGGGCATGACTCAAGGGATATTAGATGTGGTTTCCTTTCCGCCTTGACATGTGGGTTGGTTTTCTGCTCTATGGTAGAGTTTTCCCAGCACCCCGGAGCCTAAATGGGACATGTGAGGGGGGGGGGGGAATTCGGAGGGTGTGTCTAGTGAAGGCGCTGGCTGGCTGGCCTTAGATGTCGCGATCGGGTTGGGGGATTCCACCCCTGAGGCTAACACCTTTTATAGATAAAGTTCTGTATTGACTGTTTAGAGAGGGCGGTTATATATCGAAAGGCTACACGCGATTGAACCAAACCAACCAAAATTTCTTGTAGTCCTGGGTTGGTGCCCTCATCCGGAGGCGAGTGAGAATCTATGAAGTTGATTTACGATATCCGGGAAGCGCGTCACTTCGGACAACGGCTGACCACCACTTCATTATTCTCATTGAAACAAGGCTGAATAACCGGAGATACTGTCCGTAACTCCCACTACGGATTATCGGCGATGACTAGGCCTAGGCCGGCAGGCCACTAGCTAGTGGAGGTGATCTATATTCTTGACCTCGCCCGAGGAGTAAAGCATATATAAGCTTTTAGTATCGAGAGCATCTAAGCACACGTACAGAAAGAGTGTGGGGTTCTTGGTAAAAATCAAACCTCTTATTCGACGTTAATCAGTAGCATAGCTTAATCCCTTACCCTACTTATCCATGGCTTGTAATGCAACGATTACTCCCTTGCATCTGTGCTAGGACATATATACCCAAAGACCTCTATAAAAAATCTTACTCCCAAATTCTCCGTGAAGGACTCGATCTATCACGGGTGCTAGAATTCCATAAGGGATATTAATTCCCCGGTCGATCTGGCCTTGGCCGGAGACCAAAGCCACCTACGCACTCTATCCCAAATCTCACTCAAATTAACATCTCGTATATCCAAGACTAGCTACCATGGACCAATTTCTCCCACCGACAAATCTCCACCTACTCACCACCACCCCTCTCGCCAGCACCACCAGTTAATTACTTCCCATCTTCAAACCAACCCAAAGAATAATTCCCTTAACCGATTTCCCTTCAAAACCGCACCCCCATTCCACCCCCACCGTGCCCCCCCTCGTCCGCTTTTAAATACAGACCCCCTCAACCCTCCAACCACCTCCTACCTCCCATACCATTGTATCATATCGAGTACCATATCCCGTGCCCACAACACCGCTATTTCCATAGCCCCAACCCCAAAATACAATATATACGCCCCCATTACTGCACAGCATACACATACGTGCGTACCAGCTCCTCCGCAATCAACAGCCCTATGATGTCCCTAATATAATCCGGGCACAAAACCGCTGTAGCAGAGCGCTTATACCTGGAAGCCCAATAAGAGGCCTGCATTATCTACGTCCCGGGGTCTTGTCGGCGGGCTTGGGTGGTTCAGATAGGGTATGCTAATAAACTATAGTAGGAGCTTGCGCTAACATTCTGAATAGCTAACGTTTTCGACCGAGAACCGTGGCAGGCCTGAGAATAGGTTACATAGTAAGTAACAAACACCAAGACTAATCGATACCGCTTAAGAAGCAACGAGGGAAAAAAATACAAAGTGAGTATTGGGAATTAACATGAACTGGTGAATACTTAGACGGGGTTGCTTATATGTGGGATTTATTTTCAAATAGCCCTGGGAGAATTATCTCATGGGGTTGTTAATTGAAATCATGATAGACTGTAGTAATCGATCCCCATACAAATTTATACGGAAGTGACCCATTTCCCAATCTGACACGGTTCCCGGTAAAAACCATTGTATTATAATTATGTGGACGGTTGGGGTTAGATGTTTTCTGATGGCTTTCAGGCTTATAGTAATTTATGGCACTTGAGTCGTCTGGACAGGACTTGGTTATAGCAAAGACTTATTTACAGCTGGCATATGATATTAAAGCACAATGCAATCACAAGAATGAAAGAACTTATATATCCCACCTCCAATATAAAAAAGAAATTGTGCAAGAGCAAATTATCTTATGAGGGAATCAACTGTATCAAACCTACTTGAGAGGTCCTACCCGGAGTCGAACCGGGATTACAGGAATCAGAATCCTGGGTGCTAACCATTACACTATAGAACCATTGAATTATCGTGACTTTCATGCATTTTCGAATCCCTGCTCTAGCTAGGGCTAGCACTAAGCGAACTACGCTAGCCTCAAACACCTCAGATCCGGGTATAGTGTGTGCCGAGTCATATAAGATCACTCGTTTTACGGCTGACATGCAGTAGATGATCACGATCGATGGAAACATTTCGAGAATAGATAGTGGCAAGAGAATAAACATCTTAGGCAACTATGTTAAGCTTTCTAGTTCTGTTAATTTGTGTTTAGTTGGCTATTGAACCAAGTTTTACGTTCGAGGAGTAGACACTTCGAATGACCAAAATATCGTTAATGCGTGTACGTGTAAGTATAGAGTTATTAGACATAAACCGTCATACAACAAATGCCAAAAAGGGTCAAAATCAACATCTCTCCATACTTTGATCCCGAAGTTCAGGGTGAAAATTTACATTATGGAAGACCTTGTATTTTGAAAGAAAGAACTATTGAATAATAATGTGGGGAGTTGTATGAGCTTGAGTTTGTAAATTTTGAGATTTTGGTTGATTTTGCCGAAATCCCATACAGTTTGGGGTCTTGGCGCAATTTGGGACAAAACACTCTATGATTGATGCCACAGTGATTGCTTTTTAAAATATAGCCTTGCTATAACGAAATTCCAGTGATGAAATAGTATGTAATCAATTTCCGTGAGTTACACCTCAATGGTGTGGTTTATATAGCTATCTGAAAAGGGGTGATTTTGACTTTTTTTGGTGTATGCTACATGTTCAGGGAGTGTATATAGGGTGTCGGAAAGTGATGCACACCTTAACCTGGCAACGCCTAAATATACCCAAATTGCTTAATACAAAATACCTGCTGGGTGGACTTTTCAAGTATTTATTCTCTGTACTACTGCCCAATATGTGTTTAGAGGTGTTTGGATCATAAGAATGTTTGCTTCACATGGAAGAAGTCACTTCAAGGTAGGAAAAATGAGTTGTAAAGGTCCCAGAAGGGGGTTGGCACCAGGCTCCATTTTTTACTTGCTGGTCATAGAGAGAACCTAAATGCTCATGTTGATCAGAAATAATTTTGTATGGCAGATAACTCTATGATGGTCGAGATACCATTGAATATGCATCACTTTCCGACACTCTGATACATGTACGTGCGGGCTAGTCTGGAATGTAGTGTGAATGCTGTGGGAGACGCAGGATGGACAAGGTGTAGTATACCCGGCTTAGGTTAATTGAAATTGTGTTGTGCTAATATATCACCTAGTTGGATGTCATGATCGAAAATCTTTCAACGGGCCAGTTATTTATTATAACTACACGTACTTGTGGGTGAGATGCAGGGTATGAATATTTATTGAACGGGTGGAAAAAAAAAAAATACAACCCCGCGTTTATTTACGTGATACTTGAATGGAAGTAAGTCTGCTTCAACAAATACCTCGTTTCCTGCAGCCTGAATGTCTGAGGACATGTGGCGTCTCTAACTAGACCCCTGGTATGCTCTTCGATGTGCGTATGGCCCTCAGCTAGAGTAAATACTGTTAGTAAGTGGTCAAAATTATACATTCGACCTAGTTGGAATCGAACGCCCCCGCAACTGTATCTCATTTGTCTCGGGGATCGCGGTTTAGTATGCGCTAAGGACGTTTAAATCAATCGAGTGTACCCGCGTCACCCGAACTAGCCCTAAATGTCTCAGGGTAAACGCTGTGGGCGCCCACAACAGACATGTTGTGTCCTAGTGTGGTGGAGGTAGCCGATGGGTGTCTTGGTTCGCCGCGCCTAGGACCGGATAATATACGAGTGACAGGTATGTATTTAGGGGAACGCTGATAGTGAAAACCGTGCTGAATATTAATATATAATGCGACCGACAGAACTTTTTAATAAATCCACTTTCTAAGGGCCCGTTTATACTAAAACGCTATTTTGGGCTCGAAAAATTCGTTTAAACGCGAAACCGTTATGTTTTTGGTGGTTGGTGCACACAAAATAAATTCTTTTTTGAGGTCTGCCAAACGGACCCTTAAGTGGAAGAAAAAAGATGAAAAAAGAGGATAAATTTCAAATTGTGTCTAGAGGGAGCAAGTATGTTTAGGTAGCTGATCGGAAACCTGCACTCCCGCCAAAAGCACTATTTCTGGATTCGTAAAACGAGACGCCAAAGCCGACTCGGTTTTCTAGGAACGGCGTCTTCGGTAGGATGGAGATTTAAATCATCATGGTTCTCCATTTAACGGTTCCTAAATGAGCATTAATCTGTTATGTTCAAAGTTAGAAACTGAGCGATCGGTGAGTGTGTTCCAGCGGAGGTGATTCAAGTACCATCTCTAAATGCAAATGCTCGACGGCCCCTAGAGCACTGCAGACATATTATAACCCCAACGGAAAAGTAGGGCCCAGGACGGGCTGGTCATGGTATAGAAGCGGAGGTTAGAGAGGACTAAGAGGGAGAATATCATGGTCGGGGTGTATCGAGGAGTGGAGCGAGAAGTTGCTAATTAAGAGTCTATAGACATTAGTGTCAAAGCCAATGAGTAAATACATACGGCGACTGTAGGTTTCTGTTATTTTATCTGTACTAGACCAGCCTGTTAGTGTTTAGCACCACTATGGAGTCTAGGTGGTGTATATGGGATTGATCAATGTTTGATTCGTTGTGGGCGAATGTGCTGAATAGGAGGGGGCAAGTTGGGAGAGAAAAAGGGGAGCCTACGTCAAGGGCGGAGTAATTGACAAAGGAGGCGTAAACACCAAAGGTGGGCAGGGGATGAGGTTTTCCAAGCCCATCGAGTTGGACGAAGTGGCAACATGAGACTCTCCCCGTAGAACCTGAATTTATGTGACATAAAAGCTACATTATCCATTGAAACATATAACATGTATGTACCTACATGGATGACCATGAGATACATACATACATGTATACATGTACGTATATCTTTTAATGGCCACCTGGCCGGGGGGAAGTCCACTGATAATGGATAGATGTATATAGGACCCGCATTACCTCCAACATAAACTCAACTTAAAATTTATAATTGACTATTAGGATTATATAAATTGGATATGGAGATACGTATACTAGTCTATTGCATTTCAGACGATAGTTTTCGTATCTGTAGTTACTAAAGCGAGTGGGATAAAGCACTGGACTCACGAATTTGATCGGCTATGAGGCGCCACGGGGATTCGCTCAGACATTTAGGTTTATATCCATAGATCTAGAATGCGCACTTTTTACATGCACGGCTCGATGCAATAGACTCAACTGCCGGCAGCACATGATATAGATAGCAATAAGGTCGCTGTGGGGGTTAATCGATATAAATGAAAGGCCCTCTGAATACGATCTTCCACTCTCCATGCATGATAAGGGAAAAGATGTCAGCATCGTACAAAAGGTGCTCCTAGGTACAAAAGAGACATCACTGCCAGTGAGCTCGAGCATCACGGGACCCCTCATAGTTGCATATCGAGCCGCATATGTCTCTACTCTAGAAACTGATATTCTTTATTCTAGGCAGTAAAAAATATTGTATATCAGCTAATTTAGCTGCATCGCCCCCAAACTAGTACGAACAGCGCTTATTACATACGACACCTAACATGAGTTAGCAAGAAATATGAGTGATATTTGGTGACGCTTGTTCTCTATTAAATTCAACACCCAAAACTATATTTTCCTCGAGGGAGCCAGTTGTTTGGCTTGTATGTAAAACAAAAGATTGCGTTCTTTGGGTTTGAATGTAGAATGTGTTAGCACGATCATATGGTGACCAATCAATCACTTCCATAATTATAACATGACTGTTCATTGTGGAGCCTGCAATTATGCAAGGCGGGCCACCAGGTGCGCTAAGGCAAAAAGAAAAAGAAAGAAAAAAAGAAAGAAATGTGTAATTTGGAATCTATTCAAATCAAATCTGCCTAAGTCAGCTTTGAACTTTGGCAACAAAGCCGTAGAAAGGCTTTTTTGACCGACAAATTCAATTATTTGGCCTACTTAAACCTTGAGATAGATCTCTCTTTCTGGCCAACTACTACGTACTCCTGAGGCCTTTCAACAATTGGCATTAGTAGAATATGTACGGGTTGGGTTAAATTGGGATCATTTAGAACACATGTATCCTACTGGCGTTTCTCGATTGTTGCCCCCGTTTTTGGGGGTGTACTGCTCAAATGACATGCGTGTAGGCGGATCAGCCATGACAGGCTGGGAAAGACGCCGTTTATAACGCTTATCACCAAAGACCCAAGAGAAGTATATACTAGCGCAGATCCATGAGGATTTAGGCTATTGGTTATGGTTTTTCGATTGTTACATGGCATTTCTTACGTATTGTAATTGTTCTACTCACGCCGTTCGGCTACCTAATCTTGCCACGTTTATGATTTGCGATTGTAGAAGTATGGGAAGTCTGTCGAGACTAGTTGCTATACATACCAAGTGTCCCATAAACCATCGAGACAATGCTGATACCCCTTCCCAAAATGCCAACAGGTGGCTTGTGCTAATAAATTCTATGGTACTTGTTGGTGTGGCTTTCGGTCTCACATGAAGGATGTCAGCATCGACGGTTTATGGGGATAGATGAAATCTTTCGGATTGATCTGGATTGCTGGCCCTTATCACGCACCCCCATACAACACCTCCATGTATATCGATTAGCACCCCCCACAACTCCGATGCTTAAGCATTGATACCATCAATACGCGAGACCTGATGGCCATTTACAGTATGGAATCTCTTAATTGACAGGTGGCACAGCTGCATGTGCCACATATATTCATTGCGCAAATTGTTCCCAAATATCATTGGTTGTGGAATTAGCCGACACAACCGCTAAAGTATCGTACAACATGATCGTAGGCGTTGTTTTGTGGAAGCCTCAATGAGTTCTGGGAAGACACCACACTCACTCTCGCTATGGGCACCTACATTGCCACTAGCAGGGCTAACTACTTTAGAAAGGGTCTCTCATCCCCAATCAACTCCAGATCGGTGTCATATGCAACTATCGATGCATCCCCCTCCACTGTTTCATGCTATCAACAACCAAGGCTATCTCTAGTTTCAGACAATTGATCAAAGTCCTGACTTGGTGCTCGGTAATATACTACTTGATGGTCTCACAGGCCAGTCATACTTTACCCTAGATACTTGACTCTTATTGTATCTTTAGTGTTTTCTCATTTTGGTTTCTTCTGGTTTGGATTTTTCCCCCAGTATTTACCAGGCGCATATGGTTTTCTGTTATCAAGATGACTCTTTTTTCACTATAGTTTATAACTATATGTAGCCATTTTTTACTTAGAAACAAATTTGATACATTTTTTTTTTTTAAAAAAAAAGAGGTGTCGTATTGTTGGAAAAGAGCCGGTTAGGGGAAGAGGAGGAAAACAATTAACCAACGGGTTATAGGCCTTGATTAAGAACAATGCCTAAGCCTCAGGTCTCAAATGTCGCATAGTGATCCCGTCTAAAAGATACCCCATTCGCTGATTGTAGTATGTATGTATGTACTGGCTATTGCGGGTTTGAAAGAAATGCCGGCCTATTTAGTTCAATCCGGGGGGCAGAAGTCTCCTGTTGCGAACCAATAGATCTAAGTAATGTGGATTCATATCGTTCTCACGAGTGCTCCTGAGATACCCATGTATATTATGTTTGTTCATTGCCATAAATTCGGTGGGCTTCTCGGTGCCTATAAACCTATGAGTTTATGGTTAAACTTAACTACGATAGGCAGAAAAAATATAGAAAAGGATGTTGAACCAGCTGAAATGGGTTGATGCCGTGATGTGTCTAAGATTGCCCGGCGGTTTGCTTCGTCCGGGCGTATGTACAGCCATATAATTGCCATTGAATAGAATACCAACCGCAGTAGTATTGGTTTGAATCATCATATTTGTATTCAACTTCAACCCAAGTAACAGAGCCATGCATGCAGGCCTTGTGAGGCTAATTGCTCTTAGCCTGGCCTGCGACTGCCTGTACTTACCCCACACAACCCGAAGAAAACTGGTGGCCGACCAGTGTAGCACTAAAATTGCTTGAATGAATTTCTCAGCTTTTCTTACCAATGGACGCAGCTAGTAACAACAGTGTTCTCAAAATAGGAAGTGTAATATTATAATATCGATCTAGATCTAGACAGCATATATAATATATATGTCTGATTCCTCCATCATCCGGTAGAGCATAGGATACCTGTAGCCGCATTTCTATACAGGGTACGTAGGGCGTTGTATGTTGAATTTATATATAAAGACCCTAATTGGTACGTATATGATGTATGCATGCATGTATTGATACAACTACATGTAGTCATCGGAGGCTAGAGGTGCAAATAAGATACTCACGCCCCAAGCGCAGCCGCAGTCGCCTATGATGAATCCGACGTTGACGCTTAGTTACTTTTTGTATGGTCGAATCACAATCGAGTTTATGAAAGAGAACATGATCTATGGTTCGTACGTACCTGTGTATAGTGATGGGCACGAGACGAGACGAGACGAGACTTGGAGAAGTCTCGTCTTGTCTTGTATTCTTGCAACTGAACCTTGAAAGTCTCGAGACTTTTCATCATGTGACCACAGGGCTGAGAAAGCCCTGCAATTATGATAATTTATGCAAATAAAGGTCTAGGTTTTCTTTATTTTCTTTATCTCATTTTTGAGCTGGGACTGGAATATTTACTTAGGTGATGAAAACAAAGTCAAAAAATCTCGAGACCTATCTCGAGACCTGTGGACCCGGTCTTGTCTTGTCTTACAAAAAGTCTCGAGACAACTTGTCTCGTACCCATCACTACATGTGTACAGAAGACACATATCCACGCCCATCCACACACACACAGATACATGTACACACACACACACAGACACATGTACGCACACGCACACGCACACATGTACAAAAACGCATTGAGCCATAGATCAAGTAGGGAGCTATAACAAGACAGATATCCTAGGTAAACAGTCCCAGGGGGAGACCAGAAGTAAGACCAGGGTGAGAATTGCCCTGAGATCTTATTTTTTCTTTATTTTGTTTCCTTTATTGCGTTCATTTATTATGAAACATGCTAAAAGCAAAAGCTGATAGCTTCGAAAACAGTAAATTAGAGAAGGCGGTTGTGGTCGAGCATACAGCATGTAGTGGTAATCAAACTTCACCTTGCTATCGATCCGCCATATAGCTCTATAGATCTAGATCTAATTGAGATTAGCGTTAACGTTTACCATAATTTCATTTGATAGATTACGTTTCTTTTAGAAATGGTGAGAACTGAGGCCCGGTGAGTACCACTCTGGTATCTAACATATACATATATAGTTAATACAGATTATATTACAACTCTAATAAAACCTTCTTGACTCATTCTACGTTTGCCCGCAGAGGCTATACACTACTTCCGATGAGGCTGATCATTTTATTAGGAATTAGGGCTGCTTGATGGTATGTATTGGTGTGGCCACCGATGTATCATATAGAGCTGGTTCATAAACGCAGGACTAGTGGCGCCTTGAAAGTGAGGACGTATGCGGCGGTAAATAGGCAAGCGCGGTGTGAATTTAGCGAAGCGCTATAACAATGTCAGTGAAGAGATATTTGTTTATTAACTGGAGTGTCTGCCTCTAGCTCTCACGTTATGGATACCAGTCCCTTTCAGTCTTTACCAACTGCTAACTTCAAAGGGTAGATCACTACAGAGGTATGAAATAATTAAACCTAAGATATAAATGGCCCCAGGACTGATTTCGATTTAGAGTCTATTGACCTATCGGAACCTAGACGCAGGACCAAAGTTTTGATTTTGTTGTTGAAACATAATACACATGCATGCTTCAACTGCAAATATATATCCATTAGATACTTGAGCGAATACGCGTATACGTACGTATCATATCATGCCTATGCCAGTTAACCCTTCCATTGGTGGATATTGACCTCAAGAGGAGAATAATAATATGCAGTTAGCTTGCAGTTGCTTCTCGAGCTATCTTGAATACAGCGAGACGGCGATGGGCAACAATACTATTCCATCAATTAGTTGAATTAACTCTTGCGGGTTTACCTTTTTCTAGGGTCCTTAATTTCTTACCGTCTTCATCTTTTCAGTAAAAGGATAACACCACGGCCACCTCATAAGGACCTGAGTATAGATATCAGTTTCTGAAAACCATTGATAGATGATGCCAGTGTTAGCTCAAGAATATTTTTCGGGGGGGAGGTTTTGTAAGGGTGCAGGTGTTGCAACTGTAAGCTTTTAACCCTAGAATATATTCCGATTCAAGAGACCGTATCAGCTAAGCTTACTTTTTCTGATTTACGCAATGGTAGCTTTAGGGTTTAACTTCAAACCAACTTCATGCAGTACATATATCCCTTTGGCCGTCAGCTCAGTTTGAAACGTACGTCAACGTCCTATCTGAATTCGAACTGAGCCACTGCATCAGTACTGGATAGTGCATATTCACATATATAACTATGGTGCATTTTGCATTTTGGTACTCAGAAAATATATGGTGTGGTTAGGACGACGGGCGTTTAAAACCGAGCTGACGGCCAAAGGGATAGTATAAGGGATGTTTGAAGCTACTGGCTGGTTTCAATAGCACATATATAAATGTGCCGCTGTATTTGCCCGAATCATTTGAAACTGAACGACTCCACACGTCATCTAGGATACAACCACCTGATATATGTCAGTATTTACCTGCGTACGTGAGCATTGTGCTCTAGTCTGATCATTTTTATCAGCCAGATTATATTCGATTCATGCACGAAGTCTATAAATAATATAATTATATGATTATATATAATTAAACCGTACGTCCGGTCCATACGTACACGCGCGCAGCACATGCAGCACACATACGGCCTGATCCTTAGCCAGTCATGACAACATTGGGTCGATCTAATTAATTCAATCAGGCACTCATATGATTGTATTTGCAAACCCTTTCATCCTTCAATTGCAAGCTGTGGTTAGTACTATAATATATAGTTGGCAGATTATACATATTGTGCTAACCAACATGCGTAGGTGTGTCTGTAGCTTATCCGCGGGCGAGAGTAGCTAGGCCTAGCTAGGACGGTCATCACCAAGCTAGTCCTACGGCTGTACATGCGTTACGCCCAGTCTTCAAATTTTGCATCCCGAGTCATCACTCGGTTATGTTGGGTCTGCATAAAGTACATGTGACGTATGTTTAGATTTTTCTCTAGATCTTGTCCTCATCCTGGAACATATAACATCTGCGGTGTGCGATAATATAATGCTTATCAATTATAGCAAACCCCAATTCTCAGGGTATTATCAGTCGCATGATCAAATATTCGATAAACAAACATAAAGTTTTCGCTACATACGTGAAACTTTACCTGAAGCTAGACAAGTTGATCCTCGGCATTTATAGTGTTTTCTCGTGGCTACTAATTTATTCATGCAAAATACAAATGTATCGTGTCAGAAAGCTTAAGGGTATCCCTACTTCATGAACCCCATAAATCTATACTATAGATTTACTGACTAGTATAGTTGTTTCTGAATCTAGGAGGGTACTTTGAAAGTATCTGTGCATGATATGAGTCGAGCGCGCACAAGCGACTGAGCAAATATATTTCTATTACCTTCGGTGCCTATGGTGATGACTAGGACCATTTCAACAGTATTCTAATTTTCGCCCAGCACATTCTCTCATATCCTAAAATGGCTCTAGAACACATAACGAGATTTTCTGCAGGATGAGACGCTCATACCCCGGAATTTCCGAGCCGTCAGAAGCAGTGGGCAAGCATGATTATAATCAAGCCGTGCAGTTATCAATAATGCGCACTCCTTATCGGAGGATTGTCAACGCCTTGCAGAGATTCATTATGCTTGGTTGTGGGACCCTGGCCAGAGCCATGTTTGGGATGGGGTGGCATTCGCTTATCTCGGCGTATTTAAGATCGGTCTTTATAATTATTTGCAATACCCATGCAGCATCAGCATGGAGAATTATTAATATCGGCAAAAACACGCAATGATTAACTTACACGGCTTCCCGAGGAATGCCGCAAGATCATGATCCTGTTTCTTCGTCGACTTTAACCTTCGGAGTTCAACAAAAAGAGGGACAGGCTATAAGGCTTTAGAAGGTCTAGCTATCACGTGAAACGACGATGTCTAAGGTAAATATCCCTACGCGGAGGAGGAGCATACAGCAAGCAGAATGTTCTATGGAAAAACGGGGGGGGGGGGGTGAAGTCGCATGGCCCTGTTTTTCTAGAGATCGTTCCTTTCATTGTAGGAGGCCTAGACGAGTTTTCATGTGCTTGTCCATAACCTACTTGTTAATGGGGATCTGATGGCAGCGCCGTTTATGTCGATGCATTCATTTACTTCAAGAGCCCAAAGCCTTGAAACGATAGTGTAGGGATCGCATGGTATATATACTCCTAATCCCATAATGAGCAATTATATGGGTATGTAATCGTTGCTGACACATAATAGCTATCTTCTCTACTATCTTATCAGATCTTACTTACCAAATGGAGATTACTTGGCAAATGGACCTAGATTCAAATGCGAATATATTTGAATGTGGAATAGACTTTAATCCACTCTTGAATGCTCCCGAATCGATGTTCTTTCCCCACAGCCGAGGCACTTATATCAAACTCGCTAACATAACGTTCATGCGCCGCGCTAGGATCGCGGTTGCCTATCTACGTCAGCCCTAATTACCGCGAAGGAGAGTTGCGAAATAAAAAAAAAAAAAATGCGAAAAGAACGTTCTAAGATCTTTACGAAGCAACCGTACATTTAGTTACGCATGTTGCAATTGATGTTCGTGAACAAGGAATTAGCATGTTTGCATGGTCTAATTTCCAGGCAACAATAGTAGTGAATCATTGGACAATGTTCAGCTTCGAATCAATTGGACCATACACCAACGTCACTAGTATCAAAAGGATTTGCCACCGAAATACCACCGAACTCAGGAAATATTCTCTGGTTACTAGTGTGAGGCTCTGTTCGCTAAAGTCCCGATTGGCGTGCTGTGCCATAAATTTCAGCCAGCGGTAGCAACTAGCACAATAACGGCGCTGAAAAAAAATCATGTGAAAGTAGGCCTGTCTCCTTAGGATCGAAAAGTGCTTGTCTTATTAGCATTCAGGCAATAGGAAGTCATGTATCCTGTCCTGGGTCTTGGAGGCTCAGTCGGCCCATGACTAACCGCTTTCTCCATATCACGACAATATTCCAGCTGCTTGATAGGTGGGGTCGGCACTGCGCTAGGCCTTCAACCAAACGGTCGGCTATTTCCTATCTAATCAGCTATCGGTGGCGATAGTTAGTTACATGGTAATCTGCGATGCAGGTACATGGCTTTGAGGTAAGTGCTGTCCGTATTGGTCGTGTTTCGTCTTGCTATTCGCTGACGTTAACTCAATATCTTTCTAAGGCAACAATATCATCTCTTTGGAATACTGCCTTCTCCGTGTTTTCTCCGATCACTCGCCAGATTCTCAACCCGATCTCCTTAATGATGGGGGGAACGGGACTAGCTAGCGAAGTCTTCCCCTAATCCGAGCGGCTATTTTGGGCAACCCATATTGCGGGCGCGTATATCCCGTAGTTCACAACCATTGGGCGTCTGTGCGCCACACACCGCCACGGAAAGATCCGAGTTTGTTAAGCATGGAAGATAAGTGGCTTTGTAAAAAATATTTGGCTTGAATTGGTTTTACTAATTGAGTACTTACATCGAATATTATCCGTAACTAACTAGAATATGGGGTCGGATTCGAAACGATAACCACTAACTACATGTACTCAACGTTAACCCCGCCACAAATAGCCGTCTAATTCTAGGCCCGAGCTTATGTTGAGAGAAGCAACGCATGAACTCCCTTTGTTAGTTGGAGTGTCCGGTATTATCTATCGCCTTGACATTTATATTTAGAGCATTCGGCTGCTCTATGCCTATCCAATTTAGTTTACTTTACTAAACGAATGAGAAGGAGAGGTGCATCATGCCTAGATACCTAAAACGTCTACTTTACTAGTACTACTCTCCCAGTTCCATGGTTTCAAACGTTCTAGAAGTCGGTGAGGTCAAAAACCGGGAGGAGGCTTGGCGCACCAATTGTCACTGCCTGGGTTGGCAGGGGTCAGATTTCTAGATCAGTGTTTGGACCGTTGTGGGACCTAGCAATTATCAAAGCATGGCTAGTAACTTAGTGGTACCTTCGGATCCTGGAAGTCAATCCTCGGTTATTCTTATACGTCAAAACGGTTTCCAATGCATATCGAACGCATCCAATCCCCGCCTTTCTTTCACTCATATATTCTAAACTCAAGTCACCTGAGGTAGCCTCGCATTCGAGATCAAAATTTAAGGAATATTGCCTTGTGAACTTTCGGAGTATCTCTATAACGCACACATGAACCACAAATCTAAAAGGGTGCGGCGAAGCCTAACCAAACCATTTGGGAGCCTCAGATCCATTAAAACTATATTCTGAGATTTACCTAGCTTCCGGCAAGAACGAACGTCATGAGGGCGAAGCTTGGACACCATGATTGCATGTAATCTTCCGAGATGATGGTACGCTAGATGTCTGTCCGAGATCAGTCGAAGCAATTTTGTGACCCTCTATCGAGATAGATTTCAAACTATGCGGCGGGGTCGAATCATTGTACGCCTTGCGCATCAGATGGAGTATCTCGAACTTGACATGATCATTCTCTCAACGATGGAAGCCGCGTTTAAAGACGGCGCCTTCCCTCCGTCTTTAGGTCTCTCTATCCCGTCTATCACATACTCAGAGCATCCAATACTTAAACGCGCCTACCGCCCTTTACGCCTACAACTCCAGATCTATCTTTCCCAAGCTTCAACTCAATACTATTACTTGTTAATACCACTGCTCCATCGCCATACTTAATCATTAATCCTATCAGCCAATTCACTCAAATCGTTGAAATCCCTCATCAAATTTACCCATTCTCATAATCTTTTTCACCATGTGTCATTTCAAGGTCGTCAAATATAGTGGTTGCGGATGTGAGCTCAAGCTCGTTGTAGCTTGCTGCTCCCAGGGAGATGGTGCTGGAAACTGCAGCGGCGCATCTAGATACGAAAGAACCCTTTTGGCTGGCGTCTGCGAACGACCGAATTGCAGTTACTATGAGTCCCAACGCCCCAGTGGAAGATGGGCTTCCGCGAGCCCCGGCTTCGCCCCAGATATCCACGTCGATTCCGAGAACTTTGTTGTCTACCGCAGGGGTCCTAATCCCTCCCCATCTGCTCCAAGCCCTACTCCCGAGTTTCCGATGCCAGGTCTACCTAAGCCGTACCTTTACGATATGAGAGAGAGCCGCAATTACGCCGAGGGTCCTTACACCTCAATCGACGCTGCAGTTTACGACATGGATCTTGAATAAGTTTCCAACACAGGAGTAGCCCCGCGCTTGTATTGACTTACTGGATTGAATATCTGTTCGATTTCTAGTTTCAGTACTTTATGTTTTTTTTCCCCTTTTTTCCCCTTCTAATTCGTGGATGTATTACTAGCTGTTGTGTACCTAATGTCCTACCTAGATTTCTTGCTTTTTGTTTTCCTTCCTTCGCTGTTCCCTTAGACATACACATAGATGGATACTTTAGACAAGTCATTGTACTTTGGTGTTTCTTTTTATTTTTTTATTTTTAGAATTTGTTTAGATTGATTGATCGATTGATGTACTTTTAGCTATACCTGTATGTGTTGACCTTTATGTCTTGGCACACAGGCTTGTTTTCCTTTTTCCTTTCCTTTTTTTTTTTGCCCGTTTATGGCGGTTGAGCAGTTTAGATTGGTTTGCGTGTTATATCCCTTTGATGTCCTAATTGAATTGAAATTTTTATATGCTTAGACCTAACCTATTGACTCACGTTGCGGATTGGGGCTGATTGAGTGAGGTACCAGCAGCAGACGTTGAGTTCCTAATGCGGATGCTACCCCGGTTGGTTGGTTGGTTGGTACTAGCGTATGCAACGTAACCAGGGATGGGATGGGATGGGATGGGATGAGATGAGATGGGATGTTTTTCGATCATTGGCACCCACCCCTTCCTCTGGTAAGGCATGTGTATGGGAGGTACCTGCAGTACATAGTAGGTGCTCTCTATTCGTAGCACCCTGGTGAACTATATACATGATACTGATAGAGTAGAATGCCCACAGCTACCTCCATGTATACACCACCGCCTATTCGAGGCGGTGCACACACATGTAGGATGGGATGACAGTAGGTACACCTATAGAGCAGCTAGAGCTAGACTCTATATTACACCGCGGGGAATTGACGATTGACCCGCGCGCTAGGAAAAAAACGGCCAAACAAACCTCGTTCTACAAGTCGCATCAAGAAGGATGTTGCAGAGCTTATGTGAGGTGAGTTATAGAGACTTGCAGCGAGTGAGTGAGAGTGTGAGTTGGTGAGTGAGGTAAGGGGAACGATTGCCTAGTTGGGTCGCCGTATGGGGGAGGTAGGTTACTTACTTGTATCTATGTATTGTATGGAGTCTGGTTGGACCGGCACCGACAGTGTGGTGATGGTAGGTGGGTAGGTACTTACATGTGGTAGGCAACGGCGGGGCGTGTCAAGTCAGGACTTGGTGGGATGGGATGGGTGTCGGTGCCGAGGATGGGGTTGATGTGACGCTGCCGAGGACCTTACCTGGCATGGGGTTGGACATGGGGGGGTGGGGGTGGGAGAACCACGCTTGATTTAGATACGCGAAATTAGGACTGTGTTACCGATTTAAGTAAGTGGGGATGTTGTGTGGGTGTAGTGGGGTTTCCTTGGGAGTAGGGAGTAGGGGGGTAGGGGTAGGGGGTAGGAGGAAGGAAGGGAAGGGAAGGGAAGGGGAAGGGGAGGGGGAGGGGAGGGGAAGGGGAGGAGAGAGGAGAGATCAAGATGTGAAAGGGAAGGTAGAGACTATAATTGCTATGGGAAAGGGAGAAGAAGAAGGAGGAGGAGGATGGAGATGCGTATGTATGATGCCTGCTATGTAATTTCTTGAGGCTCTTCCCTCCAACAGCCCCATTGGCCACGAAAGCAAATATTAACCCCACCCCACCCCCACCCCCCACCCCCACCCCCCCACCCCTTCACCCCAAACGTGTGCGCTTCTTGCGCTTCCAATTGCACTCGCAAGATCTGGCTGGCTACACACACCACACTGGTGCAACGTTTGACAGATGAGATGGTACTTACAAGATTCATGCACGGTGCGCAGGGAGGAGTAGGTGAGGAACAGAGCTGAAGCTTCCAGACCATTACCCCATGCATCAATCAGCCTTGCTGCACCGTCGCGGCAGCACTTGTGCACACACATGTAGGTATATACCTACTCTCCTAGCTACAACTCTCGACTCGACCCCTTCATCTTCACAAGCCTCGGCCGTCAGCCCCTCATCTTCCGCCGTTTATTATTTTAGCGGCTCGTTTTGCTACTGTGGCAGTTCACGTAGCTTACATAAACCGCACCCAAAACAGTACTAGTAACAGTGCTGTGTGCTGTATGCTGTATGCTGTGTGCCAGGACGGGCTAGATGAGTAATACAATGTCTTGGCGGCACCGAGTGATATCAAAAGCACGCTGAGTGGCACAGAAGTTGCAATTAACGCGCCGGCCGAGGCAGTAGGAGGAGACGCTCGCTCGTGCCGGCACAAATTTTGCCCTAAATTCATATATCGTAGTCGTAGTAAGCTAGGAGTCACCTCTAATCGAGTGAAGTAATTTCGTTGTTTTATGCATTCAATTGATTGGACTTCTGTAACGCTCTTGAGATTAGAGGTCCATGGCTACATACGGTGCCGATGTTGTGACTCAATTGGCCGTGTGAACGGTGGATGACGATAACAATACACCCCCCAATGGAAGCAAAGTACCGTAGATACTCGAAGAATTCGCTAGCGCCGTTTGCACCAAAAAAGTGCTCAAAGTGTTGTTTATTTGGTGTGATAAAGAGCAAAAACGCTAGCGAATTAGTCTAGTATTTACGGTATACACGCGGCTCTAATATCGGATCACTCGGGACAGACAATGATCTACCGCCATTTCTGGCGAGTAAGCCCATGGGCTTAAAAGTAAAGTAGCGGGAGTGATTTATGCATCTTCTTCTCGTGACTTGGGCCAATCAAAGAGTGCTATTTCCCTTCTTTCCTACCATTACTTTGGTTTAAGCCCACGGGCTTACTCGCCAGATTTGGCGGTATTCGCAAACAAGATGTATGCAAGATCGTTCAGTGCTTCTAGATCTTCTGGAAGACATAAAGTAGACGACCTCCCTAGCCACTCGGACACCCCCTCACTCGGACACCCCCTCACTCGGACAGTCAATCATGATTGGTTGAAAAGAGGTACTGAAGCCACTTGAAACGTTGATCTTTTCTTTTCTACGTTAACTGTCCGAGTGAGGGGGGTAGTAAATTGATGTCTTAATTTGTGAGCTAAGCTTCGCCACCTTCTCAGATCTACTGCTCTATTTAGTTGAGTGATTTAGATATTGGTTACATGGCCGTCGATCATTCCCGAAATAGTGCATCTACATAATTATTACAATGCTGAATCCTGTGTAACCCTAACCCTTCATAATATATTTTATGTATTGATCTTCGGTATCAAGGGTAAGCGAGAAACCCTTCACACAATCTTGGCAGTGTGGTGTCTTCTCACTTACCCCTGATACCGAAGTACACTCCTCAGCCTCCACGACGATGCGAACCCAAGGCAATACCTAGTTTTCAGGGCTAGTACGCGGTCCCGAAGATTGGTTATGTGTTTCGATTACATGGATTTCTCAAAGGGTGCCTTAGTGCAACATAACATTTAGAAAATTGTAATGTAAATAGCTTGCAGAGGTCTCTCAGAGCTATGATAGTGAGCGGACGAACTCTATTGGGATGTAGTAACACATCTAGTAAGTATATAGATATACCCGATATGCAATGTGCGATTTAAAGGATTTGATTGGCCAGGTTTGAGAGGTTTTCTTTTTCTCTATCAAATATGCTGGAGTCAGTCAGTAGATATTCTATCAAATATGATTGAGTCAGTGAGTAGATATTGGTATTCCAACACATCTTGAGCCAATCAAATAGTATATCAGATATGTGCACAGGGAATCTTGGGGTTTCAGTGATATGATGATATTGTTTAAGCCATAACAGTTCCTACGGCTAAAGGCCGGGAAACTCTTGTGCTAAGGATTGGGTGGCCTATAGTTTCTGCAATTGAGGTCTTTTTTCGACGTATATCAGAGGCTAACTCCCAATGCGCCTACTCATAGTGCTAGAATTAAAATGCCGCTGATAACCGCCGATCAGGAATGATTTGGCCTTGAAAATATTAAGTAAGCGGCATTTTAATTCTAGCAGAGTGAGCACTGTCGGTCAACCGAATCACGTGAATGCCTTTGCCCGAATGGGCAAATTATCCGCTCTTGGCATTATATTATCCCTACCGCGCGACACACAAAACGTTCGTTAACCCTAGCCACAACACCGAAACAAGGAGGCTTATATAAAAAGACAAGGGCTAGATATTTACTCGAGAAAACTCAATCATTAATGGCATACAAGTCATGGTGGTCCCTGGTGAATACTCAAATAAATTGATATACATCTTGCGGACTGGGCAGTGACCCGCTAAAATGATGAGCTGCGGTCAATCTCTTCTCAATGTGCCTTATCTTAATCGTTGGTAGCAGGTGTTCCACTTTGCTTGTTACGGTATTGAATTGAGTAGCTTTCGAAACGTACCAGCATTCTGTGCGCAGATGCAAGCATTTCCTCTTCACAAGACTACAGCGGCTGTGTTAGGACTCAAACCTCCTTTGGATCATGTGCAGATATATCTTGGTTGGGTTTACCAATTGAAGCCGAACACGTTAGGAGCCAGGTTGAAAGAGGCTTACTTACGGCTCTTTTAAAAGCCTTGACGTGGCTGATTCGCTGTTCGCTGTTTCCCTGTGACTTCGTTTGTAGTTACCAGTATAGAGATGCATATGCCAACTTGAGTTTGATTGAGTAGCTTACTTTGCCTATACGTACGTTCCCTGTATTTCTTTCTGACAACCCTTTTCTTTTTAATCCTACTGAAGACTTCAATAGTGGCTTAGTCTTACTCTCTAGAATAATTACCGCCACACCTCAGACAACAGGAGCCATGAAGAGGAAAGTAGGAAAATAGGAAGAAAACCCCTGGTACCGTATCTAGAGAATGCCAATGTGGGCGCAGACCATGCAGTACTTCCCAGACTTGCCTTCTCCAATCGTTGCTACCCGATATCCCACGGCCACAGTGTTCGAAATTCGTGATACGACATTTATCTCCACGACTACAGTTTCCCAGTACAGGGCGAAATTGGGGTGTAATGGAAGGTCCACAGATAGCACATTAGCTCACTGGCTGTCAGAGCATCTACATTGACCCAGTGCGGCGTCCTCTAAGATTCTGTGGACCCAAGTCAATGAGGCGGCAGGTTGCGCGTGACAAGAATATACCAAATTAACATTTTTCAAACACCTTATATTGAACCTGGTTAGGTGCTTGCTTCCGGTTTTACTCCTAGGCTTTGACATCTGTGTTGCTAGCCTCTAACTTATAAATCGGTTATGCATCAAAATATTTGCAATTGGGATATATAAAGCATTAAGTCAGATAAAATACCGCTGTGGCACCGAGGAGTCAAAGCTCGAGCCTACGGTATAGACAAATTATTACAGAAACCTAGAACACTTGCCCTGATATTGTCATGCCCACTCATTATGCCCTCACATTTGGTGGCCCAATTGCAAGCTGCGGCCTGTACCACGCCAGAATAGGGCTTTGTGGGCAAAATGGTGATTCAAGAACCGCCCATTTGAGGGAATATGTTTGCCGGTAGAGCGGAATCAATAGCGTCAGGTTTAAAATTGATACGGCCGAACGGATGTCCCGGAGAACATATTTCAATCAAATCCTTAGTACCAACTTGTTTCTCTTGATTGCCCGACATGCAGACATTCTGCGTATCACCCTATGTGAGGCAGTGCTTATTGCTGACAATTATGTATCGTATTAATGTGGGATTAACCTGTGGTAATATAATTATACCATAGCGAGAAGTAATACGGGCCTCTTTAACTACCCGAGAAGAAACACATCTTTGTGCACTATTACACTATTATATATAGACTGGCTTGCTTGGTTTGAATTTGATCGACCCAATTATTCGTGGTTGGATACGCGACTAAAATATCTTTAGGTACTCAAACAAAGCAGTCCCTACAATATCTTGAACATTGTACACAGTAATCCATTTATCATGCAGGGAGACGAGGTGTTTGATAGGATAGCGCCCTAAAGTCCGGGTTTTTAGAGGTGGCCTTCTAAAGCGCACTTACATACTATCGTGGATTATTTGATACATCATTTTGTCACGTGCTTCTATCAGATGCTCTGTCCTATAGCTTAGTCACCAATATAAGCTCCAGTCATGGTACTTGCACGCGTATGATGTAGGTACCTACTCCAGTTAAACGTCAACATTGGCAACATACAATAAAGTTCACATCTGAGGGGCCTTTCTGCCACTTCTCTTCTAAGAACGGCGACTAAATTTGAGCTCATGAATAGGTGTGGTGACTGGGGTAGCTGGGAAGAGGGCTAGCACGTATACAATTACACTCGATAACGATCGCAGCAGACATACATGCCTTATTCAGACTCAGATGACTACCGGTGCGAGATTAGGCGATTAATAAACAAATATCTATACATACATACCCTCATATACATATTTTAATATCATTAGTCTTGATCCAATAGAGGAATGACGGAAGCTCATATCGAGGTGGCGGGCTGGCACTGAGATAAGGCCTATACACTCTTCAGAGAAAGGAAATATCTCTAGCCCCGCGTAGAAGCAATTCGAATAACACAGAGTTATTTGTCTGGGAGCTTGCTTGCATTCGACACAGGAAGGCTCGCCATACGGATCCATGCCCAGCCCATCATGCAACACAAGGCAAACATCTCTGGGAACCACATCCCAAAATGTCAATTGAAACCTCAGGCTTAGAGATGTGGTAGGTATCCGAATCTGCGTCCAGGTATTGACCGAGCGTGGTCGTACCGACTTCCACCAACTGTCTATCTACCACACCTCAATATCAACGAGTCCGGAGTTATCCATACATGCACTGAGGCGTACAGAAGGCCTCCAGGATCTGAAGGCGCCCAACTATAGACGAGCAAACAATAGATGCTAGGTGTGCAAGTCTCTCTCTCGCTAATTGATACCACTACCTTACAATACCGACCATAGTGTCGATACCTAGCTATTTACGGCCCAGTTTTAGAGCTCGAATTTGCATTTTCAAATTTTCAACCATAACCCACATACACACCGCAGGTTACCGGTGCGGGATTTGATCCGTAACGTTTCAAATAGAATCAACAAGAGAGGTAGGCCCTAATTCCCGGAGGGGCTTCATGATCAAATGAGGGTCCTCGGTACATCGATCATGCTAAAGCATGCATATGTGCTTCTTCTTCTTCTTACTTCTATTCAAATTTACTATTATCCTGCTTGACAGCTTCCAATAGAACTAGATTTATAAGCCGTATAGCTGAAGGTGACGGGGCCATACAGTACTACAGCGCATCAATGGTCAAGGAATGCAGTACGATAGTTCTACTGGCTCACTTTACTCGCTAGTTTTATTCAGTGCAGTCAAACTAAATACTACTGTTGTCACGTCACTAATTGCACATCGCAAGACTAAGGACAGCGCCTTAAGTATACTTCGACATAGCCCCAGATCTTAAGTAGGCCTAAACCATCACCTATACTACATGTAGCTTTGGCCTGGTCGACAAGATAATTATATATATCATGGTCCTAGCCTGGCTAATTCATCTCAACGACTTAGAAGAATGAAACTACCTGCAGCGTATAATATAATTCCTTCTTTGGCCCAGGCAGTTCACTGGAGTTGCTCTAAGATACGGTAGTGGCTTACACGTGACATGTCTCATCAGCCACATATGCTGCCACATAAATACATGTACCTACTGAGACAACAAGGCCGAGTCTTAAAACAAAGATAATGTATTCAGGGACACTCCTGACTACAAAGTGAAGTCTTTTCAACCGATGAGAAGGATGCTAGTATGCAATCACCACACTGGGATACTGCCACAAATCTAGTTAAGTGTTCTAGGGGTATAAATGCTTCGGTCTTGGCAGTTTCCCGTCCAAAACAGATAACTTCAATTGCTTATGACTTGGCCATCACAGAAACCATTAGATCTACGTGTTCATGTTCTAAAAGTATACCGGGGATACCATGGCCTCTCAAACTTTTGAATTATCTACCATCATTACGGACTTATTCGTGTCTGAACTGTTGTCGCCTCCAATATCCGGCGCACCATAGCCTTATTCTTTGTTGTCCACAAATATATTGACTCACGAAACCCTGATGACCTACTCATCGGTAGAAAGGGAAGATTTTTCAACTATAGGAGGGGTCTGGTCTGTGAGGTGCTTATTCGCACGCGGGCTAGGATCTCCCCGTTTGATACGATGTGATTTTGCGACGTTTTGGCTAGGGAAATCCCGCCGGCCCGATGTGGCCCCGAGAATAGGTGATGATGCGGCTATGAAATTGTATGCTATCATCTCTATTATTGACTGGCGACTAACACGGTGAGAGTTCTAAAGGTGGAACCCGTTTATAATCGCGGGAAACTTAGATGACAGTGTGTAGTACTAATCAATAAAAAGACGAAAGGCAATTAGAAAGCAATCTGTATTTTCAGCAGGATCCAGCTGACTGTGCCTGCCAAAAGAGTTTCAAATGTTCTACATAATTAAACTGCACGGAAAGAATGGCTTGACGGCTAAGCCACTCTAGCTCGTGGTTATTGCAGGTATCGAGCGGCTATTTGCATGATAAATACAATCATGGAGTATCACACAACATCACGAAGCCTTGCGTGTATTATGTTCAAACAAGAAGGAAGATGATGGCGATGAATCTGAATAATTAACTATAGAAATAAGCAGAGCAGGCGCATTTTTCAAATCAAGAGGATTTGGTTTTCTGTGACGCGCAATACAACTCTTTTCAGTGTGGTCCACGAGGCCAGTGATCCCCAGCGGCCCTGAGACATCTTAAGGCATCTCGAGGCCAATTTTTATAACATAGATACTAGTACCTAAAAAGACTGAGTGGCCCCGAGACCACCCGCCGAGCTTGTCTCGAGCGGCCTCGTGGATCACACTATGCTCCTGGACCGATAGCTTCACACCCCAGGCCATTTTAATGTGTATGTAAATGCAGGTAGACGTAATCACATTTTTTATGACGCTCATAAGCTTTAGGGAGTAGATCCCTACAGTCTGAAAATATACTACCTTTCACTCTTTGGGGCACAGAGAGTTCACCTCCATGCAGTCACGTGAGAATATTATTTACGCATATATTCTACGCGTATACGGCTAAAGATATGCGTATCATAACATCCGTCACTGAAGACAGTTAACAAGTTTTGGTAGGATTTACAATTTCGATTCTATACATATCTATACATGTATTTGTTCTTCCAAATTGCCATGCCTTTCTTAACTGGCCTGCGCTCTTGGTTGGCGACGTGTACCTACCTACATCTATGTATGTATTTTGATCTAGATTCTCTAGATTCTAGGAGGTACAGACCTGTCCTAGAGTAAAAATATTCAAGGAGCTAGTGCATGTGGGCTTCGTTACATGTATCTACGATTTTATGACCGCTTTAGGCTAGAAGCGGTATCTCTATCATAATTCAATCGATAAAGATTCCTAAACCTGGTTGACAAGTGTTGATCTGCTCGGCAACACGGGTTACGGGTAGAGTGGTTCCTGAAATCTGACGTTCCCACACGGCCCCTACCGATCTAACTGGTGATCTATTATTCAACCTCAACTTTTAGACTTGCAAGCTTATTTGAATTAACATTTCACGAATCACCACCTCTAAAGACTAAAGGTTTCAATGGTCAATATTAGTTGCGGAGCTATTACCAAGCTCCTCCTAGACGCAGGAAATATGTTCAAACTTGGAAGAAATCCGTGTGGGTGTCTACAAAGGTGTCCATGCAGCCCAATCGCTATATAAGCCCTCGTCTTGACCCTTTTCAAAACCTTCAAACGACTTCAACCCTCTCATGTTAACCCATCGTTGACCCCAAAGATGATAGTTCCGAGATATCCGAGTTTTGATGCCCATCAACCAGACTAAGTGTGCCTTTCATTTCTCACTCCCACTCATGATCACCAAGACTTGAGATATTTACTGAAACCGCTTTTACGAAAAGATTTACAAAGACCTGCGCCTTACTCGCTCGGGACGAAGCAGGTCCCACCTTCCGAAATATAGGAGGTGTTTATCATCGAAAGGGCGTGTAAGGAACGGGAATTCCTACGCACGTGTGCTCAATCATTGAAAACAACCTTATCAGCATTGTTCATGTCTACATTAAATCTCGGGGACAAACTTAATTCGTTGCAAATAAGTGGGGTGGTTTCGAAGGGGGAAGGTGGAATCTTGGCATTCAACGACCGGCCAATCGGAGTCGCCTAAGGAGGCACGCTTCTTTTCGTATCACGACCTCAAATAAACGGCAACGGCCGATGGAACCCTATGAAGCAGAAATTGACTGGAAGGAAGGCAAGGGACTTGTGAAAATTAACCCTTTAGAATCCCACGTGGTTCACTTCATGGGATCTCGGGAAATCCACTTTTCGCCGTTACCTCTGGGCTAAGAAAATCCGACAAAGTCCGTTCGAAGAACTTCTTAGCTCCCGAGATATTTGTGATGGTTCGACAGGTTGGCCCCGAGACAACGTGTTATACGGCTATACCTCGTAGCCTTGGCTAAGATGTACAGATCTCAAGGGGAAGGCAATTAAAATTCTGATGAATGTAAGCCTTCGGCTAAGTGCAGTTGGCAGTGCTTTTATAAGCTCTCCTCCTCGCCCTCTTGCGGAGCCTTTTTTTTCAATCAGTCTTCATACACTCTTCATTCATTTGTTAAGGGAATCACCGGATCAATCGAATAGCTTGAAACAATGTTGAACGTCAAGAGTCTGTTTTTGATCGCATTGAGCGGCTTTGCCGCCCTTGCTGAAGCTCACGGAAATGGCGAGGGGCGTGGAAAGAATGGGAAGAAGCCCAAGAATTTCATCATGGTTAGTTACTGCTACTCAATTCTCCAGAATCATTATTGAGCTAACTATGTAATAAAGGTCATCCCGTAAGCTTTCACTGGAATATATTACCTAAATCAAGCCTAAATATCTGCTAATTACTCCATTGATAGTGATGGTTTTGGTCCTGCATCTGAGACTATGGCTCGTGACTGGATGCACTGGAACAACAATGCTACCGTCGATCTTCCTATTGATAGAATGATGATCGGCCAGGTCCGCACTCGCTCCAGCGACTCCTACGTCCCTGATTCCGCATCTACTGCGACCGCATACTCCTGCGGTATCAAGGTCTACAACGGAGCAATTGGTATCGATGATGATGTTGAGCCTTGCGGAACTGTCTTGGAGGCCGCAAAGGCCCAGGGATACAAGACCGGTCTTATTGTCACCAGCAGAATCACCCATGTATGCTCCTCCTGTGACGAATTAAAATACGAGTTTTGACTAACGCGACTAGGCCACTCCTGCCTCATACGTCGCGCACGTCTATGACCGTGACCTAGAGTCCAACATCGCTCTCCAGGAGATTGGTGTAGGCCACCCTCTCGGCAGCGTTGTTGATGTCATTATGGGTGGGGGAAAGTGCTTCTTCACACCCCAAAACACTACTGGTTCTTGCCGTGACGACGACGTCGACGCCCTTGAGCTCGCCAGACAGCGCGGTTACACTGTATTTGGCGACAGGGCTGCTTTCGAGGAGGAGACTAAGCTTCCCTACCTTGGTCTTTTCACCCAGGACCATATGTCCTACGAGATCGACCGTGACCCTACTATCGAGCCTTCTCTCACTGAGATGGCTCTCAAGGGTATCAACGACCTTTACAAGGCCACTAAGAAGTCCAAGAAGGGCTTCTTCGTCATGGTTGAGGCTTCTAGAATTGACCATGCTGGTCACGCGAACGACGCAACTGGCCATCTCCACGATATCCTCGAGTACAACCGTGCCATGGACGCTATGCGTGAGTGGATCGATGAGCACGATGACTCTGAGACCGTTCTCATTTCCACCGCCGACCACGAATGCGGTGGTCTTACTCTCGGATACGAACTCGATGGTGCTCCTGACTACTGGTTTGCCCCCGAGCACTTCGCCTCCTCCCACGGTTCATCTGGAAAGTATGCTACTCTCTGGAAGGACTACAAGTCAAACGACACCTCTGATGCCACCCAGTACCTCAAGAAGTCTGTTTACGCACCCTATGGTATTATGGACCCCTCTGAGGAGGAGATCGCCCAGGGTCTTGCTCTCAAGTCTTCCACCTCCCAGTTTGGCCGCTACATCGCATTGGCCTTCTCCAAGCGCTTGAAGGTTCACTGGGCTACCGGAGGACACACTGGTGTTGATGTCACTCTCTACGGCCATGGATTGAACCACGAACAGCTTGCTGGACAGAGGGAGAACACCGAGATCGCACACTTTGTTGCTGAGCAGTTGGACTTGGACCTTGAGCCTATCACCAAGAAATTAAAAGCCGACAGGGACTTTGTGGAGAAGCTCGTCAAGAAGCAACCTGGTGATGCTGCAAGAATGAAGGGAAGGGACTTGACTCACCACCACCACTAAATGGGTTAATTGGAATATATACGAAGGGAAAATAAAATTTAATGTCTATAGTAGGGTCGCACAGGGTGATGTGCTTACGGGAATGTAAAATACATTATACCAATTTCAAATTCTTTTATCAAAGGCTTAATTGATCACTAGTATATTACCCAAAACCATGTTACCACCTAAAGCCTACACTTTAAACCTCATTTAAATTCTAAAGATATAGAGAGTAGATAGAGATGTTGATTGAACTTATTGATACAGGTGAAGGGGGAAACCACCCCTTATTTATACATAAATGTCGTTACACAAAACCCATAAGAAAACATAGTAAGATGACTCATAGGAAAGTATGACAAATACAAATGAAACATTCCGCCACAATAGTATTATGACTCACGGGAGAGCGTACTATTTCAAGACTTCCCCTCGCGGTCCACAGTGAACCATAAACGAAAAAAGATTGTGTTTTCCCTTATCCAAACCCTTTGTAAACAGATCCGCGATGTTGTCGTTTGTGGAAACATACTCCAAAGAAAAAACATTTTCATTAAACCTTTCCCTAACATAATGGTAGTGCACCTCGATGTGTTTAGACTTTTTGTGAAAAACAGATTAAGTAACCAATGAAAGAGAGCCGTTGTTGTCCCCGAAGAATAAAAAGAAATATTTGAAATCCGTTCCAATTCAGAGAGCGTTCCTTAACCAAACTAATTGCCGACAGGTTTCTGAGAGTCTGTATTCCGACTCAGTTGTGGAGGTGGCTACAGACTTTTGCTTGCAGGAGCGCCAGGAGATAAGAAACTTCCCTAGCATGAAACAGTAGCCGCGACTGATCGGCGGTCGTTGATGTCGATGCATAACTATGCGTCGCTGTAACCGATGAGTCGGTAGGTCCTTTGTTGTAGTGTAGGCACCAATGGATGGTTCCTTGAAGATATCTGTTGGACAGGAGGAAAATTGTGAGAGCGTGGTGATGGTGTAGGTAGGGTCAGGTCGAGTGCCCATGACTGCGTCACGATTAGGGATCCGATGATCGAGATAAAGTGTTGGATCGTCGATTTGCTTTCTTGAAGTCGCTTTTGGAAGGTGACGTTGTGATCTAATGGTGTTGTGACAGGTCTTGACTCGTTGAATCTGTACTTGATGAGTCTGGCGTTTGAGGTAGGCTTTCTGTGATAGGATGATGCGGTCTTGGTGTGGATCAGGTGGATTCAGTCTAACTGGTAGTTCCAGCCTCGGTCATTTAGAATTCGGCGTGGAGGGACAAGCTGATACGGTTTTTAAGTTCAGCTGACCAGTAAAAGATAAGTATGTCGTCAACATAGATTGCGATTATTACTTCCCCTGTTGAGTGGATACAGACACAAGAGTCGAATTCTGCCCTGTGAAATCCCATTGAGAGTAGCGCTTTGGAGAGACGGGCATACCATTCCCTGGACGATTGCTTTAAGCCGTAAATACACTTGATTAGTTTGCATGCTTGTCCGGGTCGGCGGTAGCCGGGAGGAGGTTTCATATAGATGTTCTCCTGGAGTTCTCCATATAGGAATGCACTAGTGACGTCCATTTGGTCGCATTTGCCACCTGTTTGCAGGCAGCGAGCGAGGAGGAGTCGGATGGTCTCATAGCGGGTGACAGGGGCAAAGGTTTGGTCGAAGTCTTGGCATGGTACTTGTGAGAATCCTTTGGCGACGAGTCGGGCTTTATCTGGGAGTTGGTTTGCCATCTGGTCGAGTTTGATTTTGTATACCCATTTGGAGTCAACCAGTTTGCGATTATCGGGGATGTCGACCAGTTTCCATGTATTGTTGCGAGCGAGTCAAGTTCAATTTCCATAGCCGTCTGCCATTGTCTGAGTTTGGGCTGTCCATTGCTTAAGCCAGGGTTGGTTCGTTGAGGATTTCTGTGGCGCTGACATGGTATCCGTGTTGGCAGGTGGTTTTCGGTTCCGTGCGGGGTTGCGTCTCGGAGTTGGTTCATTAACTTCTGATTCTTCTTCTTCTTCTATCGGGGGCGTTCGGTGCCGGGCCTCGAATAGCCGGCCCCCACTATACTTGCGTGAGTTTAAATCTTCCGATGCATCTCCAGATCGGGGTTCCATCGTTTCGTAGAAGTTGTTGTTGTAATTAATAAATGCGTCATCGTATTTATTATCGTTAGCATTAGGATCAAAGTCATTAACGAGAATGCGTTCAGGAGTGGCGCCATTAGCGGTCCCCACTATATTTGCTTCATTCTTTTTGAACTACTTGGTAGTGGGTCCTGAGGTTCGGTTTTGATTCTGATTTGCTTTGAGGTGCTTCAGGTATGACTGGCAAGGGTGTGTCTTCTACTGATGGACCTTTGAAGCGAAAGTGGCGAGATAAAACAACTTTCTTTTGAGAGGTATATAAACCCGGCAGATTTTGGTTGTATCTTCGTATCCGCAAAATTGTCCAGTGATAGCTCTTGCATTCAATTTGGTTCGGGAGGACGTCGCCGGACCGGGATGTGGACGAACATTGTTTCACCGAAGGTGCGGAGATGACCGATGCCTGGTTTGTAACCTGTGATGGCCTCGTATGGTGTTTTGTCCGGGAGCGCTTTGTGTGGGAGACGATTTTTTATGTGGACCATGGTATTGATTGCCTCACCCCAGAGGTTTTTTGGAAGGTTGTATTCCAGGAGGGCAATGCGGGCCATGGTGGTGATCGTTCTGTTGAAGTGCTCGGCTATGACATTGGACTCATGTGAGTAGGGGATAGTGAACTCATGTTTGATACCTTTTGAGGCGAAGAATTGTTTGAGTTCCTGGGCAATGTATTCGCCACCATTGTCGCTCCTAAACCGTTTTACCTTTTGTTCCAGCTGGTTCTCGACTAGTGTGATGTAGGTTTTGGTTGCTGCTGCTGTATCGGACTTCTTTTTCAAAAAGTAAACATGCGCATACCTAGAGTAGTCATCGATGAACGTCATGTAGTAACTGTAACCGCCCAGAGAAGGGTAGAATTTTCCGCTCAGATCTGAATGGATAAGTTCTAGGGGCTTGGTGGACGTGGTTCGGTGAGGGAGGGAAGGTTGGTTTTGTTGGATTTTTGCTCACATGTGTTGCAAGTGGACATTTGACTGGAGGTTGGGAGAGTTTTGGGGTCGGCGACCATTTTCCGAAGTTTGTTTAGGAGGAGGCAGGCATGTGTCCAAAGCGCTGATGCCAATCGAAGAAGGTAGTAGTTGCGATGGAGCGTGTGCAGTTGTATCTTTAATTTTGAAGATGTACAGGCCTGCAGAGTTCATTAGCAATCTTGACGATGTCGCTTGTTGTTCGGTTGGTAAATGGTAAAGCCAGTTTCATCCCCGTGACGGTGAATCCCTTTTTGGCTATGCATGACCATGACATCAGGTTTACATTACTAAGTTTAAATTACGAACACGTCTTGCAGGGTGATAACGCCATGTGATCCGTTGATGGTTACACTACCTATTCCGGTTACCTTCAGCTTGTCCCCACCAACCGCGACTGTCTTGTATGGTCTGGGTTCCAAAACTTGGGTTCGGTCGTATATGGTTGGTTGCACCAGGGTCGAAGATCCATGCCTTTGAGTCAGATTGAGGGGTACCAGAGACAAATCTGACGTGTCGGTCATGTCAACATCAGGAGGATTGGTATACTCAGCTAGGTCAGGGCAATCACTTGAGGTATTGGATTTGAAAACAAGTGTCAGAATGCTGTGCCGGATCCTGATCGACGTTGAGGTTGCCTTTTGCAGCGGACTTCTCTTTATCCTTATAGCTTTGAGTTTGCGGCAATCCTTGTGTGTGTGTCCCTTGCGTATTCGCCGTTCTTGGTGCACCATGTCCAGGTCAAGTCTGACTGTTTCTTGGTAGTTGGGCGTTTCCTTCTGCTGTTGTTGTTGTTGGGTGCTCCTTGTCTCGCCGCCGATGCTGTAGGCAGCTCTGACTCGGAAGAATCCTGATTAACGTCTGGCGTCGAGGTCAAGAAACTTATCTTGTATATCTTCGAAAGTGACATTTGGCTTCGATTGGAGGTTGTCGACTACCGACTCAAGTGATTCATGTCTGAGTGAGAGGAGGAGGAAGGAGGCTTTGACTTCTGATCGGACGCGAGCTGATGGGGGTGATACCCGAGTGGGTCTTTTCCTGTCGGTGCAGTTGCTTGTTCCTGGTAGCGATGATGAGAGGGTGTTGAACTCGTAACGTGGTCCTTCATGCTCTTATCGGAGTGTATTGGTGTGTGGTGATGTTCGCTAACAATGAGTGTAGCGGTAGCACGGTCTTCCGATCGAATTTGTCCTCAAGTTGAGTCCAAAGGTGGTACGCAGAGTCCGGTGGGGTGAGAGTGAGGATGATGTCGAACTCAATGTTGCTTTGCAGGAAAACAATGGCGATGTTATCCTTTCTGTCCCAGGTGGAGATTTCGTCTGCGTTGTCGGAAGTTTCGGGTTCATCTTCTTCTTGATCACCGGTGGAGGGTTTTCCAGTGGTGTCGATCCCTTTACCCTTTGACGAGGCCGTGACGGTGGTTTCCTCATAGACGGGACGCTTGCTTGATCCGCTGACAATGTTCCAGAGATCATAGACCTTTAACATTCTCATGGACAGATCCCGCCAAACTGTGTAATGGGCCTGCCCACCAAGTTTGTACGGGAGGGCTGGAATCTTGCAGGACTCTTGAGACATGTTTGTAGGTGGTAATGATAAAATGTACTAATTGTGGAAGTGGATTTGAAGCTGGAAGCATTTGGGAGATTGTTCAGGCTTAAGCCGGGCTCATAACCTAAAGATATAGAGAGTAGATAGAGATGTTGATTGAACTTATTGATACAGGTGAAGGGGGAAACCGCCCCTTATTTATACATAAATGTCGTTACACAAAACCCACAAGAAAACATAGTAAGATGACTCATAGGAAAGTATGACAAATACAAATGAAACATTCCGCCACAATAGTATTATGACTCACGGGAGAGCGTACTATTTCAAGAAATTCGACTAAGATAAATTACTTCAGCTCTAATTCATAACTACCAGAAGTATTGAAATAGACGGAGACCCTGATTTTTATAATTATTGAAGACCCCCAGTGCAGGGTAGATGAATGAAATACATTTATTTCTCGACATTCTTGGATTGAGGTCGGTTTTTGAAGTTCTGTTTATTCAATTGAGTCAATTAGGGCCTGAACTGATTATGGCATGGTAGGATAAAAATTGCGATCTACCCAAATGTTATATCATATCCGATATCTGTTCTGGGCAATATGTAATTGATAACATATGATGAGCTTCACAGCTCTCAATAATATGAAACTTGCCAGTTTCGGTAGAAGCATGGACCAGGTCGCGGATTTGACCATCCTATCCCACCAAGGGATAGTAAATAAATATTAACAATTCACATACTTGTATACGTAACAAACTTAATCCAACCACAGTCCCCCACCTTTCGTAATACTTTCCACCAGATTACACATTTCTTCAATGAACATATTACTGAAAATTCGGGCCAGAACTCATTCGAGCGCAGCTCAGAAAGAACATGAATCCCGCAACTTATACTCCAAGCCATCCTAACTATATACCTTGAGCTTAAAGATACCGGTTCAAAACTAAAAAATACATAAGCCCAAGATCTCAGTTGGGCTATAATAGTGAGAAGGCGGGTTTTCTTTGATAATATTGTAATCATAAGGTATCACTCGGGATCGCCGTAGTACCTATAAGGTAAATAAATACCTCGAGAGAGGGGGCCGCAGTGATTCTAAGAAGCTTTATTTGAGCCTTACTAACTGGTTAAATGTGCTTGTTTTTCTATGGAGGGTATATGTATCACGGCGTGGCCTAGTGGATAAGACTAGATTTCGGGTTCAAGAGGGAGCAGCGCTCAGATAAAAGGTTTTGATAAACCAGGATGTAAATTATTGGGCAACACTGCACGTTAGTCATCCGTATATATAATGCCGATTGAATGAAAAGAAAACCGGATGTTTGTAGAGCAAGACGTACACGGTGACCGCTGCTTCATCCCCTCGGCCTCTCTACCTCCTTGTGCAGCCCATATCCTCGCTGCACGCTCTTTTGCATCTACCAGTTTCTCATCTATTGCCCTTCTATTCATTCCTCCACCCCCAGGGCTCCTGGGAAGGAGGGGCCGAGGATAGACCCTCTAGTTTGTGTGGCAATACATCTCTGATCGTAGTTATTATAGCGGCATAGTAGAATAAATAATAATCAGTTGTTAATATTGGTAACCTTCAGCCGAGCACAGCCTCTCCTGGTCATATCGTCGAGGAAGGTTATACTATCTAGAGATAGCTAGGCATGTGACGGGGATTGAATCAACTGAGTCTTATTCGTCGAATTCTGTATGGATGCGCCAGGGGGCAACTAATCACCTTTATTGTGCGAATCATAAGACCTTTTACCAGTAGAAAATACGATCTTTATGATCCAAGGTGCCGCATTACAGTTAATTTGGCTTATATATGTGCTTGATATTGACTTTACAGCGAGACACAAGAATACTCTAGCTAGTCCATTCATGAGAAGTACTCATATAGAGTCCCAATGTCATGCAAACCGGAGCTCGAGGCCCAGATTGAAGGCACTATATATAGATGTAGCGATCATCAATACGATGCCCTCTTAGACTATCAATTCACGCGACATAACTACATATTATATTAAGAGCTCTGGGAACGTACTCCCATACAGTGCCGGTCTGAAATTCAGCTATACCATCAGTGTGATCAATCTCGCCCGACAGCCCTATATAGGCGTCGCAATATAATTGGTATACTCGGGCCACGGAAAAGGCACTGACCTGGTCTGACCAGTCACTTCCCAAGTAAGTGATCGATGGGCCGGCCCATTTGACGGCGCGGTTTTATTTCGGGAGTTAGTAACAGCTAGCTGCAGCTAAATATGATCCCCATCAATTTACACCCATTATTACCACCCCTCTATCTTCTTGAATTTATATTCCCTTACCATTATCCCTATTCCCGATATATTTCTTTACCAAATCTCTGTTTTGTTTTATTTCCTTTGTTTGGCGTTTAGGGTAGAGAGGCGCAGGGAAGAGGGGTGTGAGTAGCTGGCTTTAGTTAATTAGCGCCATAATCGTGAAGTTGCACGCACATAATCTCTACCACCGGAGAGAAATGAATCCGTGAATTGTGTTGGCAATGTGCTGATGGGGTTGTGTTCTGTTTGCATCGACAATGGGAGGCAATGCATCGGCAATGCATAGGGCAATGCGTAGGAAATATACAGGAAACGCTTCAGCAAGGCTTCAGAAATGTGTCAAATAAACCTCATCCCCCCAAAAAACATGATTTGACTTAAAGTGTATCTGAACCTGTGAACTCCTGATCCTTAGCTAATAATTCGCCATGTCAGCCATATAACATTTATTATGTACTTAACCTCAAAGAGTATATACTATATATCTAGCAAATATTAATAGAAATGCATCATAGGAATACATCATGAAATGCATCATGAAAGCATCATAAAAGCACCCGGAGAATTACCTAAAAAAAAAAAAAGATGAACAGGAAAGGCACCAGGAACGGCGCCCAAAAAATCATTCAAAAGCTGCCCAGCAGGGAATGCATCATTTGATGCATTAACCCCATAGTAGATCAGCGTACCTTACCTGCCCTCGACCTGATTTGATAGCCTTGTTTCACTTTATTTTCTTTACCGGTCTAAGGAGGGGGGGTGGATAGGTGAGGAGAGAGAGTTTGTAGGCAGCTGATCTTAATGCTATATTACCCATGAGGTTGTTGTACGTACATAATGAATAAAAACAAAGGAAATAAAAAAATGGCAACTTCACTTCATGAAATATCACTCGATTCAATATAAAAAAGGGGGGTAGAATCGCCTTGGGACACTCAACTAAATATTCGGGTATTCAGCCCTCTGTGATCACGCCCAACCCACGCCCTAGAATGCCTTACTCGGTTTAGAATTGCCGAGTATTGACCTGGGTACGCCACCCCATGGCCCACCCCCACCCCATAAGCCGTACATATTGTGATCTCTGAGCCCTGATCTGCTGATTATTGAGAGATCGAGATGCTCATGTGAACATCGTTATAAGGTTAGAGTGGCCTTGGAAGGGAAACGAATCCTTGAGTTTTGGGCTTACCTGGAAAACTACCATTTCGACCTTAATCGGAATGCCTTAATGAATGCAAAGGCACACACGAAGATCATCTCCTGCCGGCCGGCCTAACTACATGTAGTCCAGCCTATGATCAGAGCCTTAAAACTTATACAGCAAGAGGTAAGATTATTGTAGAAACAGGGGATAAAAACAGGGTTTGTATGACTGGTTAAGCTAATAGGGCTCCTACAATAATCTTACCTCTCGCTGTACAATTCGTATTAGTACTAGCCGCCGCTCGGCAGCCGCAAGCCTCTAACCATATCTGTAATGACGATAGGGAAAACATGGCTAATAAACAATATTGATGACTAGACGGTCTGGTTTCATAGGCTTATCTTTTCACATAAGCTGGATTGTTTGCGCATGCGCAGTCAAAGCTGATCTCAAGCCCTGCTTGTGTGATTAGTTGATATCATGCGACGATTAACACCGACCGGATTCAGAATTTGGTACTAGGATCATTTGTGCAAAGAGCCTATTATCGTCCGGAATTGCCGCTGATGTGTAGCCTTGAACTGGTGGCAAGGCATCTATGCGCAGAAATAACTAGTAGGATACTCATGATTAGTAATAATCACGAGATAAGGCGGTAGATATGTTTTTTTCCCTCTGTACTACATACCTACCACGCCGTATACGTGATGCAGAAAATTTGCTTCATCTTCAAATAAAGTCTCCGAACTTTTGGCAAGAATAGCTAGCCACCCACTGACAGAGCTGATTAAAGATATACGCATATATATATGCAGAAACAGATAACAGGTATATGTATTTGCTGATCATGCGGAGCGACTTGGACCCACTAATGAACAAGACTACCTGAGTGTTTGGAGACTAAAGCCAAGTGACCGGCTTCAGATCCAAGTCGTGCCTTTCTCCTCCGGGTTATCTCCTGTGCCAAAAGATTGCGCAATTGCGGTCGAATCAATAATAAGAAGCTCAGATCATATATGACATGCACGTAGCGTATTAATAGAGTATTTTAGTCGGCGCCAATTTTATCCAAAAAGAATGGTAAATTTGCATGGTAAATTATGAATGGTAGGGATCTACTAAAACACTCCCAATAACTCGAGAGATTGTAAGTCCTACGCTATACCTGACGGGGTAAGTCTGATGACAGTACCAGCAAAATATTCTGTTGCCGCATCGCCAAGTACCGTCATCAGACTTATTTATCCTGGCAGGCGTAGTACACACGTTTATGTAATGCATACTTATCAAGTCTCTCGACATCTCACCCAATTATGTGAGACGATTCTTGATCTATAAGCCATCCTCAATGGTATGTAATTCACATATCCCTGACTAAACCGATGTCTTAACGTCACATGGCACCGATAGAAAGGTCGATACACCTACGTATGGTATATGCACATGAAAATTCGAATAAATTGTTATTACATGTAGGATTCACTGGCTCATGAAACTGTACTCAATTTGTAACCGAATTCCTCAGTGCATGATTCTGTGTGATAGTTTTAGTTCCTCCGCACCCTAAGAAACCCCCCCCAGATTATATTGAACCATAGGACTTTCCTACGTTGGGGTCAACAGATCGTGTGGACAGAACTTTAAGATACATCTATCAGTGAAGAATATTCTAATAGCTAGTACACCCCCACCCGATTCAGAACCGTTGAGATAAACATTCGAAACCAAAGGGCCGGGACGGAATCGAATGATTCTGGTCTCACAACTTTAAAGGGCTTCTAACAATAGGTTGAGAACTTGTAGCAAACCAAACGTACAAAAGTAGTTCGTCTGGAGTAATGGTGGGACCATGCATGGCCGGTTGAGTATATCACCCCGGACCGTGATAAAGGTTGGGACTTTTCGTACTATTAGGGATCGACTGTGTCAAGTTGGGTGGAGAAAGGTTATCGTTTTTGGAATAGTGTCATTTTGTATTATGTGCCATATATTGTGCACTAGGTGGGTTGAAACCGAGTCAAGATTACATACAGGTACAGGTAGAGTACTCTATGGTCCCATGGCGTTAAGCCTTAAATAAAATATTGCGATTACATGGCTCAATTCAGCTACAGCCCATGTAACGTAACGAGTAAGTACATGCGTGTACATACTTTTACAACATCAGCTTGTGTGCATAATTTGCGCATTCAACCCCGTCTGAAAGTTCTACGCATGCACCCACAGAAGCCCATAGTCATAGTGTAAAAAGTCAAGATAAACTTTTCCTTATATATACATCATGTATGATTGGGCCTAGAAAACTAGATGAAATTATAAAGGCGAAAATACAGCCCTGCAAATAGGTATACAATTATCTCAGAAAAGAGAAACTAATGTGGGATTTATAATATTTAACCAAGATCTTAAATCATCACTCATAGTTACTAAATTATATGTACCTACAACCGCATTCGAAAAGACTTGACACCCCTGGGCCAAACTACGAGGGGGATTATTCCTCATTCTAATTCTCTTATAATGGTGACCATAAGTAGAAAGAGCTGAAATATCTTCGTTGGGTATGTGTGGGAGTAATGGTTTTTGGTGGGCTCAATTCATGAACGACCCAATATAGTAGGGTGCCAGGACTTTTCGAACGGGGCTGTACACACGGGGATGTAAGCGCTCATACCTGTCATACCGCAATATGTTATCTAATAATTTACCATATATGGGGTTTAACAGTAACGAAGGTTTCTCTGTACTTACGCAGGCACCCAGCCTGCCTTGCAATGATAGTAGTGCACGTACCCTTTGTTGAGAAATTCCCAGCTAGGAGGTATTTACCAATGTCAAGATATTGATATTGCGTAGTCGAACTTTTATTGGTAGTTTTGGCTACTGAGACGAGTGGAGGGCTTCCTCCCATCTTATCCATACGCCCAAGGCAACAACCATTCGCTCACTGATTGGGTCCAAAGGTTTGGAGAGAAACAAAGTGTATCAGCGACCGAGACCATTAGATGCTCATCGTACGGCTGATGCGCGCCTACATGTGATCCGGTCAATGATTGACGTAGGCAGTTAGGACAGTAGTTCAAATAAACGTACCGAAGGTTGATAGCTTCCGAAAGCGGACCACACACCAGCCAGACTTTTACAGGATCCGGGGAAAGGCTCGATCGGCAAGGCAACGCAGATAGCGAAAGGCCAAGATTTATTAATCGATCCCCAGCTCGGTTGGCTGATCTTTAACATTTCCCAAAGTTAACATCCAGTTAAAAACTTAAATTGCAGTTTTTTTTAACATAATGGTACGGGGCGGTCCGGATCCCTCCGTGATCTACCCTGCTTTGCGGCTAAGGACCTTCAGCTGCTCCATCCCAGTAGCCAAGTCCAAGTGAAATCCATAATGGGCCGGCAAGAAGAATATTGGGATTCTATCTCCGAACCGAAGTAATCTATAGCCTTATTCTCTAATTGGTCCAGGGAATTTGTGATATTACGTGGTCTTGATGCATAGATCTTGTGGCTTCATGAGACATCACCCAAACAGCACAGACACACGCAGCACTATCTAGAGTAGACCCTCGGTGCGTAGGAATCTAAGAGAGTTCACTGACAATTAATGATTGACTTCTCAACTAGAATCGTTAACTACGAAGGAATGAATGAAAGTGGAGAAAAATGTGTGTTCTAACCTTTCGCTAGAGTTTGCCCCGCATTTTCACGTACCTAGCTAGGTAGGCAGGCCCTTCCCAACACACACGCACATACAGGTATTGTACATACATACACATACATACATACATCCATACATACATAGCAAACACACACGGAGATCATGCATATCACATGTAGGTAACTACCTGCATAATTTAGTAGAGCTAGGGGTCGAATACTCTACACGCAATTTTCAAGCGTTTCCGGACGCAACTGCTATTGCGTAGAAAAAACACGCCAAGGCTATCTTTTGTATGCAATAGCAGTTGCGTCCGTAAACGCTTTGAAAATTGCGAGTATGGAGAGTAAGTACCATAAAGGGTAAAGTGTAAGTAATTAGAAGTTCTCCATGCGAGGCTTTTTTGGAGAATAGGTAGAGTAGATGAAAATATCGCGGGGGGGAACTCAGTCACTACTAAAGTACGCGTCCACCTATACATCTCTACTAGAGATGTATCTACGAAGCACACCCCTTCACGGATTCGGGTTTTTGCACGTATGCATGTGTTCAGCTACAGCCAATTGCGCAATTTCGATTGTCAGATAAGCGTGTAGGTCGTCCGTTCTTCAATTGCACGGAGTAGCGACTGTTAAGCCGGGGGCCTTGGGGGTCAATGTCACTCCATTGTGATGTGATGATTAGCACCGCTGGTAGTGAGGTCATTAGACCGTTATGTTGGCATAATGATGTTGAGTTGTCTTATTGATACGAAGGAGAGACAGCACTCTGGTGATTGTCCTACCTGAATCTCTATCAGCCCCAATTCCTCACTGCGTAATTATCATGCCTGACGGTATTCCCTACATGTGGCAATGGTGTGTAGTATCACCGCTGTGGGTGATTGAGCGCTTCCTCACGCTAGATCTAATGGCCCTTGAGGGGGGGGGTCAAAATTATTATGCTTGGCTAGATATATGGCTGAATGAAGGTTAATTTAGATCGATTTGGTAGTAATTATATATTTATGTTTTAGCAGCTGGCATGATGGAAGGGAAGATGTGAGGGGAAACAGAGGAGAAAAAGAAAGGAAACCAAATGTAAAAGGTCGACACCGAGTGGCCCGAGAAAGTTGACGACGATTGGCGTCGTGGTATCAACCTACAGCTACATAAGCTACAGACACAAGCGACATGGGACCAGAAAAAGCTTTTGGCCATCCTGAGAGCCGAGCCGGACCCGATATGGCTAGTCCTGCAGATCAAATACAGGGGTTTAAATCTTGGACCGGAACAACCAACAACTTATCTAGCCCAGGTTCCCCATCCCAATGGGTGTAGGCACTGTAGGGTAAAAAAGGAAATCGATGGCTGGATACCTACCGTGGGCCACGATTCGCGGATCATAGGAAAGTCACTAGCAAAATCCTTGTCACACTCCTTGTCACACCGATTGGCGAGACTCTGAACGAGGTAGGGAAGGAGAGAAATGTGTACGGCCGTGCGCCTATGTCGAGTAGAAGAATATTGCTCACCGTGCAGCAGTTAGAATTTATGAGAAACTGATTGGTCGGGTAGAGGGGAAGGTGGGGGAGCAAGTCTCTAGATGTATGTCTTTTCTCTCGAGCAAGGCCCCAAGGTCACTGCTGAATTGACCTACTGGTAATGACAATTCATGTCTTGGGTTTGGTTACTGGCTTGCAGGACTCAAACTGACAGATTTCTATCTTCCATTACCTTGGGAACAGATGGATTTAATCGATTGGTACAATATAATAAAGTAGAGTACGGCTTCGGATTTTAAATCGAAGGGTAGATGTTAAATATCATCTTCAAATTCTGATGGCGTGGCATCCGTAGGACTACTCTAAATGATATCCCTGGTCGGTCTTACTTGGCTTCTTTTGTGCCTGCTTTCTTCATCGTCCATAGTTCGTACAACCCAACTTAGCTTCTTTCATCACCATATCCGCCCGATATTAATCATCTGCGAGGGTTCAAGGGTTCATTGCGCATTGCTGCTCTTTTACCTATTCCAGGTTCTTCGCTCAATTACCGTCCGCTTGATACAGCGGGGCACCATCTTTTCAGCTGATGTTGTAAGAAGCAAAAAAACCTTCTCAACCCCCCTCATGCACTAGATTTAAACATGAACTGGCTAGGCAAAGCGAGGAAAAAATAAAAGAATTTACCTTGGTTGGCAAGAATCCTGGGTTTATGGCAACTAGATTGAGTTGCTGCTCTAAAGCAGCAGAACATATCTGAAGAAGAACAATACCCAATGCCTGCCATTGCTTTCCATGTGGGTCTAGGAATTATCAATACCCCCTCCAGCTGATCAGGCCTGAACTTTACTTGTCTTGGTGATCATCTATTGGATGCTCCGGACATTTTGCTTGTTATTCGCCGACCACAGACTGCCAACCATGTTCACATGATACAGACACCCTGGAGTATATCCTCTTCGTCCTACATTTACAGAGTGAGGGGAGGGGAGTGGGCCAATATCAATTGGGTTGTTTTTGTGTCTGGTATGTACTAGAGGCTAGGTGCAGGGTGGGCCTTGGAATGGAGGTGTATATATTGACCCTATGTCTCCAACATCAAATGTTCTATCACTTATACGCCTTCCACAGTTAACGAGGGGGCTAAATCCTTTTACTCCCAAATATTCCAGCACGGGTGTCCAATTTCCCACTATTACCACAGCCTAATAATCTCGCAATGGCTTCGAACGGCGTTAGTTCTTCCTCAGCGGGAATCAAACCTCCTCCACCTCTTGCGAAGCAGACGAGAAAAGACGTCGACAGTAGCTTTGATAAGTTTTCTGCGTTGATTAATGCTTCAAACCGCCCTTTACCCAACCGCTATGGAAATGGCACAGACAAGGTCGAAGATACAAAGCAAACTGGTATCTGGACAGATATCCAGACATTGAGGAAAGGTGGATTCCTTCTAGAGTCTATGGCCACATTGTGGCAGCTTGTACAACAGAAGAGGGCGGGTGGGCCAGTAGATGACAAAACTATGATCGTACGTTGCCATGATTTACAATCTATTTTATTATACCCGCGCTTGAGATGATAAGCTGCCGTGCGTACGAACGGGAGACGGCATCCAACCCTTAATGCAGATCGCTTCTTGGACTTTTCGGGAAATACCAGCTAACAGATTTATCCCGCACATATAGATGGAACGAGTTATTCAACTTACTTCACGATTGCCGCCTACTAGTAAAGTCAGAGTATCATTAACGACCCATCAAGTCGATCAATTATGGGATTCGCTTCAGCACCCTCCTCTATCATACCTTGGATCACAGTTCCAGTATCGTCAGGCTGACGGCAGCTACAACAATGTGATGTACCCAAAGCTTGGGGCATCTGGATCGCCATACGCGAGATCTGTCAAGCCAATGACCAAGATGCCTGCTGCCCCGCCAGATCCTTACTTGGTGTTTGATAGTATCTTCAGTAGAGGAAAGAACGATGAGAACTATCGTGAGCATGACAATAATGTCAGCAGCATGCTCTTTTACACTGCCAGTATCATTATTCACGGTAAGCTAGTGTCCGTTTTATATAGACCACAAATGAAGATATTGATTTGGAATAGATTTGTTCCGGACTAATCGAACTGATCCCAATATTTCTGACGCATCATCATACTTGGACCTGGCTCCTCTTTACGGAAACAACCAGAATGATCTAGATAAGCTGCGTGAAGGTTGTGTGGATGGAAAAATCAAGCCAGACTCGTTCTCTGAGAAGAGACTGTTGGCTTTCCCGCCGGGGGTATCAGTCCTCCTCATCATGTTTGGACGTTTCCATAATTACGTCGCCGAGCAGTATGTATTCGCCGTTGCACATTTATTGGAACTCAAGAGTGGATGCTAATCCTATATTAGATTAAAGGCAATTAACGAGGGTGGAAAATTCGATTTGAAATATCCTCGACGCCCTCCCCCAGGAAAAACACCGGAAGAGATTCATAAGGATGCCGTGAAGGTTCAGGACTATGAATTGTTCCAGACAGCTCGTTTGGTGACTTGTGGTCTCTACATCAACTTTATTCTTAACGACTATCTCCGGACAATTGTCAACCTCAATCGTGTTGACACTACATGGACTCTTGATCCCCGTTTTAACCCCGAGAAGATCTACAACCCTGACGGTACGCCTGCCGGTGTTGGAAATATGGTTTCAGTTGAGTTCAACTTAGTCTATCGCTGGCATTCTTGTATCTCGAAGAGAGATGATGCATGGACCAAGGAATTCTATAAGGGATTATTCGGCGATAGGGATCCTGATGATATTGATATGAAGGAATTTATGATGGGCGTTGCGAGATGGGAGGGACAGATCCACGAGGATCCTGGAAAGAGAAACTTTGGAGGAATCAAAAGACAGGCCAACGGAAGCTTCAAAGATGATGACTTGGTCAAGATTCTTACAGAGAGTATTGAGGATGTTGCTGGTAAGTTCCTAAGATCATACTTGGTAGACTTTGGTTGACGTTTCTATTCGAATAGGTGCTTTCGGTGCTCGCAACGTTCCACATGTCATGCGCTTGGTGGAAGTTCTCGGTATTGAACAATGCCGAAAGTGGAGAATCGCATCTCTCAACGAGTTCCGTGAATTCTTTGCCCTTAAACCTCATAAGACTTTTGAGGACATCAACCCTGACCCCAAGATCGCCGATACGCTTCGACAACTGTATGATCATCCTGACTACGTCGAACTGTACCCCGGTCTCGTTGCTGAGTCTGACAAGAAGCCTATGGTTCCCGGTGTTGGTATCGGTCCAACTTACACAATCTCGAGAGCCATCTTGTCCGATGCTGTGACTTTAGTCCGTGCTGATCGTTTCTACACTGTGGATTACACAGCCGGCTCATTGACCAATTGGGGTATTGCGGAGGCTTCTTCCGACGTGAATGTCTTACATGGCTGTGTGGGGTATAAATTGATTCTAAAGGCCTTCCCGAACCACTTCAAGAGTAACTCAGTCTATGCGATGTACCCCCTCACAATTCCGGGAGAGAACAAGAGGATTCTTACTTCATTGGGCACCGTCGATCAGTTTGACTTCAGCAGACCAGTCTACACCCCCGAGCGCATTCCAATCTCATCATATTCTGCTACTAAGCAGATTCTCAGTGACTCAACGAACTTTAAGGTTACTTGGGGTGAAGGATTTGACTTCATCATGAAGGCGGATTTCATGCTTAGCGGCGATTCAAGCTCTAATTCCCAACAGAGGCAGTTTGTCAAAGAGCGTTTGTACCTGAAGGATGTGGACTGGAAAGCACAGATAAAGCAATTTTACGTTGAAACTACTAGAGAGCTTCTCAAATCCAAGTCATACCACATCGGTGGTAGATACATGGTCGATGCCATCCGCGACATTGGTAACATGGCGGTTACACACTTTGCAGCGACTATTTTCAACCTTCCGATGAAATCTGAAGACCACCCTAAGGGTATCTACACGGAACAAGAATTGTATATGATTCTTTGTGTCATGTTCATTGTCATCTTCTTTGACGTCGACCCTTCAAAGTCATTCCCGCTCAGGCAGGCAGGGTACGGAGTAGTTCGTCAGTATGGAAGTCTGGTGGAACTACAAGTAAAGAGCATCAAGAACTGGGGGTGGCTTCAGGGCCTTTGGGATCCTACAAACGTCCGAGGAAGAAATAAGAGCGCCCTTTCTTCATATGGACACCACATGATAAAACGGTTTGTCCTCTTTTTCTCAATTCCATGATATAGTGTGATTAATAGTTATTGTGCAGACTCCTTGATGGCGGAAAGAACGCATACGATGTCACCTGGTCCTATATTGTCCCCACTGCTGGTGCCTCGGCACCAAACCAAGGCCAAATATTTGCTCAAGTACTCGACTTCTACCTCGAGGAGAAGAATGCTCATCATCTTGCTGAGATTCAAAGATTGGCGGGGATCGACGATGATGAAGCCTGGGAGACTATCAAGAAATATGCCCTGGAAGGAGGACGTCTTGCTGGTACATTCGGGCTCTATAGAAGATGCGCCGCTGATGTCACGGTCAAGGACTTTGACAGAATGCTCCATCTGAAGGATGGCGATCTTGTATTCGTGAACTTTATCACAGCCTCTCGAGACAAGGAGGTTTTCCCAGACCCCGAGGTTGTCAAGCTCGACCGCCCAGAATCATCCTACATGCAGTATGGCGTTGGCCCACACGAATGCCTTGGAAAAATGGCAAATATCATTGGGTTAACAACCATGTTGATGGAGTTTGGTAAGCTGAAGGGGCTGAGGCGTGCAGCTGGAAAGCCCGGTATCTTGAAGGCTATTCCCAAGCCTGGCGGTTTCAAGGTCTACATGAAGGAGGATTGGAGTGGTTTCTGGCCTTTTCCCACTTCCATGAAGATAGAGTTTGATGAGCTTAGTAGCTAGATGGGTCTTCGCCCTGTTTTAATTTCTTTTGTATTACCGGTCTGGGGGTTTTCTTTTTTTCGAAACGACTTTTATATCTATTTTGTTATATCTTCTAGTATGATGGGATGGGAATAGTTATGATCAATGCACTATTTTGAGGTTCAACCACAATTTAAAATGGTCCAAAACTCGTGATATTCATCTGCCTATATGCTTTAGTCTCCGAGGTGGTGGGCCCGTTGTGAACTACGGGGACTAGTGCGCGGCCAGCGATAGTAAAAGATTGAGTCCTTTGACATTTACTCTTGCAGTGGGTAAATAACATGTGTAGCAAACCCCACCAGAACACGGAGGGAATGGGCTAGTCAGATGGCCATGTTTTTAAATCTCCAGGGTTTGTGATGATGGGTAGGAGGGGGGGACCAGGCGGTAATTTACTTACTACCCAAGTAGTTCTATGTATGTGGGGGCTGTTTATTTACCTCCCTTATGGAGGACCCGGACACGAATTATCACTCGACTCCCTACCGCATCACTGGCCAATCCTGTACACCCGTAGGAAAAAAGTGGGGATACAACACCAAGGCGGCTAAGCAACAGCCATGAATTTCGAAGAGAGGCTATATAAGGCGGTAAATACACTTCAGAGGCCGTAGTGTATACTATACTCTATTGCTTATCTTGTAGGCCGGTAAAGCCCTTCATGTCATTGAGGTTCGTTCAAGCTGAGCGCAGGCGTTATTTCATCACTTTTTTCCCCGGCTGTATATATTCCTTAGATGAACTATGTAGTTAAACTAAATACATAACATGACCTATACCTCCAGCGCAACTGGAGCAAGGAGGAGAAAAGGAAAAAAGAAAGAAGCTTTGCGCGCAGGTGACGGAAAAAGAAGAAATGATGCATACCAGACCATAAGTAAGTATAATGAATTCCAAACTAAGTCGAAAAGAGACGAAAGTAGAAAAGCAAATGAACCCCATTCCCCTAGATATAGATATAGATAAAGCCCCGCCCGGCCTGGCCCACTGTACAAAAGAGACACGAAATAAAGAAAAGAAAAAGAACAAACACAAACTCATGAAAACGGTATACATACTCAATCAATCAGTTAATCTGTAACTATAGCCATTCCCAGCCCCGGTTTTATTTTAAAATTACCCTCTATACCTAAAAAAAAAAAAAAAAAAAAAAGAAAAACCCAAAGAAAAGAACAAAACAGGGCGGGCACAGGGTACTATCGATCCACCCAATCCCTCACCACTGTCTCACCCCCACTACTCGGCGGCAGCTCAACTCTACTCGGTCTCTCCACGCTCCCGGCCTCCGCAGCAGCAGCGGCCCTCGCCCTCTCGACCGCCCCCCAAGACCCCTGTGCGCCCCTCGGCGGTGCCGGAATCCTAGTGACCGGCATCGGTGCCACAGACGGAACAGGCCCTGGTGTTGGCGCCACCTGCTCTCGCCGCCGCTTACGCCACGGCCAATGAGTCTCTGACGGCTGTGACGGCTGTGACGGCGCTGGTGAAGCTGATACTGGGGGGTGGAGATTACCCTGAGTGGTTATGGTCCCGGATGTAGTGGGCGGACTGGGGCTCCTATGTTCGTCCCAGTATTCCTCTCTGTCGCGGTCTCGATCTCGGTCCTCGACAACCAGAGCGGGGATCTCTTCCATCGGTATAGTCTCTGGTCTCCGTGGCGGGGCTAGTTGCGGCGACGAGGGTGTTTCAACGGACATATTTGAGGGCGCCTCTTCGGAGATTGCGGGGGTATCTCGGCGGCCACTGACGGTGCTGGCACTTCTGACCGTTCCAGGGGTTCCGCGGCCACGACCAACGCCGCTCATGGTCCCACTGACGCTTCCGGCCGCACCGCCGCCGCCGTTACCGCCGCCGTTACCGCTGCTGGGTGTGCCAAAGCGGCCAATAAAGGTGTCCGCCGTATCTACCCGGCGGACATTTACGGCGTAGGATGTGCTAGCGCTGGTTACGGTTGTGGCCCTACTTAACGGGATGCCATTTGCACCGCCACCGCCGCCGCCTCCGTGCTCGTCGTCGCCGCTCCTGCGTCTACTTCGGCGTCTCCTCGTGGAGCTCGTGAAGCCATCGTCCTCGTCTTCTTCCTCATCAAAGACCTCTCGTCCCAGGACTCCGCCTTTACATTCCTCTCGCTCGAGGCCCTCGATACGATCGACCCATTCCCAGACGACGGCGGAGGCAGAGGCAGCACCAACCCAACGGATATAGTCACCCCAGCCGGCGAGGTCCTTCTGAGCAATGTCGAGCACAAAGAAAACTATTGGCGTGAGGACACTTGCGATACTGAGGATAGCGACGAGGACGATGCTGCGGCCGCCATACTGCTTTGAGCCTGGCGATGAGGGCTTGAAGAAGGAGTGGGGGTAGAGGTACGAGTATTTGCGTTTTGCAAAGGAGTAATACATGACGCAGGAGGCGTAGAGGAGGGATAGTGCAATCTGGAAGAGGTATGATAGCGCGGGTATTGCGTCGAGGAAGCTGTCTGGGTTTGTGGCCAGGGGTGAGACAAACGTCTGGAGAACGCTAAATATGGTGTCGAGCAGGATCAGGCAGAATCCAGCCCATTTGATGATGACCTTTTCTCGTTCTCGGGGAAAGAGGCGGATGAGGGTTTGGACTTGGGCGAGCCATAGAAAGAGATCAGAAACGATGCGGCCAATTCTGATGACGGTGCCGCCGACAACACGACGACGGACTTCTCGTGCTTCGTTGGTGAGTGAGTAGAGGGAGGAACCGACGAGTTTATATTCCTCTTCGAGTACTGTGGTGGTTTCTGCAAAGGCTATGGTAAGGCATACCACGACTGTGAGAGTGGCCACCTTTTGAAGCCATGGCCGTGAGTTGGGTGGATTGGGAAGAAATAATAAGAAAAGGAGAACATATGCTAGTGTAGTAGTAGCAGATATTGAATACGCCATTGGGATTGTACTGGCATAAAATGGATCTCTCAGATCACTCGCAGCGATATCTTCAGAACTGGCATCCCCATCAAGATCTGGCATGGCCGACGCTGTCCCTGTCGGCGTTGGTACACTCGACCAGCATTCTGGGGTAACAATGGCACTGTCTGAGAGGGTGAGAGTCGACTCTGGTGACAGGCTAATGGTGTAGCCTGGATACATTGTAAAGGGCAAACATGTTTCGGGGATGACGAATTCAGTCGTTGTAGGGCGAATAGTCGAAGTAGGGGCCCTCCAATTTTGACGTGGCATTATAGCTACTGACATGCACTGTGCGAGTGAGCACTTGTGATGTCGTCGACAAGGGAGTGTGCAGAAGCGGCGGGAGCGTACCGTGTTGCAACGGGACGCATCGAGGGGGTAAGTTTGTGGGGTAGATTACCGAGTCCACCACAGTCAGAGGGCGATATGGCGGAGAGCAACTCTAAATTTTGAGGGTTATCTGGGTCTAACTGGAATGCGACAAGAAAACACGTTGATTTTTTTTCTAAATCAGAGAAAAATAAAGAAAAAAAAGAAAAGAAAAGAAAAAAATAATAGCTGGTGTGACCAGGGGGTTCTGAGAAATTTTAGGTCCGCGTTCGAAGGGGGATCCAATATAAAGCTACAGGCGCAATATCGGAATGGACGATCCGAGGGGAGGGAAGGGGGGAGGGAGGGATTGGGCTCCTATTTTCCCCCCGATAAACAGGTATGGATATTGGGTATGCTGAACTATGTTGAATTGTCTGTCCTCAATGAACACCTTTCTATGATTCCTGCTGTGGTCGAAACAAATATCACATACCCCCGTGTGGTGTTTCCTACTTTTTTTTTTCTTATCCCTCTTGTTCCTCCTCGACTGCCCACTCCTTGACTGTCCAACGGGGAGGGGAAGAAGGAGAGGGGGGGGGGTTTGTAAGAGCTGTTTACTGTGACAGGACAGGGGAACCGCGTAGTCTGGTTGATCAACGGTTATCTTGCAGGCCTTCTTTGTCTCTCGGACATCCACTCTGGCACTTGTGGGGAGGGAGGGGGGGGCGCAGAGGTTTCTTCTTCTGTCGGGGGTCGGTGGTTTTTTTTTTTTCGACTGTCAGTAGCTTCCTTCAAGGCAGGAAGGGGGGTCGATGGGCCCAAGGTCTTGGTGAAAAGGCTTGATTCTGTGAGGGAGGGTGAGGAGAATTTCTGATTGGATGTGGGGGGGCAGGGGTAGTGTGAAACTCGGAAGCAGCCGAGCCGGATGTGGTAATATGGGCCTCCAAGTTGACCTAGACTGGAGATCGTGAACAGTTATATGTAGTTGTGTGTTCTAGTCCGACTGGAAGTGTGTGAGAATCTAAAGCGTCCAGAATCGTGTCAGCAGTGATATGATGACAATTGTACCAGTCCTCCTCTGTGGTCAGTTAGGTTTCCACAGTAGAGTTTCGTTGAGCTCGTGTTGAAAGGGCATATTATGTATATCTGGCATCACCAATCTCAAACGGGATTCGTTTTTTTTTTTTTTGATTGGAGATTGGTGCTTTTGATGGCGACAAATTCCATAAAGACATCTTCGAGAGGCAATTGCCATACTCTCCCATGCTTGTATGAAATTTACTCCACGGTCTCCAGATCTCACAAGCTCAGGATATAGTAGAAGGCCACCCAAAAAGTCGAAACACCCCGATATACTCTAGAGTATGTGCGTGCCTTATGTACACGATGTAAGTATAGCTCACATTAGGGCACATGAAGGTTATGTACTTACTTGCACATCTACATGTATCTATCTATCTGCTCAAGTATCGGTTACTCTAGCGGATAAATCATAGCCCGTGAGATCCCGCCGCACGAATTGAATAACGTTGAACAAGAAGAAACGTTATGGTTACATGGAAGGTTATCTTCATGCGAGCACCCGTACAGATGTTGCTCGGCCGTTCTCGTCTAGTCTCCATGTGGTCTCCATCACGGGAGGAGTGCTGTAAACTGCATTCATCTCCTCAATACTTGGATATCCCACTCATGTTCGCTCGACTCTGGTCACCACCACCACCAATGCCTAAGGTCTTGATGCCAAGATAACCCTATCAGCCGCAACTGCAACAATCTCGACATCTTCCCCTCCTCCATTGCATCGCTACAAATAAAATGTAATGAATTCAGATGTTCTGGTCATCCCCCTTGTTGGCACTACAGATAGTCCGAGATGGAACACCCCCCATTCATCTGCGTATACCACAGTGACATATGCAGTGATACCCCTCACGCGCCAATATGTGTCGCCGAAGCCCTGAGTGTGAGCCGACGAACAGGCAACGATAACAACGGTGGAATGGATGTCGACAACTGACATCATCAGCTCAAGGCTGGTCGGTTGTCTGGACATACAAATGAGCCACACTTCCAGGGGATTGATCTCTGTTGACCATTGAGCTCCATCCTTTCCCCTCTCTCTCCCTTTTGCCCGTTGATTCCAAAGGCCATTGGGAGTTTCGTTCGGCTCCTCACCGTAGATCTACCGCTCATCTCTTCTCGTATGCGTGTGGTCGCCTCTCTTTTAACCTTCAGTGCCTCATCTCTACATCAATGTTGATAATAAACCTTTCTCAATCTAAATGACACCTCTACGAGACCTACCCCTACCTATCTAATCTGTTCCTATCTAATCCACCCTGCATCTACTCTTTTATTCTATTCATATCTTGAGACTACTTGTCTATTCTCTATTCTCTCATTCACACATACATCTCCCACTCCCATCTGCAACCAAATACCACTAACCGCCCCTGTTGTCTCATTGGTGGTTCCATTCTGTAGCTAGGCCTTTGCAAAGAGGCTCTGTTTTGTTTTATTACCGCTCCCACTCTTGATTCGATTGAGCCATCCTTCAAAATACAACCACCTCACTGCCCAGAAACGGGGGAGTAAGAAAGTGATCGAAGCCTGTGATCTCACAACCGTTTCTCGCAACCCACAAAAAAAAAAAAAAAAAAAAAGGACCTCCCCCATCCAGTCCATCTCGTCGAAAAGATCAATCACGAGAAAAACGGAAAAGGAACAGAAGGTACTCCCAAAAGAAAAAGAAAAGGGAAAAAAAAAAAAGGAAAGAAAAGGGAAAGCAAAAAAAAATTCCCGCTTGACAACCACTCATAACCGTCCCCCTCACACTCTGATCGAATCACCTCCTCTCCCACTAACTCGCTTTCACAACGCTCTCCTGCATCTCCTCCGCCGTCCACCTACCTACCTCCTCCTCCTTCTCCTATAAAAATGACAACCACTCCTCCACCCCTCGAGAACAACGGCTCTCTCCCTTCCCACATCGACGTAGACGTAGCTGCCACTCCCCGACAGGAGCACTACACTTCCTCCGACCCATCATTACTCCTCTCGCCCCAAACGCCAAACTCGCCCTCGCGCGCAATAGGGGACGACCAACGTAACCCGGGAACTCCTCCCCTCAATCACTCACAGCTCTACGGAAACGGCAGCGGCGCCGGAATGAACAACTATGCTTCGGCTGCGACAGCACCAGGCGGTGGGCAAGGGGCAGAGGCCAAGCGGAACAGCGTGGTCATCAAGGTGGGGATGGTGGGGGATGCGCAGATTGGGAAGACGAGTCTGATGGTAAAGTACGTAGAAGGCAGTTTCGACGAAGACTATATACAGACGCTTGGTTTGTGCCCCCCCCCCCCCCTCACCTACTCACTTCGTACCTTCCTTTCTTTACTTTAGGACAGCTAGCAAGCACGAGACGAGAATTGTTTCCCGGGAATCCAAACCTTCCCCTATCCTTGACCCCCACAACTCAACTGCTGCTATTCTTACTCGCTCTGTGCTGTCCTGTACTGTAAGGACCCCCCCTGTTGGGTGCTAGCGGGCTGACGATCATGGAACGGCAGGTGTGAACTTTATGGAGAAGACGATATCCATCCGTAACACGGAAATCACATTCTCAATCTGGGATCTCGGCGGCCAGCGGGAATTCGTCAACATGCTACCGCTCGTATGCAACGACGCCGTCGCGATCCTGTTCATGTTTGACCTGACGCGAAAGAGCACGCTCAATAGCATCAAGGAATGGTACCGGCAGGCACGGGGATTCAATAAGGTAAGCTTCCTTGGGCTGCAGGTTGAGGTATGGGCCGTTTATAGCTAATTTGGGGGCATCAGACAGCGATCCCGTTCCTGGTGGGGACAAAGTATGACCACTTTGTAAATTTCCCGAGAGAGGATCAGGAGGAGATCTCGAAGCAGGCTAGAAAGTTCGCTAGGGCGATGAAGGCGTCGTTGATTTTCTCAAGTACGAGCCATAGCATCAATGTTCAGAAGGTACATTTTCTTTTTATTACCAGCTCCTAGTGTTTTGTACTCTGTCGCTGATTGGGGTGCGGCGTAGATCTTCAAAATCGTACTATCGAAAGCATTCGATCTGAAATGCACCATACCCGAGATTGAACACGTCGGGGAGCCATTGCTCCTATACCAGGATGTGTAGTGCATCACCTCCCGAAATAGATATCAACGCTTCACTAGGAATTGAGTTATGGGCAACGAAAGGACGAGACGAGATTGGGATGACACGAAAAAAAATGCGGAATTGAAGATTGGGAATATAGCACGCATACCATCTCACCGCCATAATCACTGGTTTCGGGGGAGAATGGAGATGCGATGCCTGGGTCGGTGGCTCCGGGAATGGGCGTATGAAGGGTTTCGTTTTCTTTTCTATTGTTTTTTCCTTTCTTTTCTTTCTGGGTATTGTTTTTTTTGTTTCTTATTTTTTCTTTTTTTCTTTTTTACTTTTTTACTTTTTTTTTTTTTTACGTTTGCCTCCTTGTGGAAGTATTGACGTACTTCTGGTTTGTAGCTGAGTTTGTTCTACAAAGAGATAGGGGTGGTGCGCGCCGCTCGTTCGATCAATTGGTAATTCGCTGGGATATCCAAGGTTTCTGTTCTGTTCTGCGCGGCTTTCTTCGGTTCTGTTTTTGCATGTTTCGCATATATCCCCTTTACATCCATCTACTTACTACTAGTTGACTACTCTACTTACCTACCTGCTATTTATACTTGATCCCTCTATTTTCTCTCGTTTTTCCTTGTACCGTCGGCAGGTATGAGCTGGCATGGTCTTTGCTGTTTTCTTTTTTCTTCTTCTTTCTCTTGACTTTATGGGGCAGGTTGTAAGTGGCTGTAATGTGGATGTGATGTTGGGATATTGATAGCTAGGAAAAAGAATGAATGGATGGTGAAAGAAGAACTTGAGCTGTGTGATATTGGTTTTGACTCTTGATATAGCTGGTGCCAGGGTCGGTGACTCACCGGCAGTGGTGGTGGTTAGGGTAGAAGCACATTGAAATGCAGGTGGATGGGCGCCTAGATGCTACTTCTGCAGGTAGATGGATTGGTAGCTTGTGGACTGTACTCGGTGTTTTGGGATTTGGGGAGTCATGGTGTGTCACTCGGTAGGGCATGGTGTTGTGAGCTCTGTTTTTTTATCCTTTTTTTATCCATCAGCCTCGGGATTTGGCACTGGGGACAACCATGTACCACCTACCTATGCCTCTCCCAACTCGCCTATAAACTCCATGGGCAATACAGTCTGGAAACCCTCCCTGTTGCTGTTGTTGATGCTGTTATATGGACGGCTCCAACGACGCACATAGTCTACTATACCGCCTCGGTCCAGCTAAGCGAAGGCGGGAGGCGAGGTGGGGTAGTTTGAGACCTTTTCATAGTAGCTTTGTTATCACTACTTAAGTTGGCTGATATATATATATGGCTTGCTGCCAAGAGTGTGGCGTTATCGTAGTTCTTCTTCTTCTTCTTCTTCTTATCGATATCGGTTGTAGCTCGGGGTAATTTTGTCGGTGGACAGAGTATGGTCTTTGCCCTTCACTTGTGTTGGACGGCTTAGTTTTTGTTGGTGTCCGGCTGCATCTACCAACCTAGGTGCGGACAGTAATGGATGAGGCATGGGGATGGTGGTGTAGGGCTAGGCTAGGCTAGGCCCGTTGTTTGCAGCGGTGGTGGCCGGACAGGTAAATTAAATTACGAGCTAGATAGGGCCAGAATAGTATAGTATATACATGTAGTATATAGTAATATAGATGCAAAGAGCAGCATGTCATTGTATCCAGAGCATGCAAGCAAGTAACAAAGACTATATCTGACACTGTAGCTACGCTACGAAAACACAAAAGGGGGAGCACACCGACAAGTAACGGTTGAGTTGAGCCCGCCCACACACATATACAGTAAGCAGCAGTGCAGCGTTAGCTAGTCAGTTGGTGCCATGGCCGCACATAACGAACCAGAAAGGAGAAAAAAAAAAAAAAAGGGAGAAAAACTACTGAGGCAGGGCAGGGACTAGCCAATCGAGTGATTACTCGTGACCACGCCTCCATCGATCCCGCACATGAGATGTATGTACATACCGCCCCTACCCAGAGGTTTCCGCAAGTGCCAGCAAAAATACCCGATTTGGGGTTAATCATAGCACGGCTATAGGTGGGCTTATAAGGATAAGGAAGCCTTTTACCAAGCCAGTTCAACTAATCTCCCGAGGCCGCCCCTGAACCGCTCATAATCCCTTATCATCACACGGCGGCGACAGAAAGCCCAAAAGGGCCAGGGTCAAGAAGAGTAGTGAGATGCCGCCTAGCAACGTGGGGTTCTCAACTACAATTATCTTCATTACATCTCAACCACCAATTTTACAAATTTAAAATGAAAGGCTTCCCCAGAGAAACAGAAAGACCTAGCTACCTGTGTTTCATCGCGCATTATAGTTGATTGTGCTGCGGTTCTATACTGGGAACATGGCTCTACCTACGTACACAAACCCATCCCGTCGATCCCCTGGCTACATATATTTCCCGCAAAAACCATTGTTGTGTGGTGTATCTCTTCTCAACGACATCCACTACTAGTTCCTGCCATCCCCGCCCACCACAAAGGCCTGATGACGCCTTTTTCTTTCTGTTTCTTTTATTCATCGCATCGAGGACGCCCAGTCCCGTTGGGGATCGGGGGTGCAGGCAGGACGTAAGCTGAGGACGTGCGGGTGGCTGAGGAGTAACTACGTGTAAGTAACTACCATATAGCAGGCAGGTGATGCTCAACAGACCTTGTAGATACATGTAGCCGCGCGAAAAGCTTAATCTCGATATATGTAGATGCAGAGCTCAAACACAGGCCAGCCACCACCAGAGCAGACAGAGGAACCCTGCACCGTGCGAGAATAAGAGGCACTATACCCATACATACATGTCGATATCTAGCACCCACACCTAGTCTCGTTCCCAGCCCATACCGTGTGGTGTTAGTGGTGGTGGTAGATAGATTTGACTTTGTGATGGGATATTGCATCAAACACAGTAAGTGGGGTCTGGAGCAATGACTTTCCGGAGAAACTCAGGGTTTCTATCTAGCCCCGCCGGACTTTTTTTGGCAGTGGGTCCGGAGTTTTCGGCATAGCAACCGGACCAAGAAGAGCCCGAGGGCACATATAGTTTCCCCTCTTTTTTTTTCTTTTATTCATTACGTACATATGGTTCCCCCTCCGTAGCCAGAACTACAAAAATTAGTGTGTCCAGCTGGGCCCATCAAAAGACCACCACCGGACCGAGATGCAAACACCTAACCAGCCAATAAACCACATATCCCCTTCAAAACCCCTCTCGCACTGACCGACAACCCACCGAGAACCCCCAGAAAGAAAGCATCAATCACGCACCATCACTCGTTAGCCACGCCAAGACCTTGTACTACCGTGTGGGTTAGGGTTATTGTGGAAGATAACTCACGGATCCTCACCTGTCAGCACCGCACACTTAGAGTACCTACATGCAACTAATGCCGATCGATTCTTGCATGTATGTACAGCCAGCCCCCCTCCGCAAAGTTCTGATCCTCTTCCCCGACAGAAGTAGGGAAATACATATCTCTCCGGCCCAGGGGATTACCTCCTCAACGAGGTGTAGATCATGTGATTTTTGATCTCATGCATAGCCAACCCTTTCGAGTATTTAGCTATAAATTTCTCTCCCACCTGGTTGCGGATATCACGGTCTGAATTCAATGAAACCTAGCTAGCTTCGAGACTGGGCTGTACCACGGCTTGTCCAGGCAGTGGTAGGTACATAGGTAGGTAGTATCCATCTCTACACAGCCGTGCATCTAACCTCCACCGCCACCTAATCTCCACCTCCATCTCCAGAACCCACGCCACAAAACCGACCATCTCCATCTTCCATACATACACACCCAACCTCAAAGCCCGATCTAGTGTGTGCCCCCCCCAGCCCCCCAGCCCCCAAACCAAGAAATAAGGTACGCACTAAGACCAACCATGAACCAGCCCCAAAACCGATATGATATTAATGCTCCCGCCCACCGATTTTATGGGGGGGTTATTCCGATACATTTCAGTTCCTGAAATCATCCTCAAAGCCAGCCACATAACGCATTGGCCAAGTCAGCAGTGAATCGCAAACAACTTCTAGAGGGTGACTGTATGTATGTACCTACATGTACCTAGTCAATTAACTACCTAACTACATGTACCCAACTACCCAACTACATGTAGCTCACCAACACCTCCCCCACCCACCTCCGGTCTTTCCATCCGATCAGATCACTCTCATACACAACCTCCACCTCCACCTCCACCTCCAGATCGACCCTGTGGATGCCGCTTACATAACGTTGACAACCCCATTTCGGCTAGTCAGTTCAGTCCGTCATCTAGGATACACAAAGCGTCTGTTGTAAATCTACTCGATCATCACCAACCACCGGCCGATCTCAACGCAACTGGCTGGTTGTTGAGGGTCCTTCCTCCCTCCAGCCTGCAGCCTGTCGTGTTGCCTTGTGCGTGCGCAATTGGTGCGGCACCTGATGGCGACGGGACGGATAAACTTGGTGTTACTCATGTCGTGCCCGCGCTATGCATATGATATGCATGCAGTTTATAAATCCTTTTTTTTTCCTTCTTTTTTCTTGTGTTGAATCACTCTTAGTCGATATCTGGCATGCTTTATTTTGGACTCTAGTTGGTTCAAGCAGCAAACATATTTTTTTTTTCTTTTTTCTTTTCTGTTTTCTAAACTAACTACGTATCTAGCGTAAAAGAGCTTCTAATGGTGCACGATAACGATAAAGTCGTGCACCGCTCTCTACCAGGGGGGTCTTTATCATATACACGTTCCAGTCCGTCTTATCTCGTACATAACCACTCCCAGTTTTTATAATGCCGTCATGACTAAAAAAAACCGACATGAGTGTGGGAAAAAAATTACATGACAAAGGAAATACTGGCAATTACATACTAATGATGAATCAAACTAAAGTATACCCATGGAGGAAAAGAAACCCAGAAGACCATATGAAAAATGCTAAATTGGAAAAGAAAAGGCCAAAGCGGACAAATGGAAAGGGAAGAAGGGGAAGGAAAAAAAGAAGAGAGAAAAAACGCCCATCGCAAGAAATGATGCATCGCGAGAACCCCTTGTAAACTTATGCATACCCTTAATGCTACCATCCTTCCCCTCCGTCCCCAACCCCTACACCCCATATGCCCTCAGTCATGAATTTAACTCGAACTTGAAAAAAACTGAAAAGGAAACAATTTTAAGGGAAAAAGGAAAAAAAAAAAAAAAAAAAAAAAAAATAGACATGAAGAATCGTGCCATAAAAAATTCTATGCGTATTGCATCAAGGGCATAAAACGTTGTTTTTTTATTGTTTTCGTATCATTTCATTCTTTGCCCTTTCCCTTGCCCGTCACAACATCCCTACTCCAACTAAGAGCAGATCCGCGCGGTGTTAACCCAACACTTCCTTGTCCAGCAGCATCGGTGGGCGAAGAGGCAGGAGGTTGATCTGCGAATCTGATTCCTGGGCTCTTGACTCGAGTTGGGCCTCCACGGAACTCGCCGCCGTCGTCGCTGTCAGAGTCGTCTCCTGCGCTGATACCGAGGGCTGCTTCACGGCGTTTTCTCTCGGCAGCTGTTTCTTCATCGCGTTCATCTCCGAGCTTCTCGGCATTGGCATCGGCGACGCCAGCTTTGAATCCAGAGTTTGAAGTGGCGGTTGCGGTGGAAGAACCTGATGGATCCTCTCGTGAAATCAATCCTTGTGGTGATGGGACTTGTTGGAGCTCATGCTGGCCTCCCGTGGCGTTGCTCCTCAAGGCATCCTTGAGTTGCTCCTCCTGGTTGCTTGTAAGATCATTCCTACTCATGGTGGCACGGGCATGCATATGAGGATCCATTTTTTGTAATTGGTAGAGAAAGTCTTGTTTGCTCATCTTCCTACCACTCTCATCATGCATACGAAAATTCATACCGTGACTTCCACGAGACTGCGAGTATACAGTCTTAGCGTCTGAATCATCGTCATCATCTTCCTCAACTCCAGATGAAGGGCCAGCTTTGGATCTTTTCAACCCAAAAGCCGATGCCCAATCCGTCCATGTTCGCTTCTTCTGGGCTCCAGTTGGCTTGGCCTTGTCCCTAGGGATTTTATATCTCCTGATAACTTCACCATCCTCATCTTCGACAATAATATTGTCATCGATTTTGTACGCAAAGGCGGGCTTTCTTGTTCGCCCGTTGTTATTGCTTTCGGCACGGGCTGCATGTAGCGCAGACCTTTCATCAGTGACTGCCATTGCCAACGGTAGTGATGGTTGGGTTTTTTCGACATCCTCCCGCTGTTTTTCCTTATTGTATTCGTGGGGATGCATCATTTTTTTCCCAGCAGCCTGGAGATTTCTAGGATCCAAAGGACCAGCATCGGTATGTCCACGCTCTGGCGACCTTCCTTGCCCCACAACATCACCCTCCTTGTTCTCGACGATAATATCGTGCCCTTCCTGGAAAGCGTTCAGGTTACCCTGGCCATCTGTTGGTGACGTAGGAAGCGATGATTGTGATAGCGGCGATGTTGGGGACGCGAGCTCATATCCATATTGTCTTCCATTGTCTGCTGCTAGTTCAGGAATTGCAACTGTGATATCATCCTGCCTTCTCCCTCTAGGCCGGATCGCAGATTCAGAAATTGGTCCACCAGGTCCCATCCCAGACTCCCAGTTCTTTCTGCGCTTAGCTTTAATACTTGCTGGCCTCGAAGCCGGGCGACTGGCAGCAGGACTATCAAGAAATTCTTTAGACAACAAAAAGCCACCACCGGAAACACCGCCGGGAGGTGGGAGAGTTCCAGGGGGGAATCCATTTGCAGATTTCTCATTCATGTCATCTGCATCAGGTCTCCTTATACTCATCGAAGTCTTAGGCGTTATTCTTGGGAGCCTCGCAAGCCAACTAGGTTCCTCATTCGCAGTAGTATATGACATTGTAATCTTCATTGTGTTGATACGTTTGCCCAAGGTGAAGACTGCAATTGAGGATCCGTGAACCACGATTGAGGAGATGACCAAAAACGTTGTTATAGGCCATATCAACTCGATAATCATATAGTTATGACTCCCAGGTGGTGGTAAGATGGCAAGCGGTGTTGTATCACCAGTCTCCAGTTCGGCCCTAGCCAGAATAGCAACAAAAATTGCACCAACACCAATGGGTCCAAAGTGACCAGCAAATAGTGCCTCTCGCCAAGTTTTGATATCGGGTATCAAGGGCTTCATTGCAACCATAATCGGGATTCGACGGAAAAGAATAACCAATATCGCTATAACCACCAATCGCCAGGGTGTGATGCCCCAGTCAGGGCGGTTGTAAGAAGACCACGGGATAATGGAACCAAAATAGACAAAGTATGCCAGATTGAGAAGCAGATCTATGACGTTTGAAACATGTGATTCTTCGGTTTTCTGCGCGAACCAACCATCGTTCGAAAATGCGACACCGGCACAGAATCCAACCAAAAGATCGTCAAGACCAAGCATACTACCCGTACCAGCACACCAGAGTGCGAGGACGAAATAGAATACGAGAAATGATTCGCGATCAATTAAATTCTTGCGTTCAGCCCATTTGATAGCTTGACGACCTGCATACCCAATGCAGACACCATAAATTGATCCGAACAGACATTCATACAATACTGTCAGACAGAACCAATGCTGGAAAACCGATGTTGCGTCTGGGCGGTAGTGAATCAAGTATAGCGCAAGGTAGATGAATGGAAAGGCCATTCCATCATTACACCCAGACTCGGCGGATAACACATCTCTCAAGTGCTTCGGGATACGCCTTGCGAACTTTCCCTTACCGACGACGGAAGAGGCAAGGACGGGATCGGTAGCGGTGACACAAGCGGCACATGCCAATGATTCCAACCAGGTCAAGGGTTCAATCATCCACCAGATGAAGAGCGATGTGACAAGCCAACCCCAGGTCATAACTGGAATCAGGAGTACCATTACAGACTTCCAGTGGCGTTCCATGTATTTCTAGACAGTATCACCCACGTAAGCTTGTGCGATTAGACCAGAAAAAGATCATTCTTACCTTGGGCAGTTCGACGCCCACCGCAAAACATTGAACAACAAGAACAATTCGGGAGGCCTCGAGAGTTATTTGATCCACATTTCCCCATGTATTAGGATCCAACAAGCCTGCGCCGTAGGGTCCGAATATAATTCCGCATATGGTGGCGACCGCTTAGGAAATAATCAGCATTAAATATATGTCAAGGAATCGAGAGTGCATAACATACTTGCTTCTCCGATATACAGTTTCTCCTTAATGAACAAGGATACTAGCATAAAAATACTAGTAAACCCACCGAGAATTATGTACGCCAAATGGGGCTTATTTATCTATAACCATGGATATTAGCTTAAAATCAGGAATACAAATCATAGCTTAAAAAAAAAAAAAAAAAAAAAAAACTGTAACAGCAGAAAAGCGGAAAGCCATAGGATCCGGTCCCCAAATCTCAAATCACCAATCATAATTATTGAGGTCCACAAACCCCACGCCAAGTCAATGCCAAGGTTGCCAATGAACAACTGCATGGTCCCGAAGGCCAACCTGAGGCGAGAAAAATCCCCGGGGACGAGTTTATGAATAAACAAGCAAAGCTCAGCCCATAAGGAAAAATCTTCAAGAAGTCGGCTCGATTCTTCCTCGGAGCTCCTCCTAAAACATATTAAACTGCCGAGAAGACACCGACAATTTTGCCCGAATCCGGCTCCAGCAGCGGCAATACCTGCCAAATATACCCAGTCCGATCATATCATACAGCGGCTTGGGCCTAAGAAACCCAAGACTCAAGCTGTGCATAAACCCCCCTCCCAAATTGCGCGCAAGCTTGCCTTCGCCCAACCGTATTCCTCCGAGACCCCAACAATAGGGACGAAAGGGTAAAAGGAAGTGCAGAGGGAAGGCAAGGCAAAATAAATAAAGGACCGGGAGGGGAAACATAGAGGGGAACGATAAGGTACTTACGTTTAGGTGATCCCAAGCCATCGTGTTGTGTTGTCGAGCTTAAGTTCTCTTCAGCGGATGTCGTGATGGAAGGCGATAATCCGTGTTTAAGAACCAAGAACGGTTATGAGCTAGCGCTCGTATTTCTTGCGCTAACTTTGTCGTTATTCCGCGGGGCCGAAAAGCTTGTATGTAAGTAGTAGCGAGTGGTTTCTATTCTATAAACGAGAACGAAACATTCAAGTCGTCAGTTAAAAGTCTACTGTCAAGCTTTACATTGTCAATGAATCAGAATCAGAATTAAATCTTCATTCCTTCGGATCCGTGGTATAAAAAAAAAAAAAAGGGACAGACAGACCTGTTATATAGAAGCCCACAGAGGCTATCACGATCGAAAACGACTGTCAGTGCGGAGCAGAGAAGCTCCTTTGGTCACTGTGCCCGACAACTGGCAGTGGTTGGGTATAGGCTGGGCCACAAACTCGAAGATTCAGATGACCAGTTCGTTGATTATCCAATTGTGCACGTTCCAACGTGATGGAATCCTACCACAAAAGTACAGAGAGGAGTACAGTTGCGAGCGCGGGCAAGGAAAGAAGGGAAGAAAAGAAGAAGGAGAGGAAAGTACGAGTGAAGAAATGTAGGAAAGAAGGATCCAACAGAAAAAGACAAATCACATAGTGAGCAAAAGATACTTAAGCCCCCGGCTCTTAACAGAATGCTAGTTCAACCGTTCCTACTTGCCGCATAACGCCTAAGCGAATCCTTTCAGTATTTGGTCTCTACCTCTAAAATATCCTATCAGCAGGGTTCTGTACGTCATGCATATTAGAAAGTCAGCCGCCAAGTGTTTGTTTTTCCACCTTGGAACTCTCACAGTTGGTCCATATCATCGGATCAGCAACGACAATAACCGCTTCACTTCAACATCGAGCTTTCCTATTCCGTGTCCTTGAAAACGATTGACATCCTGTCGGGGAATGAGTGTCTATTGACCTCTTCATGATCAAGATTAGAGAGTAAGTTTTGTTAGAGTAGAATGCTTGCTGTTATTGGGGCAACTTTTGGGGAGGCCGAGGCCCCTTAACATTTTTGTAGCTCCAGAGCTAATGCGGAGTTTAATGCTCTACAGACTCTAGTCTGAACAAGCCGCCACTGAATTCTGAAGTTAGGATAAAATGCGGGAAGCTCTACTTTTAAATCCCGCTGATCTATTACCCCATTACATTAATGTGCGCTCAAAACAGCAAAGCTCTGGATTGCAGTCACCAAATTCATACATAAAACAACACCCAGCCCCCACTTTCCGTCCCACACAACCTGAGATCGATTCCCGAAGCCGACATGAGATGACACAAGTGAAATCTTCTAGGCAAAGAGGATATCCACATAAATCGTTTACTTGAGCGCGGGGGCGAGAATACCAGCATCAAAGGAGTTTGCGTTGGCTATGAAAATAAGGTCAGTGCTATGGCCTGAATCATTTCTGTTTAGCTAAATAAGTTGGAGCGGCGAGATGTCGCCTTATGGCTAGGTATACTTCTACGCGTAGTTTTGTTTCTAATCTTGTGGCTGGTGCATTATTTTCCGAGTATAACTTCGAAATCATTGCAAGTAGAAGAAAACGCCATACTACCACCAAAGCGCAACCCATATAATTCACCTGACGCTCCAGGAGAGGCGTCACGACATTGCAGGATACTTTGTCTGGCTAGTTGCTGGGATTCAACCCTCAGCAATATATCCTTAAGTTCTTACTCGTCAGGTTTAAGTTCATATCTCATTCATAAGTAAGTTTAAAGCTACCGATTGAGATTCTAATACACGTTTCCATAGGCACCACACTCATGATCACGAGACTTAAAATGGGAGCAAGATGATCTCGCAAGCAATTACTAACCATGCTTTAAATCAAGTTTGGCGCGTACATCGCTGCTCATATATCTGGACTCCGGAAACGGTGTAAGACCGCATCGACGACCAATGAGCATCTAATTCGGCAAGAATCTGCAATACCCACCGACAATACTCCACTATTATACTCCATAGAAACTCATAATCATGAACGTTACGCATGTCCAGACATACTACGAGGCCCATAATTGTATAACTGTCATAGCTCCTATAATCGAGCCATTTGCATTTGACGTCCCTCGTGGGCTTATATAACTTGAACATTATATATTGTTTACTCACTAAATCTGGACCCACTGACCGCGTGTGGGCCCGTCCCCAGTTATAGTACCCTAGGCGTGTGCCTATATGTTGAGAATCCTATTCCACTAGTACTGATGTTGCTCTAGCTAATAGCAATATTATAGGAACTCACATATGTGGACGTTGTAGCTACGAGTAGCTGCTCTGCTTACCCAGACGTCGCCCCCTGTATAATTGACCCTAAAACGTGGTCGTATCAACGCATTCAAGATTTACATGCATGCAGTCAGATCAACTCTACTCCACATACTCATATGTACTCTAGAATACTCAAAATGCAACTGAATTTCGGCTGCATTTGATTTTTCAGCTTTAATCCAATGGCAATTGCAGATCACGACCCTTATTCTCGGTACCCCATGCCCACTCGTCTGCGAGTACAAGAGTATTTACCTACTTAGTCGTTAATTAGGTGGTCGGGGGTTTTAGCAAGTAGTACAAACTCACAGCTCTGGTTCTAGTTGACCCTGATCTAAATAATTAGCAAATAAATTTCAAATAGCAATGGTGTGTCAACATTTCTCAACGTGTTATATGCTTCTATATATCCCGCTTATCACCCAGTGAAGTTCTTTGTACGGGCATATACGTTCCAGAGAATATCTCTGCCGTGTCTCAACTAAAACAAGTTGCTTCTCTACCAAGTGAATATCTTAATCTTATAAAATATCGATAGTAAAGTGCAATACCAGAGGAGCTTATTAATCCGCTTCTTTCCTATCTCATCTCCTGTGAGAGCAAGGGCTCTCGTACCTATCTGGCCACTGGAAGGATTACTGATACCAAGACCTTATCTTACTCAGATCCACATGTTGGTATAATAGGCCATAGAAAAATGCTAATGAGACATCAAATTGAAAACGACTAATGTACGCTCTTGAAGCCGTTAAGCAAATCAAAAAGGGTACGGTCTTGGGCTACGTCTTTCCGGCCCTTGAAATCATTTCGAACCCGTTAATTCCGCCGCTTATTATTTGTAGTAGTTTTTTGATATATATGCAATGGCCGGGGCTTATAAGTACATATATATATGCCTCGTTTTCATCAATTCCTATACAAAAATCCGTCAAGTATAGTATTTGCCTTTTTCATAACGTCGAGCAATAAACCCTCAAAGCCAAGCTCTTGCGCCATATCCGCGCTCCATATTTGACGACTTCCAAGGAAATGAGCCAAGATGGATATAGAGTAGTAAATGCCGTGTCTTGGCAAAAGTTACTGCTGTAGAGTAAGCAACTATCCCGTACTCGTAGCTTCCTGACGTTTTTGAACTGGGCCGCTATTGCATACCCCAAAATCAGGAGCTTGGCGTATTTTTGTATATGCAATATCAGTCGCGTCCAAAAACGCTAGGAAGCTACGAGTACATACAAAGAAAGGGTGGGCTTGGCGTAATCTTCTGTGCATGCGGCAGCAGCCACCTTTGAAGCAGTTAACTTGGCATACCTTGGTACTCCGAACAAACACCCATTCCCGGGTTTATCACACATAATAAAGCGTTGTTGCGGCGCAAAATGTGAAAAGAGAGACAGTCGTGATCAAGTGTATTTTTTTTTTGGGTGATTGAGAGAACCCAGTCCGATTTCAATTCCGTCGGTCGAGTTTGGAATAGGGCTAGAGACGAGGAAACCACCGCTATCATTCCCAATTGGAGTGGGCCCTGCATAAACGCGGCTCTGCGGGATCTAAAAGGCTACCCACTGGGAAGTGATTCGGCGGATCCCGTTGTCCGAGGATCATATAATATCACTCGAGTATGGTGATGATATCTATATGCAGTCGTCTTTTTTATTTTTATTTTTTAGTCATTTCTATACTACTCTCTTACCGCCTTGATCAGCCGTTAACGCGGTTTTAATTTCGGACATGGGTCCTGACCTACTCTACCAGGCTTGGAGTATATCTATATGCACATCTACAGTAATAGTATCCTCCTCTGTTACATCGACGTCCCGGATCAGTTCAGATTTCCAGTCTAACAATACTTATATAGCTCGGCATATTCAACTACCGAATTTGGAAGTCTAAGAAGGACACTTGTGTGTGCAAGTAGTCAACATGTAGTCACATAATATAATAGGCCAAGTAGGCTGAAATTGCATTTGTGTTGTACTTCCACAACGAGTATGTGAGTACCCGTGAAAGAGTGCGAAGCTGGAATCGGCCGAAACTTATACGTTCCTGCGCGTACCTACGTCAAAAGGCTTAAACGGAGAGCCGGTGTCGCTCTCTACCCAATGGTGTTTGCGCTTTTAGGCGAAGCACATACTGATTGTCCAACAGTAGACTCTCTAGCCCTCTATATAAACGAATACATGAAGTTATGACATTTGATGTCGCGTAACGTGCCTTATGTAGCTGATTATTACAGAATATATACATATGTATTGTTACGAAATATTTATGCGGCCAAACGTTACATTGTGAGTTTGAAAGTACAAGCAGGGCTTTTCGACTCACATGGAGCGCAGCTAAGCACCTCTTTTTTATTATCTATTATTACTCTTTTAAACTATATAACTCGCAAAATCCACTAACAATTTCAGCCTCAGAGTGTTTGTTTTTTGGTGCGACGAGGGACAACAGCGATAGCGGATCAATTGAATATTTACAATATCTATCATTGCAGCCTTATTACGAGCAGCTGTCACTATTTCCAAACCAAAAGACAAATAGAATTGGGGTCAGGGATGCCAATCTTATCAGATTCGGGCTACCGAGCCATAGATCATGATTCCATCAAATCCCTAGGGGCCACTTTGTGAGCACACCCACTTTTTCCCCGCCACATAGTCTGCCGTAAAGAGTTCCCTGCAAAAACTGCGACTCTACATGTAGTCATGTGTACATGTCGTGATTGGGTTTCGGGCTCAAGCGGAACAGATTCCTAGGGCAAATTAAAAGGCATCAGTTATTTACGTCATAAAGGACAAATCGTGCGAATCGCTTAAGAACAGGCCAGTAAATAAGGGCTTGTTCTCATGGTATTTCTGTGGATACACTGTAATTTCTTAGTGAATTAATCAGTAGGGGGGGTTTACAGAGGAGTAAATAGCTCCAGAGCTACATGTATCTATTCATTTCCATGGTATTTTTACAGAGCAGAGCTGTAAAGTATTGGGCGCCAACTTGCCATGGTATCCTCAAAAACCATGCATGGTGCTGGTCCCGAATACGCTCATCCGAATACCGTTAAATTTCGACAAACCCACTATCTCCGCTTCGTCGAATCTTAATTCCGGGCACGAATCCGTGAAGTTTGATCTTATGACATATAAGTTCACCTTGGTTCGGACTTACCACATACAAATACGGGGATAGTGGATTATTCGAGAATTAACTACATGTAAGTATGTACAGCGGTACATATAGCTCAATTCACCTTAGGGGGGTGAATAGAGCGTTTTGGCAACACCCACATTTTCAAATTTTGAGCTCAAATCTTGACCTCTTGGCGGGATATCCACACCAAAAACTGGTAGCCAAGAACTAAATATTTAGGCTTGGGGGTTGGTTGCCAAAACTCTCTAATGTGTCAATTTGAATTTTCATTGGTAGAAACTAACTTTTAGCTTTGAAAAAAGGATGGTTTAGGGTTTTAACTTGAGGCTCTCCCTCCAAAATTTATTGCCACTCAAGTTGACACACCCACGAGATGAGGCTTTGTGGCTTCCTTGAGGTGTCTTGTACCACATGAGCTATTCGCACCCAAGGAAGGTATGAGGAGCTTAGGCCAAAGGTGCACGATCGAGGCTGATTGTGCCCTTTCTACGCGCATGTATGTCTGCCTCATGGTGGATAAGAACATTTGTGGCTTCCATTAGGGCACCTGAGAATATATACATGTATGCATTGTACCCAAACGAGCAACATGTCTCTGTCTTCAATGGTCATGTCGTGTAAGAGGTTCTGTTTTTCGTTCTTAAGCTATAGACACATAATGGCTTCAATGAGTTTTTATTGTTGTAGATTGTCTTTATAAATGTATCTACTTGGGGCTACATGTACTCTCCTCCTTATGCATAATGCAAGGGCACGATTACATCGCCCTCTTGTAATGGCATTCAACTCAGAGCTTTAAGACCTTTACTCTACTCGCCAATCAATCGGGAAGTGGTACATGACACAAAATCACAAATTCATCATATATACAGCAAAAAATGTGGTATCAAGCATAATTCGTTACTTCTAAGATTTTATCTTTACAATAAACTCTTTGGCTAGCTAACTACAGGATATTTACAAATGTAACGTGTTCATTTACAAAAAATTCAAGGCCATGGCGTTATCTTTAAACGGCATCGGAGTGCTCGGTTGCCGGCTTCTCGGTGAACTCACCACCAGACTTTCCAAGGTGAACGGGGCGGATCTCCTTTGAAACGTGGGTTCTCCACGCTGGGGTCTTTTCCTCGAACATCTCCTCAATCTCTTCCAAACTCTTTCCAGCAGTCTCAGGGAATAAGAAGAAGACGTGGATAGTCATGGCTGCGCAGAAAACACCGAACACGATGTAGACTTTCCATTTGATGTTCTCGAACGCTGGAGGCACAAAATAACCAAGCGCAAAGTTGAAGATCCAGTTGGCGGAAGTACAGATGGCAACGGCACGACCACGGAGACGTAGGGGGAACAATTCCGGAGGGTATGCCCATGAGACAGGACCCCAGGTAACGGCGTATGAGGCCACAAACAGGTAGGAGCAAGCAATAACAGCCTTTGAAGCATGACCGCCCACTTCCCACGAGGCAGCAGCGACACCGTCAATTCCACCGGGAGGCGCAGCGTGACCGTACGAGGCGAGAAGACCAGCATTGGCAAATAACCAAGTCATCATGAGTGTTGAGCCAACGAGAAGGGTGGGACGACGTCCAACGCGATCCATGTAGACCAAAGCCGGGAAGGTCATGGCGACGTTTATAACGTACTGAATAGAGGAAGAGACGAGAAGAGTATTACCAGTAAGACCAGCCATGGCGAAGACGTAGGTCTAGACGGATCAAGTGTTAGTAAGTTGAACAATAGGTATGCTTTTTTTTTTTTTTTTTTTTTTTTTTTAATGCGAGAAAAGCTTACAATGTAGTACATCATGACGTTCATTCCAGTAAGCTGGGACCAGATCTGAGTGAAGAGACCGATGTGAGTTCTCATAATCATTTTTGGCTTAAACAGCTCGAGAAGGGTCGCATCGGCGTTGCTCCTTTCGAATTCAACCAAAGCTCTGATGTCCTGAATCTCCTGGGCCACGTATGGGCTGTTGCGGTCACCACCTCCGTGCATCAGGGCAATCACGTTCTCACTTTCCTCCCATCTGTCTTGTCTGGCCAACCATCTGGGGGATTCTGGCAAGAAGAACAGACCAAAGAATAAGATGATAGCAGGAACCATCTGGAGACCCCATGGAATTCTGAAGGATGCAGTTCCGGTGACGTAGGAGCAACCGAAAGAGATGTAGAACATGATCATGATACCCCATGTGATGGCCCATTGTTGGCATCCGACAAGACGACCACGGATGTCGGCGCGAGCGATCTCGGTGATGTAGACAGGAACCTGAGCGGAGCAGATTCCGACGGAGAAACCGTTGATGAAACGACCAGCAACAAGCATTCCAATGTTCTGAGAAGCGCAAATAATGATTGATCCGATACACCTAGATACAGGTGTCAATCAGCATATTGTGAAATTGAAGATGACGGAATATACTGACCAGACGACGGCGCCGATCTGAATTGTGTATTTACGTCCTAGCCTATCTGAAAGCCAACCAGAGCAAATAGCACCAACGAACGAGCCACCAGGCATGGCAGCGGTGATACCGCCCTGAGTGTCCGAGGGGATGTTGGGACCGAAGTATTCATTGTATGCATCTGTGCCGATACTAAATGAAGATGAGTATATCAGTATTCCATACTCAATCCGGGACTATTGAGGCATATGATTTGAGGAATAATACTCACATGGCGGACATCGACGAGATGTCAAAACCAAAGAGCGCACCGCCAATACAGGCGATGGCCGTGATAAAATAGATATTACTGATGACATACATCTTGGTAGAAGTAGACAAAGCCTCTTCCAAGCCGATAGTAAGACAAGGAAGCTATACTAGCTGTGTTGATGATGATAGAGAGGATGGGGGGGGGGGGAAGGGAAAAAGAGCGTGGGGCCCAAGACGACTTTATAGAAGACAGGTACAACGGGAGATGGTTAAGTTCACCGCGTAAGTTATGTATCGCCTAGTATCCACCCAACCTTCGTTTCCATGAAGCAGGTCAACGGGAGGTGTGTCTGGTGCCTGGGCCGGGTACTGACCTGCCTACACCATCATACCCACACAACTCACAGACAGGAAAAAAAGAAAATTGGACATTTTAGGCAGGTGGGTTATAGATGATATATTCTGTAAGATGACTGCCATACATTTCGTAGCAACCAATTACCTAGGCCGGCCGTCCTACGGAATTGCACTTCATATTGAGCGTACCACTACGTATGATAATATCGCCGAGCCCAATTGCGCACAGTGCAAGTTGAATTAATTGCAAGCAGCACTCAGTCGTCGCCTCGCTCACGCACTCACTCACTCACTCACTCACACTCACGATGATTCTAATGATACATAATCAGCAGCAAATTGTTGCAATTGTAGGTACTGCTTCTGCAAATTTCACACGCCATATACTCCACGTGAGTCCCTCCATACCCCCCATACCCCGGTTTTCACTGGGATAAATTGAGTTGTTGCAACTTTACCCATATATCGGCTGCTCGCAAGACTAGGACTGGATTAGATACCTGGATACAGTCAGTACTAACCGTGGAGGAACAGGCGGTTTTTCCCTACCTGGGGACCTGGAATCTAACGTTAATCAGATACATGTAATGCAGTTGCTAGCAAGGTATAGCTGCTTGGTTGACAGGCCCCAAGACCGAGCCAATTGCCCGTCGTTTCAGAAAAGTGAACTGAGGCTCTGCCGTTCTGGGGTTGTTTTTGTGGCCTTGGCAACTTGCCGGTTTTTCCGAAGCCCACTGCTGACGTCACATTCCGACCCCAATGCGGCTCACTTTTCGCCGAAAACGGTAAAAATAAAAGTCAATCCCTCTTAGGGCACGCGCACCATGTTCGCCTTGTTAGCAGATACCTAGCCAGTAGACTGGTCCTTGCCTCTACCCCACGCTCGAAAATGGAGTAGTGAGGTTTCGACTGGCACTATTTTGGATTACTCTTTGGTTCCGGGGAAAAGAGACAGAGCGGAGAGATTCCTGGAACGATAATTGTGTTAATCGAATCTGTGGGGAGGCTGGGGAAATGGAGGGAAAAAAAAGTGGAGTCAACGCAGGCAAGGTTATTATCAGATAACCGCTAAAGTCAACAACACCTGAACTCGCGAACAGTATCCCTCCCCCATAAACAACCCTTCTCGGGGGTCGGTTAATTGGAAAACAGCTATGATATGGTTCCGGTGACCTGGATGAATATTCATGGAAAATTTTCAGATTTACAACCACGATGGGGTGGCAAAGAACACTGGAAAGGTCACGAGTCCCCCGGGCCATCAACTCTACTCCTTGCAATTGAATTACTTTACTCTTGAGTAGTTTACTCACTGTATACCTCGACTGAAAACATCCCATTCGTGGGCCGGGGCTAAACACAGATTATAGATTGTTATACATGATTCTAAAAAAAAAAAATGGACAATGCCTCGGGCCCTGTCATATCAACGTATCTATTTTGATAACAGTCTATGATAGCCAAAACCTAAGGTTAAGACTAGATAATGAGCGATATTCAAGCACGTACCACTAGATACGATAGAGGTGATTGTTTATCTATCGGTCGAACGATTTTATGAGCAGTCAGTCCGCGAAAACCTCGGGGAAATTGAGATAGAAAAGCGCTTTTCTCCAGGTATTTGAAATCTTGCAGGGAGGTTTGTTAGCGGGCTCCATGCCTGCCTTCGGCTGCATAGATTCATACTACTCACTCGAATTCGTCTTGTGGCCAGGCCACTTTCTTCCCTCCCTCCTTTCAGGGAATTATACTCCGACCCCCAATTATTCAGCTGGAATTCCCAGAAACCGAATTTTGTCAAGAGCTAAAGACATAATTCAAGGTCACGATTGTGCCTCTTGGTTTTGTCTTGGTAGCTCTTAGCGCAACGTCGTTAAGTAGCCACACCCATCTTGGCTCCCCTTATTCTTTTTGCCAATGCCCGGAACAACCTCTGCCAATGCAAACGAGCTTCCTTCCGAAACCCTCTTGTGCCAGGGGCCATTTATCCATCTGCATTCATCCTTCCGAATTCCGAAAAGCCACAATCATGCACACGTCCATCCCGTATGTATGCAACATCCTCCTAACTGTACCTACATTGCCTAGACAAACCTGCCCGTTTAGGCGCGAGTTGTTACGGTACCCTCACTCACAAGGAAAACTTTCATCCTGTTACTTATGTACGGATCTTAATGATCCGTGCATGTGGCTACACAAGTAGGGAATCGGCGGCGGACACTATACTACGTATTGGCAGCATGTGCACGGCGATTCGATCATGATTAAATTTCTCACGAATAGCTAGCGGTGACCCACCGGAAAGCTGCTACATGCTGTCAATAGTGTGCAATGGGAGCCAAACGCCGAGTCTACATGCCGCTGTTTAACTTTCTTGAGATGTAAGCTATTACCATACCATGGCTAGGCCTGGTGGTGGTACTGGAATTTTACATATACACGTCAACGTGAAAACGCGTGTGTATACGCACCCCATACTGGTGAAACTGTGGAGCTATGGGCACGGTCTTCACTCCGATCTGGAGAAGCCGGTATGGTGTATATCAAATGCCTTTGAAATCATCCCCACAATTACCAACGCAACGCCTTGGACCCTGGGGAAATTTTTTTTTCACTCATCCTCTCGGATTTTGACACCGCTTACCCCCGATGGTTTCACATCTCGCTAACCTAACACCGCCAAAGTCATCTGAGGTTTGTAGGGAAATTGTCGCTCTGAATATACCCAGCTGGCTAGGTAGGGTTGGGTTGCAGATATTTTGGTTGGGATCACGCACTCGCTGGCTGGCGCTGGGTGAATAATAATCAGAAATAACTCTACTGTGCACTCTAATTCCTGCCCGCCATCATGCTGGTATACTGAACACTTGGAATCGAGGGATTACCTGCAGAATCGGTTTGAGTTTATACTTTTACTCATCCCATTCTAGCTTGGAATAGCGGCCCGGGAGAAGTCGAGGGAAGAATTGAAATCCCTTTGGTGACAAATTAATCCAGCACAAATATTTGCCAAAGAGGCAGGCTGGCAGACCTCGTCTCTCTGAGGAAGCTTGAAGTGGACGTTTATGGTGATGATGGGCCGTATATACGCCTCGAAACGCTAGAGATAGCTATTCAAAACAGATATATAAGGCCGCCCACATAATTATATATATAAACTCATACACACATATATATCTCTGCCTTGGTATGTAGCACAACACAATTTCAATAGCGAACCCATAACCCTTCATCCGCTGCACCAACTACCTTACCTACATCCACCTACCTTACAAAACACCACTCAGCTATAATGAAACACCACCGCTCCCCCGAATAACGCTCACATCCCACCCCCGTCTTCTCAACCCCTCCAGCGCCCGTCTGCGTACGGCCCCCATCCTCTCGCCCCCCGGGAACCCCCGTCCCACCACCGGCGCCACCACCTTCTCGCCGCGATCAGTGTCCAGCAGCCGCATCAAGGCCTCCAGCGCCTTCTCGCGCGAGGACCGTTGGCGCGGATCACGGCCACGATCGAGGCCCCGAGGCTTGCGCCGGAGGGTTCGGGGCGGAATATTCTCCGGAAGCTCTGGTAGCTCTGGGATCTATTTACCCATTTTACTAAACGTTAGAGATCATTCGAAATAACTAAGCTAACTAACTAACTATCTAGCTAGTGCGCGGATGGGATGAGGAGATATGGAGGGGAGGGAGCATACGGACAGTGACAGTCACTTCAGGGACGAAGCCAGGCGCTTCGGGCATCATCATCGTTGGCGATACCGGGACCTCACTGCGCTTCTCCTTTTCCTCGGAGTCAAGCTCCTTGTAGAGCTCCTCATAGCTAGGCAGTACCCCGCTGTTTTCGAGCTTCCTGTCGAAGGCCTTTGAGTTGTGACTGTGGGCGTCGACGATGCTGGAGAGGAGTGCCTCGAGCTCGAACAGAGTACTACTTTTACACCGGGGTGCGAGGAGGTACGGTGGGGATTTATCTGCCACAGTAGTAGAAGGGGCTTCTACTACTGGTTGAGGCGGGGGAGGTGGAGGGGCAGCGAGCACTGAGGCCCTCCGGCTACGAGTGCGGGAGGGGAGACGGCATTTGAGGTGTTTGAACATGGGTATTTTGGTGTAGAGCAAACTTTTAATTGACAAGAATAGATATTGTAATTATGTTATTATTATTATTAGTTGTAGTAGTAATAATACAATAGTAATAATAATAATAAATTCATATCTTCAGAATCAACTGGCCTCATATAAACCCGTTGTGTTTTTGTTATTTGTTTGTTCTCGTTGATTGTTTGTTTGTATCGAAATCTTATATCTCGTCGCTCATTCCTCACATGGAATTTCGGAATGTGAATTCCTTTCCAGAAGCAACCTTGAAATTCACCGTTCGCTACTAAACCCTAATAAATCCCTTATATACATGCGCATATCTAGTTAGAAACCTATAATATAACCACGCCGGCCAGTCAACGCCACGATACCGCGGCAGCCACAACATCCACATCGTTCACCGCAAACTACATATATGTAGGTACTTACTTACATGTAACCAACCCATGTCCAGCTAGTCCAGTCCAGTCCAGTACCAGTACCAGTACCATATACCATAACCTATGAGCAGCAGGTCACAAACTCACGATCATCATCCTCCGGCCACGCGAGCCAGTGCCGGCGCCGGAGCAGCCGGCGCTATTTTCTTTCTTTCTTTCTTTCTTTTCTTTTTTTTTTTTTTAACAATGGCAATTGCGCATCCGTGGGGGCTGTCTGCTTAGCGAAATGACGGATGCGAATGTGATATTGATATTTCTGCGGGTGGGTCATGTACTCTACCGTTTTTGTGACAGGGGAGGGGGAGTGAGAGTGGGATCGTCGGCCGGACGTACGGGTTTGTGGTCATGGTACGTCACTCGTTTTGGGTGGAGGTGTGCGCTTTGGGTTAGGGCGGTTGGTGCGTTGAGTTGCCAAGGTCCTATAGTATGGAGCCTAGGCTCGCTCTACAATGCCAAGAATTGGTGGTCATGTTTTTTAACTGCAGTTGTTTTTATTGAGTCGTTAGCTTTTTTGATCGTGATTTCAACAAGTGTGTAGGACTGAGGACACATTCGCTCTACCAGAGACCTCTTTAACTCGATATCTTCGTCAAATACAACAATAGTCCAGTCCATGGTAGGCTCTTCCACCGGCTCCCCCCTCCACACCTCCACATATTTTAACCAAGGGTAAGTCAACCCACTGACTCCATTCATTCCATGGCTGACGATATTCAACTAATAGCTTACGGCAAGTATGATGTCTGGTCGCTCCAGTCGTGTTCTACTTGGACGGAGAAGAAGCTTAGTTAAGGGACTTTTCCACAGTCTGAAGCGCCCAATTCCGCGGATCCAGTCATAAATACACCATCGCCACCACTACCGCCGTTTCAACAAATGGCCCGTCAGAGGCATGTCATGATACCGAAAGAAGCCCTTGGAAGTCCATTTACATGACCACACACTTGCGACTACATGTAATGTGTACGACGACTAAAAGAACAAGGCTATAGGAGACTAAGCCGACATTAAGTACATGTACTAGGGTGTGGCAAGAAGTGATTGGAATCTGATAAGACATATACATGCACCCACCGCAGCATTCACTTATCAGATTCTGATCACCCTCAACACCCGGTATATATGGGAAATGAAACTAAAGATGCCAAGTAACCTGTTGCCCTTCAAGCCATCGAAACCTCTCATGATATTTTGGGCCTATCCAGGAACTTGTGCCTGCGGATGGCGCCTACTCCTGGCCGAACCGTCTCGGTGTAATAGGCCTAGGACTCATCAGCATCCCGCTTAGAAAACAGAATTCTCTTGGGATGAAAACTTGCTCCTGTCTCAATCGAGACAACTAGCTACTCGAATGAACCGTAAGTTTTTTAGGTAGCCTAGCCTTGACCGATGCTTCCGGGGAGGCCCAACCTCAAACCATCCATTCACGTTAGTCAATCACTATACATATTTTATTTAGTGAAATTACCCCACGCGGTGTCACAGCGCCCACCCAACAGGTGGATACACACCACATGGTGGAGCTAATAATTAGTATGTACAGTTACCGTGATCATTATTTGGAAAACCAGGGCAGACAAGCGCCACAAATGTTTTCCAGGGAAACTATAGGTTAAATAGGCTTATGTAATTCTACTATTTATGAGCTAAGTTAGCTCCCCCGCAGTATTATGTCAGTAGGGTGTTGGGAGCGCTGGAAGCGGTGGATAGCGGATGTGCGCCAATTTACCCGCGTACCAAGCCTTACGCCCGCAACTATGGATTTGCTATTGGGTTTAAGGCCGTTGGGTTTGGAGCCAAGATTGAAGGAGTTAATGGCCTGCTTGGTGCGCTTGAGGGATTCTTTGTGGGATGTACCGATCTGTAATCGACCTCCGGATTCGTATGGGTATATCGATAATGATTAGCTAGATTGGTCATGAAATGTCACTCGATTCACTTACCGCCAAACTGTCCGATGGATTCGTCTAACTACGAATTCTTCTATTTACAGCGTGACTAGCCGTGTACGTCTTCATGAATACTTTCCCAGTGCATATATGGGGGCTATTGGTTACTCTCCTTATCGCTTAGACAACATGCAATCTTTCCGGCAAGTATTTCTTATGATGTAGGTTTCTCTGCATTGATACATAACAGTCACATCGTTTTCGGGAAGCTGATATGCACAATTAGAATGAGGGAACTATTAGAGTATTTAATTGAATCTACTGATCTACCAAGTGGGAAGAGGGTGGACCCCTAGCTCTTTATATTGCTTTTTGGGGGGACGCTTTCATTGAACAAAGTTACAAGCAACAGAGACACAAGTAACCAACACGACACTTCAAGCTGTGATGGATATCGCCAAGAATAACAAACATGAGAGAAGGAGGAATTTTGCGGGTATATAGAGTTGTGGCCGGATTGTCCGGCGGCATACTCTACTATGATTGAGATTATTTCTATGTATAGTGGAGTGATACATATGTGGGCTATGCTACTACTGACGACGCTACTACTGGCAGATGTGTTGTAGAGTGTGAATACGAGAATATGGATAGTGAATTCTTTTGGTGATGTTTTGTAGACTTATTTGATTTGTGCGATTAATGAAGAATGCGTTTTGGCTCTGTATATGTATCTTTTTCAGATAAGAGCAAGTTATATCCATCACATGTACATACTTATGAAAGAAATATTCATAGCCGGTAATGGCCGCATATAAACTTCATAACGTGAAATATAGAATAGAGTGACTATATCTTTACATCTAGGCCGTGTATTATGTAGTCAATGCCTAGAAGTAATATTTGTAGTTACATGCATCCTATACCTGGCACTTGAACCGATTTCTTGTATACAATTAAGTCACCAGAGCTTACATTCGGTCAATTTGACAGGCCTCAATTCCGCCTCTTCTCCTTGGAGTTTTCCTTGGATGTTACCTCCGGCCTTTCTTCAAGCTCATCAAGGTCCAACCCCTCTTTGCCATACCCCGACTGCCCTTCTTGAAGATCTTCACCATCTTCAAGTGCTCCAGGTTCCTGGCCGTTGTGATGGCCCCCAAGCTCTGCCTCGAGGTCTTCACCGTCGTCGATATCGATATCCCCCTCGTTTTCGGAATCCAGCCCTTCTATTTCCTCGGATATCAATTTTTCCATCATTTCTTCGTAACCCATCATTTCATCATCACCCTTATCGATGCTCTTATCCTTTTTATATAACCCCTTCTCTTCATGTTGATCTTCTTCAGATACCCAACCTATATATTCACGCATCGCTTCATCCTTTTCTATCGGACTCATTGTTTCCCACTTGGTTCCGAAAACGTCTTTCCCGAGCTTGTCTTCTTGCTCTCTCCATTCTACTATCACTTTATCTCTTTCTTCTTTGCTCATCTTATCCCATTCATCGTCGCCGACGAGATCTTTGCCAATTGCTTCTTCCTCCCACCTAATCTGCGCGGAACTCCTCTCTTCCTCGCTCATCCTGTCATATTCAGGTCCAATAATCTCCCGTCTATACTGCTCATACTCCTCCTCATCGCTCAACTCCTCTTCTTCTACTTCATCCATGTATGGGTTGTTCTTCAGCTTCTGATTCCACTCCCTCCTCCTCCTCTCGAGGTCCTCATCATTATTAATAGACTGAAGGTCGGACACAAACATCCCTAACTCATCAGCCTCCTCTTCGTCCGTCACCCAAGCAGCCAGATTCGCCGAGGACCTCCTGTTTCGCTTCACTGTAGAATCGAGAATGGCCGCCGGGACCCCGCCCTGTATCCCGGCGTTTAAAATGTTTGTCCAGTGGTTAACGCCCTTCTCGACCTGTTCATACGATGTCGCCGCTTGTATCCCGTCCGTGATCTCATTCATCTGGCGACGCCACTTGTCGGCATCGCGCCAGTTCATAGGGCCATCTGAGCCGCCTTTTTTCCCTCCCATTTTAGGCACAGGGCCTCCGCTCTTTTTGCTCCCCTTGGCGTATGCAGTATTACCGGGGCTGTATTTCTTCTTCTTGAGGAGCCGGGGAGAGGTCATAAATGTTCGAGTGACGGCTTGTGGGAATGCTGCCTGTCGTGTAGATTTGCAATTGGCAGAAATAAGTGACCTACATTGCGCTTTGTAGAGGGCAAAGGTCTGTCGAAGAGGAATGGCAAACACTCTGGAGGCGGATAGGGCTTTGAAGGTTATGGAATTCATCTCTCCGTGCGGCGAAGAGATACCAATCAGGTGTCCAGCCAAACGAATGCCTCAACGACAATATGAAGTCTAGGAATAGGAATAGGGCACGAACGGTATTTGTTTCTTTAGGATAGTGCAATTTTGTGTGTAGATAGGTACGGATTGGCTAACAGGGCACCTTTTAATTAGTGGTAGCTATTGGCTGGTTTTACTGATATCAAATGAGGTGAAGTTTTTAGATGGATGAGGGTTGTAAAAGATCTGACTAAGGAGGATGATCTAGCCTGATGTGGATAACTAAGTTTGCGTCACCCATGTGCACTCGGATCTGGACAAGTACCGCGGAAAGTTAAAACAACAAATTAGAATCAGTGTCTATCCTCGTACAATGTGCAGAAATTGTCTACCTTCGACCAAATATCTCCATCTAATGACAACCAATCGAAAGTCACTATCATAAAGGGAGCTCCAGTGGAACGAGGGCACACGCTGTCCTGAGACAGCACAATCTCATCAATATACCCGAACCCAGCGGATAGTCGCATGGGACGCGAAAATACCTCTCTCGTCTTTCCTCTGGCTTGAAGAAGCTGGAGTCCTAGTACAACCCTTCTGAATCGACTAAACTCGCCATCTCTGGTGTCCTATGTGGCCGCGAATGAAACGAGTCATGTACTGCCGTACATAGACTTGGAAGATGCCCTAGGGTACCAATACTGCATTACAGCTTCATGATACAATGAGAAAAGCTAGGTTGATCTCAAGCTCCAGGGAGGGTTTCAGTGGTGTTTGACTAACTCGACTCCTTGGTATTTCTAATCATACAATATCACTCGATATCCGAATCAACGCATGTCACATCCGGCAAAAACCCCATGAGATTTACCAATAACCACACAGCTTATCACCCTTGGAGCTCATCTCATGGGATGCCAATGATCTACCTGAAGCATTAAATCTGGGGTAAACCAAGATATATCGTCGTGATACATTGGGGGGACATGATACATTAAGTAATGGACCCCCAAAAAAGAAAAGCCCGTGTCTTAAAGCTCCATCTTGAGTCGATAACGCTCGGGCCATGAGACGGGATATGCTCCAGATTGTCCGCCATCTCGTTACAGACCCCAGTGTCCCGGGTTGCCGGGAAAGGCCACCCTCACCCTGAGCAATGAGATGTCGCCTCAGTGAGTGAGTGATACACAGTGATCTCGCTTGTGCCCCGAGCACCAGTATCCTCACCACCAATAGCAACCCAGTACGGTAGGCACTTAGCACTCTTAACGAAAAGAAAAAGTGATTCATCAAGTTTTTTCTGCGCTAAAATAATCATTGACATTCTACAGCCAAAAAAAAGCCACCATCCATCCAGCTGTACGAATAAAAGATTGTGAGTAACAAACCTTACTCATGAGCGTAATCAATCAGCCCTTTCTGTTAATATATCCGCATACAATGTACTGATAACATTATGGTGCAAATCAGAGGACTAAGACTTCTGAATTGAATACTTCACATGCCTACATATATATAATCAGTATATGAGTACGTGGCATGAGATATATTCTGTGTCAGATATGTACGAATGTGTAAGAATGATGGATTATCAGAATTTAGCGTACGGACAACATACTGTGGCATACCACACAGCCTAATACCACAAATCTTCAGGGTAAGGTTTCTTGAGGCTGAAGGCCGGATAGAAAGATCCTGATGCAGATAACCACTGCAGCAGAAGCTAGATTCACCGTCTTGCATAACCATGATTTTCCTTGCATGGGTCATATGGTTCGTCCCTGACAAAGAATGATATTAATTGGGGCCAAAAAGAGGCTCAGATACTATCTTGGTCCGCGATTGCCGCCATAAACGTGGTGTTTTGGAACATCAATTTCCTGTTTTGGTGCATCGATATATCTCAGACCTGTGTGTATCTTCTGTACTGACGCCTTCAGGCTTCTATAATTGGAAGATATACATGGCGCCACTCGTATCTTCTACGGGGGCGAAGAATCGGATCCGAACCCCGGACCGTTCAAGGCCGTCTACTCGATTCCTGCCGTAAATCACAAGGCTAGACCGCGCATGATTGTGGTACTCTACATACACATCTACCCCGAACATCCTCCACGGTCGCAAAACTTTGGCGAGGCTTGATGTTAGCTCTGTTCATACATACATATGCGAAAGATCTTCGAAGGGATTGACGTTGGAATAAGGCCCGGGCTGATCCAGCGCCGATTATGCGTTTGGCTAGAGAGCTTTGAACACAGACAGACAGAAAGAGACCAAAAATACAGGGCTCGCGTGCCGCGATATCCAGGCGATCAAGCTATTTGAGAGAACCACATTCTAGAGTATACTCCCCGAGCAGTGTGTGTGTGTAAGATATGTATTGCAATCTCGCGGTGGGACTCTATTCGCACGATATCTTTACGCAGGAGGGAAATCACCAAAGAATAGTCTACATGAGGCGTTATTATAGACACAAATGTCAGAATACTCGCCTACATATTTGATATACATCAATCAAAGTGTAACGATCCAAGTTTTAAACCGATCAATGGAAATCGAAGATCCCAGGGCTATTTCACCGGGCAGAGTCCGTCCCCCAGATAAAACTCCGATGTTAATCCTAGACGTGCGATGCTTTATCTACCGCAGCCTGTAAAAGTCTCTGGACAAGTGTTTGAGAAAAGCTCGTCTCCAAACATGGACAAGCTTTATCAGCGAGCAAATGGGCCAATACTCGTGGATTCGATCACTACAAGGGATATCCTGCAGAAGCGGTGCGTGTAGTTTCTTTCCTTATTCTAATTGCAGATAATAGATAGATACCTATAGATACACAGATTCTACACTCTGTCACTCATGCTCACTCACACCTCTGACATTGTATTGTTCATGGGTCAAGAATGTACCAATGTGCTTTATGAGCGCGGTTGTACAACATGCTGTCATGTCCAAAAGAACACATCTATCGATCTAGGTAATCAATTAGTATCGGACCCGGCGCTTTCATGCAAGGGATTGCATGAATTTGGCGTCAAATCAGGTCTCTCCATGATAACCTCATACCATTTGGTCATATGTCACCACCATAAGTGGCGAGGGTCTCGAAAAGAAAACTTCATCCCGTGGGGATTAGAGGTAACCAGAAAAAGCAACACCAAAAAAAAAAAAAAAATCAGGAACACAACTTGCATGGATTGCGGTATTTACAATGGAACTCACCGTAAACTTTTATTTTTTTTATTTTTATTTCTCATCTTGGCGTCTAATTGGAATCCAGACGTGTTTTGTTACGTTCCGCTACCTATATAGTTAGGCCTATTCACGATATCTCACTCGAGAAGTGGCTTAGCGTGGGGTGGAAGGGGAAATAAAGGATCGTCAGTCAAGCATAAATCTCATTTTCCTTTCCCCACGGGGAAAGTTGTCTCTGATGCGTACTCGGTACCTAGACAACACTACCCGCATGAGGCATATTAGAGGTCTCAACCTCCCATGGTTAAGTCAGGCTGAGCGGCCCAGTCAATCAATCATTCAGTCCGGGCCAATTTTGAAGAGATTCAGCACAGGATTGAACTTAGCACAGGATTTAGCTTAGCACAAAATTCGATATAGCACAAATAAGCGACTAGAACCGAGAGCCCAGACTTGCCACGATATCCGTTCCGATACGACCAGCTGGCTGTACTCAAATTACCAGGTTATCAATACAGGAGAAACGGTTAGGCTGGCCACACAAATGCCGTCGATTAACAGCCCCACGTTTCCCCACAGTCTAGGTCCTCTTGCTTATGTACATGTAGCCTTGCTCTAATTGCCTGCTTGTACGGCCGCGGTTGATCTCTAATTCAATCGAAATCCTGGAAGGTCATTACAATTACAAGTACTCGTACGTTTGGACTGCCCCCCCCCCCCCACACACACACATTGACAGCATAACCAACGTCTCTCACCCATGCGCTCATGTTCAATGGCCAGATTCTTAACCATGGTACTATCAGATCAACTAAGTTTAGAAACTCGGTCCGTTTGCTGAACCCATCAAGGTGTTACTTTAGAACAAGACCATAGGATTTGGATCCATACAATGAATGGCGGCAAGAGACATGTTCTTTTTTTTCCTCTTCTTTTTTCTTTTCTCTCGCAAAAAATCGCCCGAGTAGAGGGTAATTGACGAAACGAATTTTGTTTATCTGATACATCTGGAGGACTCTGCGGTCGTTGCTCCATATCCAGGTTATCACCGTGCTTGGTAAAAAAACGCGCACTATAATATAATATAAGGCGTGCCATATGGACGAGCTGATCCGGCAGATTCGAGTATTGGCGGGACGTTGGGTTAATCTGGTATGGAAAGAAATGTCTCACCCGCCTGCGTACATACGCAGTAGTTTTCGGTAATCTTACGCATGACTGAGGATATTGAGTGCTAAAAAGCGTAGCCTTTTCATATCTTGACTTTAGTTTATATAAACCCAAGTAGTAACAGCCGTTACCCTCATCCCCCGAGATGCCAGGGTCATCTAAACTAGCTTGATGTTCTGAAGAAAACAAAGAAAACGTAAAAGAAGAAAAATGGATTCATCTGGCCGGCTTCACGCCCTATCACTCGCATAACAACCAATCTCACCTCACTCCCCCAATGGAGAGCTCCAGGGGAAAACCGTCGATCCCGCCTTCCAAAAACCCATGTCAACCAGCCAACACGACTCCTCCCGCCAATTTTTTCATATTTTTTTTTGCACCACCCCAGCTAGTTAGTTGGTGATCCATCGCAACATACCAAGCAGCCAATAGACAAGACACCCGGTCTGCGGGCAACCACAAAAAAGCAACGGCCTACAGGGTCCTGTAGATCGTCGCCTGGGTAAGAAAAACGAAGGAAATCCAACCAGAGACTCTGTTGTACTGACGATGCAGGCTTTTTTTTTTTTTTTCACAAGCTCACTTTCTCTCTACTCTGGCTAGCTGGGTCCGTGATGGCTAGCATATCGTATAACCTCTAACATAGCCCACTTACTGGTCATTGGTTTTGGCTCTAACAAACAGAACCGGTTCTGTATTAGGAAGATTATACATATGTTATAGGACTTGGTTTGAAGGCAGGCATGTCATTAAGTGGGTCAGATCTACAAATCCATTAGGTACTTGGACGGTTCAAAAATGTTATCTCACTCTATCCTTGCCTAGGTCGAGTCCAGCTGGTCCAATGACCGATTGACTTGAGTACCATGCGCTTGCTCTAATTACAAATATTGCCAAGCTAGTAAGAGTGTGGGGTAAGTACATGTAGGTATGTGGGGTGTGTGCCCGAGTGACTTTTTATGTTTTAGTTTTCAGGACTTTGATCTAACTGCTTCCTCTACCTATCCTACTACCTTCTCTTTCCCAGGTAAGGAAGATCGCTCTCATCTGACACTTACCCCGTATACCCGTACCTATCTCTATTAAACCCCGGTCTCAGCTAGACTAGACAGAGAGAGACATTGATGCTCGCTACCTATTGGAAGTCCGCAATCAAGCTGGCTGGCACCATCGGCGTTACCATCGGATCGGTTGTTTCTACCTATATACATAGGGCGCAGCTCCCCGCACCCTTCCCTTCCCGGTGGATATACATAGTAGTACTCTCAATCTCCAGGTTAGGGTATCGATATCGATATGCTTTTTTATGTATCTTCGATGTATGTAATTGAGATGGCGCATAGGGGTCGCTTGGTCGGCCTTAGATGCAGGTCAGATGGTAATCCGATTCCGATCCTAAGATAAGATTTGCTGAACGAGGTTTGGCGATGGTCGATCTGTTTCAGTTGGGATTTCTTGGGAGATAGAGGTTGTAGTGGTTAACGTTGTGGTAATTATTACGAGACACCTGGGGTGGATGGTGGGGTTTGTTTGTGGGGGATGTCTTGGAGATAGGGTAACCTCTATGTTCAATGTTGATCTTCATCAGTGGACGGAGGTGAGGTGTGCTACTCTACGCTGAACCCGTAACTCCATACATGTGGTAGTGGTGCTCTAGTAAGACAGAGCAGACAGCATGCCTCCCACCGGATGCTTCTCCCTTCCAAATGACGATATGCTGGACCCTTAATCTTACTCTTACGGCTAATATAAAATCAAATGCGCCTACATCATCTTGCGGCGGCGTCGACAAATTTTTGGCTAGCCCAGCTTCGTTCATTTCCTTAGCACCCTACCTACGAGATTGGGCTTTTATGTCTCTTTCATTTATCGTCACGCTATCAACGAACATTCCATCAAAACCCGAATACATCGAGAAGAGCAGCTAATTAGCTTTTCGCCCCTCGGCAGAGTGCATATTCTTTCCCCCCCTCTGCGTTGTCCTCCGTTTCCGATATCTTGGTTACGTGGATATAGTTAGATCGTGGTCAGATGTGAAGTGACGTATATTCCCGGGCAATTAGATAAGAAGAAGAAGAAGAAGAAGAAGAAGGGGTTAGAGGTGGAGGTTATGAGTGAGCGAGTGAGGGCCTGTAAGTTGTAGCTCCTAGTAGAGGACCTGGACCTCAGTGAGAGGTTAAGGGCCGTGAAGGATGGATGGATGAGCGGATGGCATGCTGCCTGCAAGCTAGTCATGTGCGAACGTTACACAATACTGTGATCGTGGGGTTTCAGAAGAGAGAAGCATGAAGCTTCACCCATAGTAACTCATGTATTATGATGAAATCGTTCACGAGCAGAGCTCAGGGTTCACTCTGCATAATCAGCCCATTTTATCCCCTCCCCTTGAATTGTACTAGTCCAAGTATGCCATGCGTAATTGATATGTTTTTGCATGCATTTGATTTGATTTTTCGTCTGATCTGATGCACTGTAAGTACCGGGCAGATAACTGGGAGGAGCTAGCTGGGGGAGTAGGGGAAGAAAGTAAGTGAGTGAGTGATTCTCACTTCAACATCACCCCCTTCTTTTTCTTTTTCTTTTTCTTTTTTTTTTTTTTTTGCTTTCTTCTCCCGCTTCAACTTCAATGATATCCTTTCTCGATTTCCATTGGTCCGGTCACAGTCAAGGATGACAGCACAGCAGGGGGAATACCTACCGGAAGGAAGTACCAGCATGTATCTGCTCTACGTCCTTGAACTCACCCTTTGCTCAAATTTAGTAACTTAGGATACATACATCTGTCCAGGATAATGATGCATCAACATTCATGAAGTTTTTTTTTTTTTTTTTTTTGGTTTTATTTCCCATTTACTTCAACCAAACAAACCTCAGACAACACTTCTCTTCATTTCTTCCGCTGCATAAACTTAATCATCTGTATTATTTTTTCTCATTTTTTTTTTTTTTTGAATAGTGCTGCTTGCGGGGTTTGTTATCTCACGATGCCTCCGGTGGTGTTGTAGCAATCGAATTGGTACGGTGACCGCGCATGCATCGGAAAAGGGTTGTTTTAATGCTGTGTCCAGGTCCAGTCACTCGTTGGTAGCATGACATTGAACGTGTAAAGGCGGCGCATGAGTTGGGCACCTCCTCAAAGCTCCAGTAACCCGCTAGTCCATAAAGCTAGGCTCTTTGCTTTTTTACCCAATCACCACTAAGCGAAGGAGATCTTTTTCTACATGCTTCCCCTGTACCACAACGACGGCAGAGGAGGAAGGAGGATGGGGAGGTTGGTCCCTTGATCACATACCTATCAAAATACCTCCACTTTCATCATTACCATCATCATCATCACCGTCATCATCGAATCAATCTACTGCATTGTCCAGCTATGTGTTGGATGTGTTTCTACACAATTACTGGCGATGGCTGGCCGTCACATAATATGAAAACAATAATAAGGTTAACTATTACCTTCTCAACTTCCGTGATCCGTCTCTAACTTTCTGTTGTTCCGCTGCTGTGCTTGTAAGGGTTTTTAGAAAGAAAAAATCAAATTTAAGAAGAAAGAAAAAAAAAAGCTAAACTCCCGAATTTAATTTATTGTATCAGCTGGCTCAGCACCATGAAGCTCCTCCCGAGAGAATCAGATCCGCACCCGCGAAGATCCAGCTACATAGCGACCCTACATACACCACCCATCACATCCCAGTGAGAAAGAGATCATATTTTAAAGTGGAGTAGTTCCATGGAGTATATGCGGCTCAACTCATTATTATTATTATTATTATTATTATTATTATTATTATTTTTTTTTTTTTTTTTTTTTTTTTTAAAAAAAAAAAATATAACCTTCCCATAGAAAAGGAGGGGCAGGTGAGGGGCAATGGAGGGGCAGAGTTCAGGGTCCGATAGTCAACAGGGCCGAGCCCTATCCACTATCGATAAGAGAAAGAGGAAAGGACTTGCGTGGTTAGGGTAGGGTGCCGCGTTACCGCCACCAAAAAATACGAAATACCTGAAACTCGCAGCAGTACTATACCATAGCTGTGTTGTGTGAAGTGAACAAGGAGGAGGCCGACACTTTGAAATTCAAGGGTATCGGTACAGAAAAAATATTGGCAGCGACGACATCGTGCTGTACCGCCTGTACGCAGTGTGCATAGCGCACGGAACATTGCTCTCGTTCGATATCGACGTCATTGAATTACAGACCGAATAGACACAGGACACAGACAGACACAAGACGACCGGTCTTGTCGGGGGGGGGTTTTTTTTATGAAATCAAATAAAACCCTTGGACCAAATTACACACGCTAAAGCTCACACACACATAAATCCTCGCATCGAAAGGTTTACAATAGGCATGGTTGGCGAAGACACAGGACGCAGGGCGGCACCCGCGGCGGCGGTGGTCTGTGGTGCGGCTCACCCTTCCTTCTCTTTCCTAAATATATATATTTATTTCCGGTAAAATACCTAGATACGTGTATGAAGAGGAAGAATGTGGTTATATTGGGGGAAGTCGAAAAAATCGCCCCCTGTTGTAAAGAACTAGCAGAGTAAGAAACAAAAATCGCGCAAGGAAACGATTATTAGAAGTGAGGATTTACTAAAACCTCCGTGGCAGGCGACCAAGAAGAAGCTCAAGAAGCTCAAGAGAAGCGGCTGGTATGTACCTACCTCTGTTTATCACTGTATCTTGGGGCCGAAGGGGAAGAGGGGGGGGGGGGGCAATGCAAGATGTGATGCGAGCTTCTAAGTTCTAGCCTTCCATACCTACATACCGCTGCCTGTCCATGCATTTGATTTGGCAGACGAAGGGAGATCTTGCTGCTTTTCCAGGGCAGCATAACCACCGGCCAACGAGATGGGTAAATTAAGGCTCGGCAAGAAAACCGTTTTCTCTAGGGCATGGTTCTACCACACTCAGTCTCCCTCCGGTCTTTCTGTGCCTGTCAAGCAAGGAAAGCTCGCCAGACGACTGGGACGCCACCAGCAGACCTGAAGGGTTCATAAAAACAGCGTGGACAAAGTGCGACCAGACACGAAGCGCAATAAATTCTCTACTACGTGTATATTTGTCTTGATTCCAGAGTTCTGAAGGGTTAAAAAATAGTAGGTAAATTTACATACATGTAGGTACTCTACATACATATTTACATATGCACAAGTAAAAGGTGATATATCAGTCTGGTTGCAATTCAGCCTGATGCTTTCCGAGATCTTCAGCTGTGCAATCATTGGCCGGGATTCTTAAAGATACAATTTTTTTTTATACATAATCAACCGACAAAAGACTCGACTTGCACCTTTTGGGAATTACGCCGATAGCATCCTTTTCTGCTTCCTGGAGAAAGATGGTGGTGGTTTAATTATTTTCTGCCTTCTTTTTTGTTTTCCATGAAGGTCATGGATAACAACTACCGACTTGACTTCTGCAAATTACGAGAAGGGAACGGGAGCGGGACAAGCGAGGAGAACTAATTGGAGGCCATGCGTCTTGCCCCCCCCCAAAGCGGCGTTCAGGCACCGGAAAACTGCTACGGCTGCTTTACTGGTCGGGCTATATGTACCATATCGTTGCATCGATGCGATAGTATGTATCTTTTTGCTCAGCCTTGTCATGAAAACTCTACTGATTAGAATTTGGATAGCGGGTTGGCTCTAGGTCATTTTGCCGTGTCATATCGATATCACTTGGTCCCCACGGTCCTCGTTCTGATATGTATGTTTCTCGAATTGTCAATGATGATCTACAACGTGGTAGCACGCGCGTGAAGCTATTCCCTGCCTAGGTACCTAATGCAAGACATATTTTTCTCGTCTCAAAGTGTGGATTATGGTCTTACTCTTAGGGTTTATCTAGGTACATATCTTTTATGCAGAGTTGTCGTACCTAAACCTCAGCATATCATCAAAAGGAGGCTTTAGAATATGCATTCGAATACACATATGACTGGTAGAGTCAGAACGGGTACCGGAAACCATATCATCTATTCTTTTAGGCATAACATAAGGTATCCGTGTGTCCCAATTCATCCTACCTGATGTATGCCCCCGAATAAGCACCTAGACAATGCTGCGGATCTTATCAATTATCTATCGCCACTTTAGCAAACAACCTGCTGCTTAGCACGGGCGCGCTAGGCTAGTTACTTAAAGTACGTACTCTCCCTTTCAAACACCCGGCGTTTCGACGTTGCCGCCGTATTGGCCCGCCGGGAAGATCCAGAGGTTCATCCGGCACAATCTCGAAAGCTTGAGCGGCTCCTCCCGAGCAAAGGCCGGAAGTAATGGAAACTGGGCGGAATAGAAACAGATATATGTGCTCAAGTCTCTTTGTTCTGTGAATGATAGAGACTGTACCCAAACATGGGGGTTCGTATTTGCCTCAGGTCCATCCATGGCCCATGACCAGCGGTTGTTTAAAGTGATTTCTCCCGGACGAGGTCAAGATGTAAACGCTGGTTGTATTGTTATTACAATTACTATTAATATTAACTGTTGTTGTTGTTATTATTATTATTATTATTATTATTATTATTATTATTATTATTATTATTATTATTATTATTATTATTATTATTATTATTATTATGGCCTGTTCGGTTGACGCAGAAATCCACGAATTGGGCTCAATAAAGTGATTGCCTCCAAAGGTGAACATTGCAACCAATTCAGTCAAGTGAAAAATTATCAATATTGTCATTAATTATTCTTATTTTCACCTCGACAACGGCGGATGCATAATGTATGTAATGTACATCTGTACATGTATGTACATACATCTTCTCGGATAAAACCCCAATCACAATCACGCGAGCAGCATTTCCCAGCTTCACAACCCTGGAATCTGGATGGAGGCTCCTATTCCTGCTCGCCGCCGCCTGTGGTTATTTTGTTTTTTTTCTCACGATATAATTTCTTTTTGCCCGGCAAAACTACAAGCGAATATTCCCACCAAGGAAGTCGGCGGAAACAATGCCCTTTAAGGACAGTTTTATTGACGGGCAACACCGGTTAGCAAGGGTGGTGGTTCATCTCAGGGGTTGGTAAATGGTGGTGCTGCTGTGGGTGTTGGTTGTTTACTACAACTTTTAGATGGACCATTGGGGGGGGGGGGGTGATTGAAGTCAAAATCAGGGAACTTGGGGAAAAAGCAGCGGGCGTTTCTGGATCCAGCGAGTGAAACCGAGGATTCAGAAGCAGAAGCTTAACAGACATACAGCGGAGCCGGAATCTGAATAAGAATCCGCCTGAATAAATAAATAACACCTATATCATATGTAGATACTGGGAGCTTTTTGGTCTAACTCTACCTGTCTACCAATGAAAGGTTTAGGGGTTCGCTACAGTAGCGGTATCATATGTACAGAAAGAAAAAAAAAAAAAAAAAAAAAAAGAGAGGAAAAAAAAAAAAAAAGAAAAAAGTCATGATGCTTGCCAATCATAATTACAACTCTGCCGGCGAGCTCGCAAGTCACGTTTTTTTTAATTGATAGAGACCATGGGATATGTTGGGGACGCTACTCTACATCCGCGCAACCATGCATATCAAGACGGTGTGCTTCGACGACACTCTCGCCAGCCTAAATTGCAATAAAGCTGGGCCACCGAGGCTGTCAAGTGGAAAAGTCTGACCATAACACAGACAGACATACATGAACAAGTGTAAGTCAAGGTGTCAAGGTGGAGCATGTAATAAGGGAAGCGCAACGCGCGCCACAAGAAGGTAGACGAGTATGAAGTGTGGTACGTGAGTGGAAAGAAGAGGAATCAAATAACGTGGGATAGGAAAAAGAAAAAGAGAGTGGAGCAGGGCTTTGATTCTTTCCTGGACCGAGCGAGCTAGGGAACCTGACTAATACGACGAGAGATGAAGCTCAGGTTCAAACATTAAACCATACCACCGCGGGATCCCGAGCAATTCATGCGCGCAAGACATCCTAATTCGTTACCGAGAGACCGGGGGAACGCGGGAGTCGACTTCGTGGGGGAAAAGAGAGAAAGGATGAACGGACGGGAAATGAGAGAAGGGACATGAATAATACCTAGCTACATGTAGGTAATATTCGAACTTAAGACCGTGGGGCTGATGATCAATGTTTCGTGTGGTTGCGCAAAGATTCCAGGCAGGGCTTCATGCTCAATACGACTTGACTCTGATGACGGACCCAACGGTCCAGCACTGGCTGTACGCATGGCTCACTTAAGTTCAGATTATATCGTGAACTATCCCCGAGAAGCTTTCCTCTGTACTATGCTATTTTATATATCATACTGGGCGGTATGCTATGTAGAGTATGTATGTAGAGTATGTATGTAGAGTATGTATGTAGAGTATGTATGTAGAGTATGTATGTAGAGTATGTATGTAGAGTATGTATGTATGTATGTATGTATGCATGTATGTTACGGGACTCGACCATGTAAGCATGCATAACTCCCTCGTATATCATGGGGGCGAAAAAGCTAGCCCTGCAATAAAGGATTGGAGTTTACAGATAGTAATTGAGATACGCGATATCACAATAACAATAATAATGCCAATGCCATGAAGAGATAGATGTAACTAGGGTTTGGCGTGTCCAGAGCTGGTTGTTCCGTCCAGGATATGTGGCTGGCCAACTTATGCCCTTGACCTCCCTTCCCTTTTCTTCGAACCCTAGCGCGCGAAGCACGGGCTACTGTAACACAATCCTCCACCGATCATGTGTCCCCCGTGCTTTCGTGAGTTGAAGTGCAGGAATAGTAAGCGTCTGTATCATCTATGACGGAATTTCATAAGTCGAGCCATTGCGGGTAGTGGGCACGGTAGAGTAGGGCATGTTAGTAGAGTAGGGCATGTTAGTAGAGTAGGGCATGTTAGTAGAGTAGGTATGCTGCTGCCGCTGCCGTAGGTAGGGACAGAACTATTTTAGAGGGGGAAGGATTAGAGTATTGGAGATGATAGGAAAACTATAGGGGAGGTGTATGGCTTGTGCTGAATATCTGGCCATTGCGTTGAGTTTCTAGTTGATCAAGGTAGGGCAGATACCGGTGGGTACGTGCACCGGTGAATTGAATGCCGAATAGATACCGTATCCTACTCTCTCTCTTTTTTTTTTTTTTTTGGTTTTTCTTGTGGGTTTATCATGTTTTATTTTTTCTGACACGTTGGTGCACGGGGTACCATACAGACATAACAGGTAGAGTGGATTTCATGAGCCGATTTCCCTTCTCAAAGGGACCAACTTAGGGGAATGGTGGCTAGCTAGCTCAGCTCATGGTAGGCCAGACAGGTGGAATTGAAACAAGTTCACGATACTCTTTGCTTGGTGTAGCAAGTCGCAATCACAAAAGTAATTGCCAAAGGGGCGGGTGGGCCGCGACGGGTCTTTTTTTTCTTCTTGGCTAACTGGAGTTAGAGTACCTCCTATATCTGGCTGGATGAGAGCACGCAATAGCTTCTATGCAATTATTTTTGATGGCATCCATCAAGCAGCAGGGTAGTATTTTTTTTTTTTTTTTTTTGCTGTTTTAATCGCTGTAGCAAGCACCAGCCAGCGCGCACAGTAGTGGGCTGGCTGGACTATGAAGCGAACGAAACGACATCAAAAGTCAAAGCACCTACAAACTGCTGTGTGGCTTGCTGACGCACATTTCGATCTTCCGGCCCAATGAGCATTCTGGGCGATGATTTGGGGTGGTTAAGAAAATCTGGGGTCATGCGGGCAATCGAAGAGGGAAACAGAGTTGTCTTACCTTCAATCCCATCCCATCCATGTCGACTCTTTGTGAATCTGTCTCTGGAACTTCTTTCCCGCTAGTTCATCGGGGCAAGAGAGATGGATGCGGCGGGAGAAATCTAAGGTTAGGATGGGGTCTGTATTGTAGTGTAAACGGAGTGGATATATCATGTGGGCACCTCCGTGATGGATTGTAATTTGGATATACTGCTGTACTTGAGTCTGGTGTGTACACATGTGAAAATTATATAGGTATGTGGTACCTTTGACTTGAATACTACCGGGACACAGTGTGAATGGGATCGAGGTACGTGATGGGCAGAGGTATTGGAAACAGAAATGCACGCATACGAAGTACTGTTTGAATTTCTGCCGGTATGAGTATGAGGACTGAAAGGATAAAATGAAGAATTCCCGGCGATCCAGGAAGTGCTCTCATTCGAACAAATCCTCATTTCAAACGTTTGAGTACCTAGTACCTGGACGTGAACATGACCCGGACAGCATACTGTGATTGAGGATACGAGCTTGGGCTAAAAGGTGACGGCTCGGTTGGCATGTTTATTGATCTGTTGCTGGGAATGGAAGCTGAGGGGTGTGTGTGTGTGTGTGTGAAGGTACTATGATACCTAGAAATAGAGGTCAATCTAATAATCTGTAGAAATTGCGAGGCATTCAGCAGTACTGGGAGACCGGCACGATATTTCGGACGAACGCCCAACTACAGCCCCGGTGGCCGAAGCTCTACAGTCGACATGTTTGCACTATTCTACCAGAAATCCGTGCATAACATACGGTACTGTAGCTACCTTTGGGAACTTTGCTGACATTGATCGGATGAATTGAAGCTCTTCTGGATGAGAACAACATCATATGAGACATGGTACGCCATCGTTAGCCAAACGCGACAACAACCGCTCAAGGAAAATGATATAAAGAGAGAGAAAAAAGCAAACGTCTTACGCGACCATACTGGATCTGTAAGAGTATGCATTCGAAAGGTTCATGAACGTATCACTTGGCAGGGCTTTGGTGTCTGTCCCCAAAAGTAGGCGCCAGCGCCGCGTGCACTTTACAGTTGAAGTTTGGTTTAGTGCCTATCCGCACTGCTAAATAATAGTGGGACAGGGCCTCGGGTCCTAATAACGATGCCAGTTAAAGAACCAAAGGATCAAGAGGCAAAACGTTGAGGGAAGGTGGCAGGAGCAACATGCCAATTTTAGCTAACCATGGAACATCATGACGCTTGGTTACGGCTCATCCGCAGAAATGATTGGGGCGACTGGTTCATGATGAGACTCCAAGGTCCCAGTTTTATGGGGGTAACTTTGCTACTCTGGGCGAATAAGTACAACGTACTTAAATATATACTTGACTCGAAGGTATTTCAAGCCGGCATGAAGCTGAACAGGTACTTGCACTTCCTAGGAATGTAACGCCTGAAATAACACCCGATGGAATATCTTGCTTAAACTTGGGGAAATGCTGGTTGTCCCGGTGGTCTGCTTCTCACTCACAATTGACGCGGACTGAGTGTTCGAAATGAGATAGGTCTAAAGAGCACTAGCAGGCCCTTCTTGTACCTCTACACTGCCTTCTTGCCTTGTTCTCTGTTCTTCGCATGTGTGAATGTACATCCAAGCTCCGTCGATGTGATTGCTTGTCACTATCACCCTATCACACACTTGCCAATCTGGATCCCTGTGTGTGTAAGTGAGAAGTAGGCATATCTTGCTGCTTTAACATTTATTATTCATACACATACACGGACGGTCATCCTTCCCCAGCTTTTGGTTTTGGATTTGCACATCTTTTTATTCCCCCTTCATTTTGCTCGCCATTTTTGAAGGTACCTACTCTAGCTGGGACACACTGACACACTGACACACTGCGACCCACATTTTTCTTCTGCATGCAAGTCAATTGAACGTCAACGAACCACAGCCCACGATACCGTGACGTACACGAGAATTCGGACTAGCCGTGCCGCCGAGTGAAGGCGAGGCGAGGTGGCTGTTTTCCCTCGGGTCGTTGGTGTTATTCCGGCGCTCACTAACTTGTAGCAGATTGCCTAGGTTTTTTTTTTTTTTTTTTTTTTTTTCTTCTGTTCTCTTCCCTCTTTCGTTTGGCAACCATGGCTCTTACCATCCATAATGGGAATAGTGCAAAATCCGTTGCGACGGTATAAAAATACATGAACTTACAATCTGGAAAAAATAAAAACACTCGCAAGGTACCGGGTGCACACCCACAAGCTCACACAGTTCATGGGTGACAGAGCGGGATGGACGGTTCTGGGCTGGAAAATGATAGTCAGGCTGAAGGGAATGGTGATGTTAGTTGCTTTCCCTGAGCCCTGGGCGGGTGTGTGCAATAATATCAGGAACGAATCCCAGCGGAATCAAACTGAAAGGAAGAAGATTTGCAGACATCATATCAAATGAAATAGGGAAAAGGCAGGGCGTGAGTTCTACGACCGGAGGTGGCGCTGATCGCAGAACCCAATCAAGAGAATGAAAAGTACCAATGTTTTGTGGTGCTGTACGTGTCTACTGTATGTATGTAGTTAAACAAATTAATTCTCACAGGGTAAGTAAGATCAAAAAAAGGTTGAAGCGTCAAAACTGTGAATACAAGCTACAGCAGCTGCTGAAAGAGTAATAAATCAAGTATTCCAAAATCTTGATTGAGCTCTCTGTGCCGGTACAGCCAGGACACATAATTCAGGTAGACTTCCGGTTGGTTCTCATCCATTTTGTCAACAGTGACCAGTCGCTGATTGTCGTAGTCAGCCATCCTCAGTCACACACCAGACAGACCTATGTATGCATCTCGAGTCACTCCCCCCTCCATCAGTCCAACCACGCATTTCCTCATAATCCTCCTTCATCCTTCCACTATATCTTTTATTTTTCCTTCTTCCTGACCTGTCCACCCCCCCGGTCAAGGTCGAAGTAGTAGACAGCAATAAACAACCACGCTTCGCCTTTCAAACGTTCCGTTGTTGCTGCTGCTCGGTGAGTTTCATCCAAGAGACAAGGCGGCTGTAGTCATCTCAATTCGCCCGTCGCTTTCAGTATCAGTTCTTCTCTCGGATTCGGCCAGAGAAGGAGAGAGAGCGTCGAGAGATAGTACCACAAATATCTATCAACACCCCCCCCCCCCTTTCCCCCCCACACTATCCTACGACCCAAGGTTACAGAGTAGCGAAACCTCAAACGAAGAACAGATCGACAAACACCAGGTGACGCAAAAAAACTACTTCTAGACGTCCTCCTCCTGCCCGGCCATCGGGAGTTGATCCTGAAAGCATTTCTCTCCTTTTGCCTTTCAGGGATCTTTCTCGTCTGCCTGTACGATCTTCTGTAGATTGACTTCCTCTCTTGTATAGTCCTGCAGTGACCATCACGCTATCTTTTCTTAAGAAGAGGCCGCCAGCCACCTTGTGAGTGTTCTGATCGACCCGTTGTGGCAGTAGCATTTGGTGTGTGAAATCGTCTGGACTGATTCCCGGATTCTTTTCACGATTGTGAAGTGGCATTAACATATTTTTTTTCTGTTCTCAGCCGAGGGTGTTTGGGTTTAGGTATGCGGGCCACTCACGGATTTTCTGCTCCTGCATAATCGCTAACTCGATAGATAACTGTCCAGTAAAGATCCTGGTGTTTCAAGCATAGTCCTGTCAGACCCGTTGAACGACACGAAGACCACTACTTTTTGCAGCATCTCAACTTTTTCAAAATTTTCAACCTGGCCGCGTTATTACCGAAACTGCTACAGCTTCCTCTTCTTCGTGCGTCTCATCTTCTGCCAGCGAGCAGAATCAAAAGGAGCCCTGTCCCAGCTGAGGTACTCTTGATTTATCACACACACGGTCGACCTTGATCACCTTACCCGTCCCTTCTTCATCTACTGAGCCTAGAGCTTGGTATAAACGGGTGCTACAATTGTATACACTGTGAACTTGTGGGTTCATCTTATTCAAACACCTCTGTAGTGTCAAAGTCGTCCCTGACCAGATTCAACTCTTCAAGCCTGGCTCGCCATTCAGCCCTACCCACCTTCCCTACATAGTTATCTGCCGTAGTATGGCAGGAGATAACGTCGCCCTGCAACCGCCAGTTACTTCAACCTCTCCCACAATGTCATCCTCTTATCCCAACGGAGTGAATAACGGGAATGGTATGCCATAATTCGCTTGGTCCCATCCAATGTAGAAGCCTTAGCGATAAAGTACTCACAAGTTGTTTCAGCCTCTAAATCACAGCCTCCTCCTCCACCGCCAAAGACGGATAAGCCCAGACCGCATGTGTGTGCGACTTGCACACGCTCGTTTGCTCGGTTGGAGCATCTAAAGCGTCACGAACGTTCTCATACAAAGGAGAAGCCGTTCGAATGCCCGGAGTGCACTCGATGCTTTGCCCGTAGAGATTTGCTTCTCCGCCATCAGCAGAAGCTGCACATGACAACCACACCCAGTAGTCGCCCGAGAGCTGGTGGTCGGAGGGAAAGCACTAGCTCTGTTGCCTCAACAACTGGTAGGGTCCGGAAGAACTCCATCTCTACAACAACCGTTCCGGTCAGCGCTGGTGATGGCGGCGCATCTACAATGAGGGCTAGGCCGAGAGCGAACACTATTGCTCATGTGGATTCTTCAACTTTGGGAATGATTGCGGCCGCAAACGCAAACGTTGGCCGCGGAAGAAACGGTGTAGCCGCTCAGGCTAATATGGGAGGTATCGGTTTTGGTTCCCACAATCATGAGGAAACCAGGTATGTCTTTCCAAAGATGAATCCCCGGGCATGGGGTACCTGGGCTCATGAGGGTCCTAGGCACGCAATCCCCAAGATCGATACATCAATCAACTCATTGGATTTGGGTGGGATGATGCCCCGTTCGGCTACAATCCTGCCCTCTGAATTCGACCTCGAGGGACTGTTTTTCAGTCATCAAACTGTTAACCCAGCAGCTTTGCACTTTAATATGTCACCTCTACAGCAGCCCATTGGGACCCCGACTTCACCCTTCGGATCCGATTTCCCTGGCGTGCATTCATCATCTTATTATTCCATTGACGACGAGGACGACTACGAGTGGATGAATGTTTTGGGGGGAGGCAGTCTTCTCAACGAGCCTGTTGACCAGTCGTCCCCGAGCGCCTTCAGCACCACCTCCGCAAGCGGGATAAGTGAGTTGATGCTCAACGATGCTGTATGGGGTACTGGTGCAATTGGAATAAACTCTGCGGGTAGCTCGATGAACTACTCTCCATCAACTGATTTCACAACTCCAAACTTCAATGATACCCCACCGCCTGGTACCGTCTCTCCAAAAAGCTTATTAGCTCAACAAATCTCTAACGAAAATTATTATTCTACTCCAGATCCTCTTTCCATTTCCCCATCAGGGATGGCACCTGGTTTCTCCAACTACAGTTTTCCAAACCAAGAGGCGCCACCAGCTGGTCCTATGAGCCCCTGTGGGTCATCTCTAATCTCGCTTGCGGCTGAATCCATTACCGAAGCTACCCGCGCAGCATTGATGAATACCATAACCCAGCAGCCGGGATTCAACACCCAGGGAAACCAACAAAATTACCATTCGCCTCGCAATCAACAACGTAGGTACTCAACATCTGCACAATCGTCCCCAGTGGCTTCCGGATTTTCAGCAGCTTTGAAGCAAGCCCCCGCGGTCGGGTTGCCTAGCACGAAGGATCTTCAGCGTTATGTGGCTGCCTATATCAAATACTTTCACCCACACCTACCTTTCCTACACATCCCCACCTTGAACTTCAATTCTTTGACATTCACCAGCAGTTATAAGGGAGGACAACGCAACGGTGGCGTGACAGGTGGCGCTGGTTGCCTCGTTTTATCCATTGCTGCAATCGGAGCTCTTTATGAATTCGAGCCAATGGTTGCTCGCGATCTTTTTGAATCAGCAAAGCGTAGCATTCAACTGTTCCTGGAGGATCGACGAAAGGCCGATGTTAGTGCCGCCATTAGTGGGATGCATGCGGCAAACTCAAATGGAGGTGACTCAACTAACAACACCCCTGTTTGGCTCGTTCAAGCAATGCTACTTAATGTTATCTACGGATTGCAATGCGGTGATAGAGCAGCCTGTGAAATTGCTGTTACTCATTGCGGAGCATTGGTTTCTTTGGCAAGGTCTGCAGGTTTGACACGACCAACAGCTATCCCTGCCATGAACTCTGTCAAGCAAGAAGATGGTGATATTCAAATGAATGATTTGGATCTGGGGTCATTTGATGGAAGCGTTGGGAGTGATGGGTGGGGAGGGCTTGGGATTAAAATGGAGGCCGACGAAAATGTTGAGTGGACGAGCTGGATCATGGCTGAAGAAAGAAAGAGAACCCTCTACGCAGTACACTTCCTTTCCAGCTTACTTGTTGCCGCACACAACTTGGCTCCTGCACTCATGAACAACGAAATCCGCCTCGACTTGCCTTGCAATGAGGAGTTGTGGTCTTCGCACAATGCAACTGAATGGCAGCAAAGGGGTGGACTCACTGCTGCTTCCAAAAGCTCGGTTTGCTTTGCATCTGCGCTCAATGGACTTTTGTCAACAGGCCAGCAGCAATATGGCCCCCCGGGTAAATTCCAAAATTTTAGCAATGGTCAACAAGGCGGAATCCCCCCATACCCACCATCCGGGATTATTCCAAGTACTTTTGGATGCCTTGTCCTTATTTGTGCCCTTCATGTTTACATTTGGGAGACACGCCAAAGACAGCTTGCCCGCCACTGGAACCCGGCCGAGGCGGAAGCGATGCACGCACATATTGAGCCCGCCTTAAAAGCATGGCAAGCGGCCTGGTACAGTAGCCCGCACCACAGCATTGAGCGACCAAACCCATATTCAATGGGTCCTCTATCAGCTGACAGCATTCCTCTTCTTGATCTTGCGTACATTCGTCTGTTTGTTGATTTGGGCAGAGCGAAGGAGTTCTTCTGGGCGAGGGATTACGAGGCCATGGCAGAAGAAATTGCTCGCGGATGGGATAATGGCCAGATTACATCTTCTAGTGCATCCTCGACATCAGCACAATCTGATGCATCATTTTCAGGTGCGATATCACCCGCATCTTCCCCGGCCTCAACCTCCCCATCTCCGAGTCTTCGGCCGATCAAGATGGAACCCGGAACATCATTCGCAAATGCTGGCATGCCCGTCAGTCCTAACGGGGCTTGTTCGAAACGTGAGAAGCATCTTAGGAAAGCTGCGTTTTACGCCGCTGATTCACTGGCAATGTCTGACACCCTTGGTGCTTCAACCTCCTCATCCTCTGCCGCCTGCCGTGAGCTTCCTATTCAGTCAGCACTTTGTACATTTGACTGCGCTCAAGTGCTTGCCGAGTGGATTGCCACCATCCAGGAACGCGTTGGGCCCTATATTGGAGCGCTTGGCAACGAAAAGTGTGAAATGGCAGGTCTTGAGGGATTGATGATTCTCGAAGCTGAGGACCGTAAATTGATTTCAAAGGTTATGGAAATGCTACGAAATGCCCAAGCCAAGATGTCTATGGACGGTTATGCCACCCAAAACGGTGCTGGAATCATGAACGCCGATATTGGCTTAGGACCAAAGGTCTTGAGGGTTAGTGCCTATCTTCTCGATAAGGTGGTTGTGTGGCCTGGTATGTACCCCATTTTTAACACTCAAAGATTGATTTCTAACATTAAATAGCTACACGCCTCATGGCACAAGCTCTCCGCTCACAAGCCGAACACATGGAATCAAGAACCGGCGGGATGATCACCCATCACATGCAGCACTAAGCCCATTTGCGTCGAATCACAAAACAAAACTTTCAAGGAATTGGAGAGCTTTGAGGGAGTTGCAATCCTGCGTCTAACCTTAGCTCATTTTCTTTTGTCCATCGTAAATATGGTACCTTTTCATATGTCTGGGAATTCCTTTTCTTTTCTCATGTCTATGGGTGGCTTGGGTTTTCATATATCTGGTTTGGGGCATATTTTTTTTTGTTTATTTCTCATATAATTTCCTTTTGGGCTTGGTGTTGCTTGATTTGTACGAAAGTACCGTTTTTCTTCATGACTGAGGACGACAACTGATGATGTACACGATTGTTGACTGTACGAGTGTGTGCATAATATTTTCGCTTTTTCCTTATGGCAGATAAACCGTCTTTCAGAACTTTTGTTTGATATTAGGATGTATGGGGGTGATTGCTGTCTTAGTGGATAGGAGGTTATTTTTTCTTCCCTGTTCCATCCCCTTTGTATTGTGGTTACCATTTTTTGTTATTCCTAAATATCTACTTGTCTAGGCTTCTTCATACTTTCGGTTTCTCGTGGCATCTCTTTTTCCCTAAGCGGCTTGAGTAGAGGACTTCTTTGTGTTTTTTTTTTCTCTTTTTTTTTTTTTTCTTTCATGGACGTTGGATGGTCGTGGGTTCTGGCCGAGCGAAGTGGACTGGGCAAGGAAAAAAAAAAAAAAAAAAAAGGAAACAAGTGGTGATGGATGGGGAAGATACGAGGATACCTGCGAAACCATTTTTCATTAACGAATGCTACGAATCACTTTGCGAATTTCCATTTCCTTGGGTATTTTCCTTTGTTTGGGGGTGTGCTGGTTTGATTTTTTTTTCCTGCATGTTTCAGGGCGAGATGGGCTTTTTCTTTTTCTTTTTCTTTTTTTTTCCTTTGAATTTTTCATCTGAGAAGACGATTGTTCTTGTTCCTTTTTCCCCCTCACGATTCATCTTGCTCTTGTCAGGGTAAAGGGACGATTGCGATATCCACCCCTGGTCTGCCCCTACCTACCCCTCCTACCCAACTCTCCCCCAATTGATTTTATACAAATAGGTTACCTCTGTATGGACTGGCTAGTTAGGTCTCTTCTTGTTGATGATACCTTCCTTTCCTCATCCTCATCCTTCCTCCTGTCACGCGTTATATCATCACTCTCCTGCTACTACTACTACTACTCCTGTTCCTGAAGTCTTTACCATCATGTACCCTAAAAATCAATTCAATCGAGTGCGAATAAAAATAAACAGAGAAAGAGAAGCAAAAAAAGCAATTCGCAAGTGAAAGTGAAGAAAAGAAAAAGTGAAAGAAGAAGAAAAAAAAACGCCCAATGGTCTTGGATTCGCCATTTAGATGATGGGATGGATGGTGGTTGCCTTTCCCCACCAGGGATTTCCCCATGCCGGCAACGTGCCGCCGGGAAGAGGGAAAACGATAAATGTGCCGAGAATCGGTGAATTTGAAGCCGTCGGGGCTGGGCTGCTGCTGCCGTGGATGATGATTGGGGGGGGGGGTTACTTTGCGCGTTCCTTTACTATGACTATGTAATTGTTTGCCGAAGAACGAGCGGGCAGCGCCTGCCTGTTTATTCTCGCCTTTCTTTTCCCTCACTTTTTGCCCGCTGCAATTGAAATCTGCCCCTCGACTCCAGTGTGAGAAAGAAACAGTAATTGCAAAGAATAATCGAATCGAACCGAGGGGGGAATTACATTCTGATAGTTTGCTAGTGGATTTTCTTTGCTTTCTCTCTTCTTTCCAGGACGGCTCCTCCGGCCACCGAGTGATCACACATGTCGAGCTAGTCGTTTTGTTTCGGTTGAGGGGAGGGGGTGGTGAGGAGCTCCCTATCGCGGCCCCACAAAAAGGTCAAATAATGTGCATGCGTAGGTACATGACTGCGGGAAGGGAAGGGAAGGGAAGGGAAGGGAAATGTGGATGGTAGCCTAAACCGGGAAAATAGATACGTGTGTAAAGTACATCATGTATCTGATATTTTATCTGATATTTTATATTTATAGTCAATTTTCCCAGCGTGACCTGGTCAGCGCGGTGGATCTAGGGACCTCGATGGCCGGGGTTTGGGGGGGGGGGGGTGGGGAAGAGATAGACGGCGGCGGTTATTATTTGCAGAGTGAGATCAAGGTGGTATTGGCTGGATGGTTTATGGTAGAGAGAGGGGGGAAGATATTGAGGTGTTACGCAGCGTAGACGCAGGCAGTGTTGACGGTGATGGTGGTACAAGTCGTAGATATCATCAATGGATCGATGGCGGAGGTCCAGTTAGACTATTCAACGATGGCCATGTATGTAGGGTAAATTACTGTATGACCTTGGCGGGCTTAAGCTATCCCCCTCCCCCTTCCCCCTCCACCAAATATTGATTAATCCACAAGGAAAGGGCGGCTTGTATCCTGGCACTGATCGCTGGTGCTGCCGCTGGCTAGGGTGTAAGCACAGATATTTCAAACTCCGAGCCAGGTCACCCCATACTGATGCTGCTGCTGCGGCTATCAGTGATAGCAGCAGTTGTGATTCTAGGGGATACTCGTATAACAGATCGAATATGTGGGTGTAGGTACCTGGTTGGTTTGTTGAGAAGGAAAGAGATTTTTGGGGGGGGGGGGGGTAAATTAAACAAAGGCCTCTTAGAGGGGACGGTAAACAAATTCCCGCTGTTCTATGGTTAAGTACAATCACAACATGCATGCGTAAAAAAAAGTCGCCCACAGCAATAACAATCAACTATTTTCGAACAAGAAAGCTAAAAAAAATATATATATATATATATATATATATTGCCTGATTGGTACTGAGTGATCTTCCATCACCACCACCAGAAGGTGGGGTGGTTGTGTTTAGTACACACTAATGTACCCTACCCTATGATGATAATCGCCAGGTTCTCTGCACACTAATTTAGCTAAGCTTAGTATATAACAGTTTGCCATATGCCCACACATTAGGCTTCTGTAGACGAGTGATATTGTGTGATCTGACGTATGGAGATGTTATTGAACAACTGGCTAGCTTAAAAGATTAGTAGGGGCCAGCTAAGTATATGGACGTCACAATCAAAACCTCATTCGCTGTAGAATATGAAACATAAATGTAGATTGAGATACACGTGTCTGACATAGAGTGATTGTTAGTTAAGCTGACAATCTGGGTATATTCCGTTAGATGTCAGCAACTACATGTACTACATGAGACTCAATATCCCCAGACATCAATCAACTGCAATACTCTGTTCGACTAAGTACTTACTCCTACTGCAAGTCCAAAAGTAGATACATGTATGTACGGATTTTTGGTCCGCTGCAATGGTTGTTGGGGCTCCCCGTTAAATCGAGATCTGAAATCCGAAATAGGCAATAAGCTGGTGTTGACTTTAGGTTGATAGCCTCCTCCTACCCGTGCCCTTGGTACCTTGGTACCCGTACCGAACCCCACCACAAGCACGTCCCTGGTGCCTGCCCATCACGCATACGTAATTATGACACAAATATCCACAGTCTGGAAGCGTGTTTCAGGCCGTTCTAAAATTCATGTGAGGATCTGATTAGACTATCTATCCACTCATGGAGTGGTTTACAGTAACTACACGTATCAAAAAAAAAAAAAACGTGCAAAACGATAAACAACCATTGGTATATTGATAATTTTAAACGCATGCGAGTCATCACAGTCCCAACCAAACTCCTCTTAATGCTGCAATATATGCTCTACATTTTAGACTCCTTTCCCCAATCCCAAACTTCTACCATTTCATTAGTCGTGCGCCGCCAAAAGCCTATCAATAACACCGTCCAGGACCCACTCGTGCTGACCACCTACAACCTCGAGGTTCTCCGCCTCGGCGAGGAACATCTTGTGTGGATCTTGGCCAGGCGCAAACATTCCTGCGCCACCGGCTGGGCTCATTCCGCCCATTTGTGCGGCCATCTGGTCGGCTGCATTGTCGTTTCCGAGAATGAAGCTGAAGACAGGGCGAAGACCGAAGAGGTTAAGGAAGTACCTATAATGAGGAAATAAGGTTAGTTAGGTGGTATGAGAAAACGCGGCGGAGTGGATATCTACCAAGAAAGAGACGACACCCATCTAACATCCATATCTCTCGTCATAACTCCTGACTGGAGCATACTTTTAAACCGAATAGTCAAAGGAAATGGCAATTTCACTACCGCCCATTAGCACTAGTCCCATCACCGCGCAATAATAAACCATGGGAATAACTTACTGATAACAAAACCACTGAAAAATGCATTGATCCAACCCATGATCAGCGTCTGCGGAACCATCATTGCCATGTTACCCTTCAGCATGTTCATCATTTGGTCCATTCCCGCGGGATCGCTCATTGGGTTCGCCGGTGGTTTCCCCTTGTTCTCCGGGTCTTTGAGAAAATCACCGCGGTTATAGGCTGCGACCAAATAGTTCTTGCGCGCCGTAAACGAGGATAGTGAGATCTGGTTGAGATTTGTACGTAGTGATACACCGTGCAGAAGGTTGCGCCTGGGGAAATCATTAGTTGGTAGGCCGAGAAGCCTGGGGGGGGGGCAATTCTCTTACTGTTCACGAATGGCCCGGATGTCTTGTTTTTGGGGCGCCGATTGCATTAATACTGTCGCGTAGTGACGAAGTACACCAGTGAGAACCTATACGTTCTATTAATCCAATTATATCAAATAACATCTTGTAGATGAGTTGTTTTTACCATGACAATAGTGATGGGGAACAAGATCCAATAACTAGCAGTTTGTCAGCAGAGGTATAGTCTATGAAGTAATAGGGCACATACAATAGCTGGGGATCCCTAAGGATCGTTTGCTCCTGTACCGAACTCATGGTTATGGTGCTATAGTTGTCTGGGATTAAGCTGTGTCAATTTAGGAGGATCCAAAACTCAGGATGTGGCTCGCTTTTGGAGATGTGTTGCCAACTAAGGGAAAAGGGACACGAGTAGGGTAATATCTTGGCGACACCTGTTATCGGAATCCAGATGGCAGGGATAGATAGGCTAACGAATTATATCGCAGTATCCAGTCCAGTTGATATTCGAAATCAGGATATGGGAGAAAAATCTCCTATATATTGTAGATTTGCTTATACATATAGAGCTCATAATACTCCTCCTAATATGGAATCAAGAGATAAAGTTGAATTGCGGACAGTGGGTATCGGAAGCTAAGAGCTAGACTCCTTTTAGCATTTGTAACGAAGTTGACTCGCCTCATGCGCATGTTTGAGGTAATCAAAGCCTGCCATTTATGAAACCCTTTAATCTTGGTATAGCTAGAAGGTGTTGAACCCCAATACCAATACCAGAGGTGGAGGCAGCCGGGCTACAGCCTATTGATTCTTAATTTCTCGGAGTCAGAATCGAAATATAAGCTACAATTATAAGTATATATAAGGAGCCTAAGTTGAAGAGCAACTACGATTGGATATTTGTGCTCAAGTATGTGTAGGAGTTAGTTTTGTGTTATAACATCAATGGGCATATGTATTTATATATCAGGTGCACAGTTTATCCCCACTCTTGATATTAATGATAACTAAAACTATGACTATAATCTTTCCTTTCCAGTACATGACAAAAATGGAGGACAGGCGAGTGGCGCATGAGATAGGGGCAATTAAGAGCAAGACAGAAGTCGTAGCAACGAATAGGGCGTGGTTCAGGGAAAAATTGATCAACGCAACAGCAGAGAAACCGGGGGGAAATGATGAAAGGGCACATTGTGGTAGAGAAGTTATTTAGCTAGGAGGTTGAGGTTATTTCTATTCTTTTTGTTGTTTTGTAGCTGAGAGGGGCGAGGAGAGGAGATGAGAGTATAGATAGTTGTGATAGTCTCATAACCGTGTGGTTGCATACACATAATGAATTTTTTTTAAAAAAAAAAAGACATGAATGTTGGCAACGTCCGAGTGATAGTTTATGAACTTCGATTCGAAGCTCTGAAGTAGGCATAAAAGGGTTATCTATGGCTGAATTGGAGTAACGATGTTACTTACGATGTATGACCGCCCTAAGAATATTTTGACAGAGGTGAAATAAACTTTGAGTCGTGTCCGTCCTTTGTTATGCCTGTCCGTCCGAACAAACTTTGTTCATGGATAAGGATATATGCTATCATCGCCCCTCTCTCTTTAGATTCTCCGCAAAAGCCTTGTTAAAGATGGAATCCTTCTCCTACGGTCAAGAAAGCCAGTACCATGCACTCCACATTCGCAAAGCCCGAATTGACTATTCACACAGAGCAATCCGCAAAAACCGCATAATCCGCCAGCAGCTTACCAAGGATTTTGATGCCGCTATCTTAACCTACCAAACATCATTTGCGTACTTTGAAGAGCACCTTACTAGGCTTAAGCAGTCTACAGAAAGTTTTAGCCCTCAGCTGATTAAAAGGGTAGCGGAACGGCTGGAGGAATTGAGACAATTTCTGTCCAACATTATAAACCTCAAAAGGGAATCGGGGAAGGAATATAAGGTTATGAAGGCCGATCATCTAGCAGCGATTCAGCTGTGGGAGAAAGAGGTTGGAATACTGTTGGCATCGTTGAGCGCGCATGGGCTCAAAACGCTAGGGTGGGCGTGGGCGAAAGAGGAGCCGGCGGAATATGAGGAGGGTGATGAGGAGTTTGTGCCGGTTGAGGTTGTAGAGACTTGTTGGGACGAGTTCAATGTCCTACGGGAGGAAATGTTTATTTAGACAAATTGACCGGCGCTGGGCGAGGAGAGATCTAGACGAGTTAGTCTTACCTCGTCTTAGAATTGGAAAGTTAATAGTTGGTTTGCATGCAAATGAAATCTCTAGCTCATAACTTATAAGTTCTTGAGAAAATTTCAGAGAACAAGTCCAGGATGGTCACAAGATGAAGATGTATTATCCCAGTTGTAAACCGCTCTAGTTTGCCTTCTTCAAACCCTATAATCGTTATTGTTTAGCTAAAGATGTTAGATATATGTAACCATCGGATTTTAGGTGTGTCAAATTTGCTTTTGATCCCGAGGAGAGGGGGGGGGGGGGAGACAGCAGTCAGCGTTGTTAGCATTAAGTACGAGCTATGATATCGTGCTGGGCCTTAGGTTACGTTCCGTGGTTAGGTTAGTTCGAACTGTCATTAGACATACCAAGGCCTAGATTTTGCCCTATATGGCCTTACGCGTGAAGTTGGTTCATCGGTGTACCTCTCCTCTTTGTTGGATTACTATATACGACTTCTGAACTCGGTATAGTGAGGCTACATGTATGCAAGTCATGTAGATATTGCCTATTTCTAGTAAATCCTCTACAAGCAAATTTCTTGATTCATTTACATACAAGTCATTAACCTCCTCTACAAAATTTATGGATACCATCTCGCCCCTCTCAATATCCTCGGCTGCAGCTGGCCGAGCGAGAGTCCATGAAAATACACGCTCAGCGATCACCCTGAATAACGTCACCTGGGCTCGTGAATACGTCCATTCATACATATACACAAAAGAAAATACATTAAATTATTCCAACCAAGAACGCCTCCAACCAAGCGGAGATTAAACTACATCATCAGTTAACAGACAGCCACCAAACTACGCCATCCCCTAAAAGCCAAAAGTCCAAATGTCTAGAAGTCTATAATCTCATCTAAGCTAAAGGACCAATCATTCAAAATTCTCCGCCTTCCATATCCCCGCCCAATTGCGTATATCTTTCAGCGCCACAAACCTACCCCGTCTGATGTATGTCTTTCTCTCACCGTCCCAGACCGGTAGCCGGTCAACCCGATGTCCAAAATCATCGAAACCAAATACCTCCAAGTTCTTCAGGTCTGTTTGTGCAAGTCTTATCTCAATCGATTGGCCCTTCTGTGTCATTTCGGCTATTACGTCGTCGCGGGTAAGTGGGGCTACGGCGAGGATGTGAATAATCCGCAGGCGGGCAAGGAAGGCTAGTAAGATGTCTAATATTTTCTGCTAACGTCAGGATAGAAAGGCCTCAGAGGGTAGAGTGCAGGGGGTTATACCCATTGGCTATGCAACATCGAAATGGCAAGCTCCTCCAATCCCGCGCAAGACCTGAATAACCTGCTAACATCTAATCTCTCATAGCTCCACCTTGAACACAATCTCAATCTCTTAAGTGTGCTTCCGTGATGCTTCTCAATCGCATCCAAGAACTTTTTTGAATTCTCTGCCTCATCCGGGGCTATTACTGGCGGGTCCAGAATATACAGTTCCTCCAGTCCCTCGAAGCTATTTAGTAGCTGCACCCAATGCGTCGCGCAAGAGTTTATCCGCAATGACTTGAGTTTCAGTTGCACCACTCGTATTACTGAGGACGTCGAGCCGGGAGTGGCTCCGGGTGTGCTGATAACAGAAGAAGAATCAGGGGACTCAACGTTAATTGTGAAACCGCCGCCACTACCCAGAAAACCAGTAGGCTGTTCGGACTCAACTATTGACCCGTGAGAACCAGCGCCGATGAGTTCTAGCCAACTTGCAACATCGATAACATCACAGTCTATAAGGCTTAATTTCTCGAGTTGGCCCATGTCAATCCACTCTTTGATATCTCCGACTATTGGAAAGTCGAATATCACATTTCGCAGCTCTAATTCTTTGAGCCTTAACTTTCCAGCGGTTTGTGGGTCGCCTGGACGACCGGTACCAACACCTATTCCCACTCCTCTGCCTGTCATTGGTTTCTTCTGGTGAAGAATGCGTTGTAAAAATAGCATTCGTCCTAACGGTGTAGGTTCCCGCCATGATAATGATATTGACTCTAGTTTTGAAGAAAAAAAGATTGCAGGGCTATAGTCGTCTATAAACGCCGATACGCTTGGAAGATTTGTCAGGCACAACCTCCGCAGCGTTCGGAATGGTGGTATCGATGTGAGTGGAGGTCTATGTATCGACGGATTATTCGAAAAACCTTTGATCGCTAGTGACTTTCTGCTCGAGCCATTGGTAGGGTGGTAAGTCTGAATGGCAGGGTGCGATATCTTGAGCTCTTTCAACGACTGATTACGCACCAGCGCCGTGAATAATAGTGGGTGGACATAGTCTTCCGTCTTCCACCTGTGTGCATATTCATAGATCAGCGCTCGCCCACCTGCACCGCATTATTGTTATTCCGGCGATACCCACCAAAACGTTTCGAGTCTCGTGCACCCTGTCAACACCCCGGCCACTGCCACAGCCCAAACTGTGTCCTCGTCGCTCCACTGCCCGTGCTCCCACCATTCGTCCTCAATAGATCTATCGCGCTCTTCCTCGTCGCTAACGACTGTGAGAACCTTGACGCATGCTGCAATACCTGGTTTCATGAGCGCGCTGAGGGCCATGTACTTCTTGCCGGCCTGGGGCCGGCGGCCAGGGCGCCGAAGGGATACAGTGTGGTAGAGAAGAGGGATAGACAAGAAATGGTGGATTCGTGAAGTGCGCGCTACATTCGCAAGGTCCGACGGAGATTTGATCTGTGAATATTTTCAATGATCTCATGTCAGCTCTTTCAGACATTCAGGCTAGCAGTTACGTCAACACATCGCATCATATCGCCAACTTAACCAAACCTAATCGGCAAAAACAGTGGAAAATATATCATACGTGAGAAATGATTGAGCTCATGATATCCAGCGGAAGCTGTATTCTCGCCGGATCAGCCCCTATCCGAGGCTTGTGCATCGTAGGATCCAGAATTTCGTACATGTTTTTGCGCCCTTTCCCCTGGTTCTGTTGTTGGGGCCGTTGAGTCTGATGCGGGTATGTATCTGTCTTTGATAGGAACCTTATTCTTCTCACTTTCGGCGATCAGTCTAGGTATCCAGTATGCTCCAAGTATATCCAGCAGGCAGACAGTATGCTCTCTGCCTACTGTGCATTCCCCGGCTACTTCCGTTTCCGTTTCCGTATCCGCTCGGTGTCTCTCTGAACTTTCGGTACGGGTACTTGGGTCCGTCGTCGTCACCGCCCGTCAATGCCCTAAAATATGATTGATAGGTATCGATAACCTTTAATTTCACCTGGTTCCTGGCCTGATCGTGCGCGCACAAACACAAAGAAGTATGAAGAGGCAAAAAATAGAAATAGCAGGATCCAATACCCGATTAGAGTAGCTAGGTTCACGTCAGAAAAGGAATAAAAACTTTCCTAGCGAGCGAGGGAGCCTTCTCCCCAGACAACACTACCCTGTCCTCCGGACTCCGTACCCCCGACACCAGCAACAGCAGAGAATCTTTATAACAGAGTGAGTATTATGCCTATGCGAGACAAGTGACTCCATCGTTAGCATTCCATTATATTCCATCCCGTATACGAATCTTCTGCTGTCGTGCTCTCTATACGCACTAGAGTATTTGTTACTCCGAGCTGCTGCAGAATGATAACGCCTTGCCCAGTTGCCGCCGCAACGAAGGGACAGGACAGTGTCCGGGTAGACTGCGGTCTAACCAACCTCCGACTGGCACCCCCGTCTCCATAACATGTGAAAACCACTCACAACAGCGCAAACAAGCTTCTTAGCCCCCTCAACCCCCACCAATGCTTTTTCGGAGATAGTGCGTGTCTAAAGTTGGTGGGATACGGTGAATCGTGGTTCGATAAACGCCGGAGCTCCGTAGTACTAACGGGTGTAAATAAAGTGTGGTAGAGACTTCACTGGTCGTTTAGACAGACCGATAGCCCAGAGATAGGGACGGTAGTTAAAGGAATATTTGTTCAACTTATATACATACTCCACTTTGCTTTACTAATCCTCGTGTTGCGTCTTAACTAGAGTAGTCATTGGCATGACTGGAGCTGCGGGTTTGTTATGTAGGCACTTTAAAGGAAGTCTTATTGGGCCTTTGTAACACTTAGGCTTGATTATGCTTATTCAAATGTTGTACAACTTAGCGGTCGTGTCTTGTAATGATTACATATAGTAATCATTCTCCTAATCTATCTCTTTTTTAAGACTCACGGATTTGACACCATTGTATGACGTTTCGTCGTCCAGATTTGTATTCCGGGGTACAACACATAGACCCGGGAAAATCCCTTAAATTCCGGAGAAAAAATGATTCACCTATATAAAGCAAGGAAATGGGGGGGGGGGGGGTAGTGAATGACTATTAACGCACGCACAAACAAAGATTTCATGGTATGTAGTTTCACTTAATCATCAACAATAACACCCTTTTGGGTGGCAATCGGCACAATTTCTCCACTAAAGATCTCTATCCTCAGCCTCCAATGCCTGCAATTCGTCAATAAATGCGGTCTTGGCCCACTCCCAATAGGCCGCCCACTTCTTCTGCCCGCCAGTGCCTCCAAATTCCCCATTCAAAGTCAAAGTAGCCCTCATAGTACTTCTGATGCTCTCGTGGTGCTTCTCAATCTCCTGCTTCACTGCATTTTCCTTTGGCTTTGTTGAGAGGGTGGCTCGGAAGCAATCTGATATGCTGTCCAACCTGCATAGCGTCTCTTCACGGGCGAGATGAATGAGCTTTGTCAACATGAGGTTGCAGAGTGCACGAATGTCATGCTCGTCTTGAAGACCGACAATGACACGGTCAAAGTATGTCCGAACGTCGATGCCAGAAAATGAGGTTTCGAGAAGGGCATAGAGTGTTTCATAAGCGCTCTTGCGTAGAGGTTAGTTAAAACTGGCACAAGAAGGTTATGGAGGACCAATACAAACCTTTCTGACTTCCAACCCATCGTCTACCTTATGCTTGAATGGTCCCATCATGACCTCTCTTACCAACTCTGGCTTGATAAAACTCTCCCTGTATACCAAAGGCAGAAGTCTCTCCAGATGGGGCATGATAAGATGAGGTTTGTTGTGAGCAGCCGAGTTCAATGCAGTGAGCGCTAGTCTTCTGTTCTCCATCTCCTTGTCATCAACCATGACAGTCAAAAATTCGACTACGATTGGCCTCAGAAGATCGTCGTAAGAGGCCTCAGTATCCGTGAAAGTATACCTCAGCGCAGAAATAACCATACCACGTATAGCAGATAATGGTGACTGCAGATGCTTCTGGAGCTCCGGCAAGAAACTGTAAGGGTCAATGATTGTAAGTCTTCCGACACACTCAGCGCCAACAGCCTTGCTATCATCATTCTTTGCGATCGCAAATAGAGCATTCCAGATCTGATCAGCATAGGGCTTGATATCTGCAGTCGTGTCATTTGAGTGTTGGATGATCTCCTTCAGTGAATGAAGCAGTAGATATTGGTCCTTGTCGCCGCCCCCAAGCCTCTGCATGATAACAGGCAAGTATCTACTAACATTCCCAGCAGAAGCTAGCCCTAGAGCCACTGCCGCAGCAATTGGAACATCGTCGCTCTTTGCATGAAACTGGTCCAGGAAAATCTCTGGACCAACTGGGAACGATGCGCCCCTGTATCAACTGGTAAGTCGATGATTTTAAGTAAGAAACAGTAGTCAAAGGTGAAAGCTTACATTCTTAGTCCAATTTCACCAAGAACCATAAGTCCCAAGCATTTTCTCTTATCATCAGAGGTGCTTTGAACCTCACCCACAAAGTCATCAACACCAACGGCAAATCCTCCTTCCTTACCCCCTCCACTAACATGTAATTGTGCTACCAATCTAGCTACAACTCCAGTGTCCCCATTGACTCCAACATCTCGCAATAGAGAGTTCATCACTTTCTTCTTCCCTTCATCATCAACCTCTCCGATTGTCTTGATAAGCAATAGTAAGTTCTCAACCACTAAACCAGAACCAAGAGAACTCTTAGCCAATCCGCTGATCCCCTCGATGATTCCTTGGGACACAAACACTCCGCCATCAAGCATCATCAGCCTGATTATTGCAAGCGCCGGAGCAAGCAGGTGCATATCCCCTACAACTAGAAGAGGTGTAAGAACATCGATCAGCTCTTTCTTTGCAGTGGCGTCTAGCTTTCGTCTGCAGACTTCATTTGCAGCAATGCTCTTTAAGGCGTCTAGACTGGCCCCACGAAGTGATCGATTAGACTTTCGCAGTTGGGCACCGCATTCAACAACTACAATTTTGATCCATTCATCGTTGACGTCTTCTGCGGTTTTGGTATTTCTTGTAATACCCTCAATAGCCCTGACTGCAGTAACACGAGTGGTTTCGTTTTTTAGTCTCTCCACGAGGAGATCCAAGGCTCTGGTCCTTCGGTCTTGTCCGATGAGCGCTACCTCGCCCGAGGTCCGGGCTAGAACAACTCCAAGGGCTACAATAGCCTTTTCTCTGACCTCTAAATCTGAATCGCTGCTTTGAACTTTCTCAAGAACAACATCATACAGACCTTGTAGGTACAACGCATAACTCTGCGCTCCCTGGGTGGTGAGGAGCTTAACAATTGCAACGATTGTGCCAAGAGCTTCAGAAGAGATCTTGTACGCAGATTCTTTGACTGCCACAATAATGGCGGGGATAAGTGAATCAAAGAACTCTCCAACAACAACAGCCGAATGGTTTTCGCAAATCTTGCCAACTAGTTTGAGGACTTCAACCCTTAGAGAAGATCCAGTAGCGGTAGCAGCACTTCCAGCCCCTGCAGTGGCCGCAACAACATTGCCTGTAGAGGACAGTGTGCTCCCACCCTTGACCGCTTCCACAAGGGGTTCAATAAAGAACCCGAGTACCTCATCGAGCCCACCGTGAAGGATGGAGACAATCGACGATAGTAAGGTGATGCTTGCCTGTTTTGTTGGCAGAGTTGTGGTCTTTGCCTTAAACAGCCTGCTGAGCGACTTACTGAGCTCCGGGATGATTGCATGTAGACTCTGCTTCACACCAGCTTCGTCTGCGCTCGGTACTGGCACTTGTTGATGACTCGCGCCATCAAGCATGGAGGCATCAGAGCCTCGCCTTATTTTAGGCGGAGGGCCCATAGCCATTTCTCCGGGAATAGTTGCTGTTACAGGAGCAGAGGAAGGGACAAAAGTTCCTTCAGCAACCTCCCCAGTCTTCCTTACTAAAACAGTGGCAGTTGCTAGAACCTCCAGACGTACATTTTCCTCGCGTTCATGGAATCGCCTGACAAGAAGTGGCGCAACATCTGTATAAGCTTTCCCGCCACCCTGCCCTTTGCCCTTGATCAAATCTGCCGCGCGAGTAGATATAACAGTTGATAATAATTTCGCTGCACAGCGTCTGACTTTCCAGCTGATATCGTCTTCATCTGAAAAATCGCCGTCGTCTTCGAATGCATCCTCATCATCGCTACCGCCGAATCCATCATCTTCATCATTGTCTCCCTCGTGTTGAGTGCCCCCCATCTCTTCATCGTCCTCACCATTGCCAGGGTCGGCGTAGTTAGGGTCGTACTTTAGATATATCATTCCAGCGTTCAGTACATCATCTGTAAACCTAGTCATTTCGCTAGTACAGAAGCTCTGGAAGCTCTCCAAGCTCACGAGGGCAGCTTCCCTAACTTCATCCATTTCCATTTCTGGCTCATCGCCTAGTTCTCGGTCCTGAATATCTCTTCCATCAACGACCGAGAGTATGAACGGACATAGAGTCTTTAGATACGGCCCGAATCTGGAGGGAATTCCTCGGGCAAGAGCACCAGTCACAGAAACAAGTAGACGAAGACGGGTAGGGTTCCGATGCTTATCTTGCGCTCGGAACGACTCAATGAGGTGGTTTATAAAACTAGAGAGAAGCTCATCCGGAGAATATAAGCAAAGCAAGCTCAATGCAATGACAGCCCTCTTCTTGACTACACCTGTAGTTCGATCGCTTTCAAGAAGGTTCATAACAGCTACCTGCAGCCTCTCGACTTCGGCACCGGTCAGGATAGGGCCAAAGCAACGCAGAGTTTCGATGAGCAGATCTATACTATCAAGCGTTGCGCCGCCAGCTTTAATAACTTCATTGCCAGGCTTAAGTAAGATCAATAGCTTTGGAAGCAACGTCTTTTGGACGGCATGAACGGAAGCTAAGATTGTTTGCTGTACGGGATCTTGCTTTTGGATGGACACAGTACCGGCCTGAAGGGCGTTGTTGGCTGCTGGACGGGGAAGGCTGGATATTATAGTACGAAGAGCTGTAGAAGGGATTGAAGGATCGGATGATGACATGGAGAGTGTAGTTAAACGATCAATTAGAGGGGCGATCTGAGAATCCCGAATCTTGAGGACCAGTGGCCCGAGACTATTGTTAAATTTTTTAAGTTAGCTTGCTGAAACCGGCAGAGCTTTTGGATAGACCTTGAGTAAACGTAGAGTCCACTTCCGAATAAAAAAGGCAGCCGGCTGGACAAGAAACGAAGCTCCAGTGCAGTCCGGCAAATAACGTACCACTTGACAGCAAGATTTTGGACCTCTCCATTTGCGTCATCGAGAGATTTCACGACACCGTCGATGACCCTTCCGGCCAGAGCGGTATCAGCCTGGGCCAAGCTACCATTGGGACTGGTCAAAATTGAGAGCAAGTCGTTCAAAGACATAAAACGGTAATCGGAATCTGGAGAGGACATCTTTTCCAGTAAAGACTGGAGAGCGAACGGTGGGTTTGAAGCTGCCATGATTCGTTACTCTTCGTCTTTTTGCTGCTATTCCTACTTTTCTGTAGAGATGAAGCTGAGCCGGGCTTTCAACGCTCAGCAGAGCTAAAACCGATGATGAGAGAGATGAGTTTTGGTTTATAAGGTGATAAAATGATGGATAGTAGAGATGGTGGTGTTGCCAGTAGTGGTGGGAAAATACCCAGATTGAGTCCGTTTGGTGGATTTGCCCAGAGTAACCTTTTATTGTTTAGTGGAAGCTTAGGACAGTGGTAAATAAAGACCTTCGTTCTGAGTTGTGGAAGCACTTAGAATGTGGGGAAACCCTCACACAGAAGGAGGGGTCTATATCTCGCTTCCGCCACATGACTATTATTGGACTAATAATTTTGACCTAGGAGCAGCCTCAACTGTGACGTACCCGAAGCCAAGCCACGTACAGTTCTTGTCCAAGTGTGAGGTCATCTCCCATGATAACCCGACCCCATATCATCCGGTGCTGCCCTCTTCCTTCGTAATTACTTCATCCCATCATCTATACTATCATATCTCTTTGATATCACCTCAATTCTACAAATTGAATCTCCCAACACCCGCAAAATGGCGTTTCGTTTGACTTCTACTGCCCCGGCCATCAGGTCCCTTCTAGCTCGCCCTTGCACAGCTTCCTCGCGCCAATTTGTGCGCAGAATGTCGAAATATACCGATGAAAACCCCCATATCATAAAGGGCACCAATTCTGATGTTCCATGGATCATCGGTGCTATCGCGTTCACTGTCCCTACGGTGGGTGATCCCAGAAAACATAGCCTCGGCATAGTCTAAAAGTGTATGGCTAATAACTGGATTGCTCTAGGGTTTCTACCTACTCTCGGGAAATACTAAGCCCGATCATCATGCCACCCACGCTTCTACTGGTCACGGTCTTATCTCTAAGCCTCATGGTACGCAAAACGAAGGCCGTCGGGATATCTCCGGGGCCGCCTCTCAAACAGCCGAGAAGGCCAGCGAAAAGGCTAGTGAGGTCTACAATGATGTAAAAGACAAAGCCGCATCTTCAAGCTCTAGAGCTAGCGACGCTATTTCTGAAGTGAAAGAGAAGGGCGGCGAAAAGGGTCAAGATCTAAAGGAGAAAGGCAGTGGGAAGGTCCAGAGCTTAAAGGAGGAGGCCAGCCAGAAGGCTGAAGATGTAAAAGAGAAAACCAATGAGAAGGTCGAGGACCTAAAGGCTCTGAAGGATAAGGGAAGTGAAAAGGTTGGAGATTTGAAGGAGAATGGTTCAAAGCCGCCCTCAGAAACAGATAGGCCAGCAGCGGCAATCAAGCCCCCAAAGAGCATGAACGAGACAAGCGGCAAGCAGGAGGGAGTCTCAAACAGTGAAACCAACCACCCCGTAAGTTTCTTCACTTTTCTTGCCGGGCGGGGGATGCTAACCTCAGATAATAGGTGCTTCACGATGAAAGGGGACAAGCAATAAGTAAGAAGAGCGAAGGAACTCATGACACTGCGAAGCTGAAGGGAACGGTAGATCCATTAAGAAAGGCAAAATAAGCTCCGGGAATATGAAATAAAAGCTATTGTGCTTAGCGAGCGAGTAAGAATTCGAAATTCTATGATCATTGATGTAGAACATCACATATATCTTTACCAGAATACCATTAACGCCCCAGTATTTATTGGCCTTCAAATGTAATCCCATGTATGGACCTATATAAACAAACCAGACTGCTAGATGGAGCCTAACATGACCATGCATGGCCAATCGATCAGGCTCGCTAGTCCTGATTAGGGGAATAAGACCAGTGCGTCAACTATGCGGTGGCCACATGATGAAATTTTCTACCACATCTAATACAAAGCTTAGTAGATGATGCACAATACATAACACCATAGTCTGGGAACAAAACAATGCTAACAGTATAGCCCTGTGCTGTGGCCAGGAAACATCTATGTTGGTTGATACACTACAAGAGTGTACGGCTGTATATATGATACGGGCACCCCCATTGGAATTATGATTTGCTCTAAAGGGTAAGAGAGTCAATACGACAGCAGGACTATCGCATTAAAAACAACGAGCATGACTATAATGGCTACCACGTATGGTTGGCGGGTTGATATACACTCTACTGAGAACCGGCAGACTAAGTACCTGCAGAGAACTGACAGATTGACATATCCATAAAGAACTTATGTACATATAGAACTCAAGGATTAGCACAAACCGATAGTGCGGTCCTCGATGCCGAGAATCTAAGATTAGATGAGGTTAATGGTTTATAAGTTTATGCGTTTCGGAGTTAATTATTCGGCTTTGTCTCAATGTATCTTGAGGCAGCCAGAAGGAGAATTCTGTGTTTAGAATGGTTCGATAATATTAACACTTATAGTTATATGGCATAGTATTTTATTATAATAAAGAATAATAGTGATTCTTAGCCTCAAGACGCCTCGAGACATCTCAAGGCCAATGTTAGTGCCTCGATACTACATGTAGTACTAGAAAGGTCGAGTGGCCTCGAGACCTCCCACAGAGTTTCCCTCGAGTGGCTCCGCGGACCACACTACAAACTGACGATTTATTTGCGACCGGAACTCACAGTGCGCTCGTAGTTCATAAGATAATAGCCATATGATGTCTTTTTTACTCATAGCTAGCGCTTCTAAACGGTGATTTTCGGATTGGGCCATTATTTTTTCAGCAGGTACACTACCAGCTCATAATTATCAAGTCGTCGTCTGGTGGCCAAAACACCCAAAATGGCCATTTCGACCCTTTCCCTCACCACAAATTTTAAAGTTCATAATACAATACTTTTTAGAATAAGATCCACATGGGTAAGGGTAATTCTGTGAGCTTCTCTTCTGATTAGTGATCTATATAACTCCTGCAATAATCATCGCCCATATCTGTCTGTACCCAGAAAATGAAGCTCCCTGCGACGACCCTTGGAGCTAGAACCTTGGGTAAGAACTATACATATATCGCAATCAAAAACAGTTTACATACATTTAAGATGTAAAGCACGTCATTACGAATATATATTTGTGGTAAATACAGAATGAAAAGGAGGGGTAGGATCACTATGGTATTCGCGTCAATACGCTAGCAATGCGGTAAGAATTGGTACAGTAATACTCCTATAATACCGATTTAATTCGGTATTTATCACTAAATCCCATAGCCCTAAGATATTAATTTCACCCCATTTTTTCATACTGTATGCTTCTATGGTACGGCGGTATGGCATTACTACATATAATATACTTAAGCTTATCCTACACAATTAACTAACTTGAAGTATGTACTCCCTATTGTATCCATTAGAAGAGTATCACCAAATACGCTCGAGTGCACCTTAGGGCCTGATAGCCGAGAATCAAGAATCGATACTTATATTAATGAACTAGGGCTATAATTGAAGGACACGTACCCGGAAGAATACAGGCGGGACATTTTGATCCACTAGAATATACTTCCTCCATTTACGTAGACACATATATGAAGAAAGATCGGTTCTTATAACAGGTTCTCATTTAATTCTACGGAGCTGGAATACAACCAATTGTAAAGATATAATTATAAGTGAATGCTGATATTAGATTATTATGCTGCATATACTATACAAGTTAAAATTCTGTATTAACTTGCCCCGTTCGGACAGACGTCAATATCGTAGTGCTAACCCCGAATAGGAAGGTATATTTTGTACTGTGGTATTTGACTGTTCGGATATACATGTATGGTCGCAAAGTCAGTTGTCTGTATATACATGTATTTACGAATACATGTAGCTGTTATATTTTCTGACACCATGCCAGTCAAGCAAGAATTAGATCATTAAATACTTACTTATCTACTAATTTAGCTGATTGACTCAAATCTCCTATTCCACCGCCTTTAACGACGGACGTACCCCTATATCTAGCATGTAGGTACATGTACTTACTTACGTCGCTAGTTTGGGACACCTGGCCGCGTCTAGCCCATACGCCCAGTAAGCACGTGGTCTGAAGACATCAATACATGGTTCAAGGGTATTCATACCAATAGAGCAGACTTTGTAGGTACATGTGTGTATACGCTGTAGATCCAGCTCCCAAATTTGATGGCCTTTGATTGGCGTTATCTCCAACTGAACTGTAAAGAGAGTCTAGATCCGTCCTAAAAAGTATACATGTATGTCCCTAAATACATACTTATTGCCCAATGGCCATGGGGGTGGGGTATGGATTCGCTACATATTCCAGTGCACAATATGTCTTTAATTTAGTGCAGTAAAAAACGATATCTTCGTATTCATCTGCAGTACATACTACATATAGCTTAATTCAATAGTCCGGCATACGGCTATGTAATGACAGCTAACAGAAAACAATTTACATATGTACATATACGTACTTAGAACATCTACTCTAAAAGTATTTGAAATAAGAGACACTACTAGTCTTAGATTACAATATATATACCCCTATACATAATCTTTACTTGCACTTCAAGTGTGTACTTATATCCTACATGCCATATGCTGTGTTACCTGTGGTTTTACCATCAGTTCCACCCTATATCATACATGTACTTACAACCAGCTTGAATCTAAATCAATCACTTAGCACCAACTGCAGAATCATAAGATCTCAGATATTGTCGGAATACAAAGATCTAGAGTACCTCCCGCCGTAAGCCCCGATCCCCTTTGCCGGCTACGAAGTACCGGAAGTCGTTAGTGTTGATATCTACTACATGACAACAATACATGTACATACAACCAACCAATAGATCTAGGTCTAAGCACCTCTGGAGTAGATCTTAGGCTAGTACTCTAGTCTAACGAAAGTATATCAAGTGCTAGTACTAATAATTGGGTAATTGTCTACTAAGAGTGTTAATGCCCACATAGCCGTATTGATTTAGAGTATAGGTACGTGCGCACATATTTAGTACGTGCCTCTTCTTTCCAGTTGATAATATGATCAAAGTACGCCCTCTGATCCGTATGACCATAAGCATACATATTGTAGAAATATGGGAGGAGCCCTATTGGCTTAACCGGCCATACAAACCTTGTTTTTAGACCCCTATTTCTGCAATAATCTTAGCTATAGGTGTACATCAAAGAAGAAAAGGGAATACTTAAGGGCCAGATCTCTCAAGGCTCTCTACAGATACGCAATGTTTATCCATTTACACGTATCTGTCGTATTATTTATAAGATATATCATAACACATTAGCACTGCGAATCGAAACCCTATATAACACACACAATATATCCCAAAAGGGCTAGCGTAAATGATCTTATCGTGAGTTTTACATGTACCTATAGTTGAAATATATTTCAGATACAGGGAAAAAACTATTTTCAGCGTAGAGTGATATACGGGAAGCCCTTTACCCCTTATCAAACCAAAGCGGAAATCAATCACATAATTGGCGAGAATTCTACGGCGCAGATTAGTCGAGTGATATCAGGTGATTTCGATCGCAGCGCTGACGGGAGTGTGATCCGACCAGCCAGGGTAACAGGAGAGGATAACACGATCAATCAGAGCCCATACTCAGCGCTTAAGAATTTTCAAGTCAAGTTTGACTTAGGGCGCAAACCACTACGCATGTTCACGATCAGATGTGATAATAAACGTTTTAACCCCCCCCCCCTTTCCCCCATATTCACATTAATACCACGTCACCACCTTCATTCTCTGCTTTATCCCTTGATGGAGATTTTCGGATTGCGCCTGATACATCAACTTCTAGACAGATGGGCCGAAACGAATCTATGATCGACATCAGCCAGCTAACGAACAGGTAGAGATTTGGCTCTATCTACCCACGTCCTCCACCACCTAGCTCCGACACTTAAGACTGATGAATCTTCAGGCATGCGATGTATCATTTCATTCCAGCCATGCTGTGACGCTCAGAAAGAAGAAAAACGGCCTGCATGGAAATGCATGGGACCCGAGAATGCATAGGCACTAAATCTCGTACTTTCGTTTAGTCCCATATACCAAACCCCTTTCCGCGCTACACTATGATGAAGCTACCGATGCCTCGATCTCGATATTGCCAGTCACTAGAGTATAGGCATTTGATTCATCCCTTCCAAATGCCATCTACTCTACGGTGATGCAGCGTGCTACACTAGCTACAAGATAAGGCAATAGATACTAGTTACTGACCTTTTAGTATACCTACCCTTAGTTCTATTTTGTTACCCCCCCCCCCTCCCCATAACATGCATATTGTCGAGTCTCGATTGCTTTTTCATCAACCATAGATTTCAAAGCGAAAGCAAATTCCCCCTGATTTATGCCCCTGAAATCCCCTTTTGCGCTGTCTCTAGTTGAAAACCCCCTGCTCCATGTTCATAAAGGATCTCAATATGCATCACACTAAGTGTTGAGCCTGAACCCCCCGCTTCACGGAGTTGCGGCGTAAGTTTCACGGCTCTTTTCACTCAGAGACTCCCAGCTTTTCGATCGATCCTAACCAACAGTTCTGCTAGGAACAAGCCCTCGCAAACCCCGGCCCCCTTTATACCTCTTGGTCTGGCCTCCATTCTGGTCTCCGACAGTGTCTTACAGATGGATGCTTCAGGTGGTTTATCCACTTGCCTTCTATATGATCTCGGTCGGGATCAGACCGCCCTACAAATGCCGGAGATGAGGAAGTGGTCCCTTGACCCAAAGGCTCCCCGACATGTAATCCAATGTATGTAGGGCACCTAATTACGAGCTTGGTTCCTCCGAGCCCCCACTTAATTAACGCAAAAAAGCATCAAAAACCCCACCCTGATATTCTATTAGCGGGTAGCAAATCCGGTGAGAATGAGATAGGTTTAGAACACAAGCCATATACGTCAGTACCCTTCCGCCCAGAATCAACTTCCTAGTCCTGACATTGGTATGCAGATGTACTCATGTCTTTACCCAGTCACTTTAGCTGGTATTATTTTGTAACGAAGACAATATCCAGCAGTAGTCATACGGCTACCTAAGAGTCAAATCTTTAGGTCTATGTCTTTATCCAATATCTCCCACCGCTTTTCCCGGATATCTCTCCCTTGGTTGGCTTATATCTTTCCGATTGGCTGGAAAAAACACCCACCAAAGTGGGAACGAAACTATCCTTCAGGCCAAAGACGATTCACGATTATGGCATACGGCTATATCAAGCTCTGGGTCAGAAACTTATCAACATATAAACAAGGCTTCATCCCGCTCATGGCTTACCAATTACAACTATGCTTTTGTCAGATTCTTCTATAACTGTTTTTAATACCCTAGGAGAGTATGCACCAAGCTAGTTGTGTTTAGAGCGGAGACTGGCCAAAGTTGACCAGACTTAAATCTATTTTTTTTTTTTTTTGGTGTTTAATCAAAAGAGAAATTTGCGTGGCCTGTATGAATCCGATATGTCCGCTGCATATTCGGCACAGGGCGCGTCGGCAGTTCCCCGAGAAATGCTGTCCGAGTGAGAGCATATGACTTCATTTAGCACCACAGATATCCCCCCGTCGGTTTTGCGGCCAACCGGAGTGCTCGTCACAAAGACTCGACAGCCCGGAAAATCTTCTGGGTGATTGTAAATACTTTAGCGAGTGGTACGCACTCAGTGTAGTCATGGGCCTAAAAGGCCGCGAAATCTCAGGACTTGGGGGATATGTCCAGAACTATTAAAATAACAAACAGAGGCCTCAAGCCAGGGTTTAAGCCGATATGCCTTGCGACCCTTGCCTCACATTGAGGGCCCGAACAACAACATCATGCCTCAGAGGATTTGTGGCTACGGGTGACCGTGGGCCAACCTGTGGTTCCAGTAGGTCTTGCGCTTAAACTTGGTTTCGTTGAGCACCATACCCGTTCAAAGGGACTTTCGAGGTTAGGCCGGTAACCCTCTATGGTTCAAATTAGCCGCCAGTGTTCTGTATGGGCTCACTGGAGGTTTAACTCGGGCAGTACTCTCGCCGCTCTCAATACTTTAGGGTCGGTATTGGGCGCTCTCAACACTAGCAAGAGAAGCCTGGTAAAAAAAACAATCTCTTTGTTCATAATCCTACAAAACCTTAATCCGCCTAATATGAGCTTTTCGAGAACCTAGAGGTATGGATTAGTCAAGTGGCTCACTTCAAAAGAACTTTCTGAATTTGTGGCCCCAAAATAAACAAGAGAATATTACATACCCCAACTTAAGTTTTACATAGCCCTTAACTAAGGGACAATCTCTTGGCCAATAATTCAGGATCTGTCAGTGTAGATCTTTCCAAGTTTCCAACTTTTCGTGCATGAGGTACAAGTATCAATACACTTACCTACACTCCAGCTTTTCTTCCAGCTTTCAGCAGCACCGGATGATGATATATATGCCACCGAGTCAGAACTCTTCCACGTGATATCTTGAGAGCCAATAAACAATCACGTGAAATCGGTGATATGGAAGATTGCTGGCGGTTTCTCTGATTCTTATTGTAAGTCTTTGCGAGTCAAGTAAGTATTACTCAACAACGCTCAAATCCCGAGGACCCATAGGTCCCATACTTTAGACACGTACGCACACACACCCCATATGTCAACTAGACTGTTTAACTACCGGTACTCGCGGCAGGCCAAAAGAACCAAAAAACGGGCTTCTCTGGTAAGTGTATCTGGTTGGTCGGAATGGGCCACACCTCTTGATTGATTCGCCGACTCTGGACCCCTGTACTCCGGCTGCTCCTGCCATCGTCATACCCTGGGTTTCAAAATTCCGGGATCGCCGCGCGACAAAATAGGCACTACAGATTTACGATGTGCTATTTCATTTTCCAAGCAAAATGATGCGATCCTGTACATGTCGAACGCCTCTACGGGAGTCTTCACCGCCAGTGGAAGTGCAGGTCTTAGGGTTCGGCGGATCCTTTCGTGTGTATATTCGACACTTGCATTAGGTGGGTGAAATTTAAAGCCAGCCAGGCAGGTTTTCTTGCAAACCCTGAAAAGTAGACCTAACCCTTATTCATGTGTGTCTAGAGTCTCACTCGTCGTCCCCCCTCAGCAGACCTTTTCGCTTTTAGCAGCGTTACATGCTCTCAACTTCATAGCGTTTGTGAACACGACTGATATTACATACGCAGAAAAAAACGCTAAGGCTACCTTTTTATATGGAACGCAATAGCGGTCGTGTTCAAAAACGCGAGTACGACTCCAATCATAGTTCTTGAATATCTCTGCGCCAGATCAGCGCCAAGAGGCCGTGAAATTCGGGAAGAGACGAAGGATTATCATAGGCTATCGATATCCACTTAAGCCCAAGGGCCAGGATTAGGACGTTCAAATAAGATGTGGCGAGCTCAGGATACAATAATAATATTTACCCCACAGTTTTTTCTTTCCTTTATCCGTACGGTGCACAGGAGCCTTTTTTCCCTCGACTCTAAAATTATTTCTGCTATTTTGTCACACACAACACCCCAACGCCGCACCGTTGCGCGGGTTCACACATGCACATACATGTACACAACATGGATACCATCATATCTACATGTATATACATTACGAGGACCCTATCAATCCTCTCATAGATAATTAAGGCGAATATATATATAAATAACATATATGAGAGCCATTCTGTGGTTCTCAATTCGTCCAAATAATCTCATCGAAACGTCATCATGACAGTGCTATGCAGGCATGCAACCCGACTGGAGGCTGTGATTTTTTTCCCACAATTTCTTTTCTTACAAACATCTTGTAACTCTTTACAAAGCCTAAACTACTAGTTCAATTGATTATTACGTGGGGACGAAAAAAGACCCTCATGACTAGGATCCCTCTTTGTAATGGGGAGATTGATCTCTGATCCCCGATCATTTGCTTCATAAAAGTAGCCTTGCATGCCACTAGTTAGACATCCGTCTTTCGCCTCGCAAGTTCCTCTACTCTAACGAGGAAAAATCATCATAACGCTCTCACACAGTCTCATGATCATTTTATATTGGAAAACTCTCTATCGATATCCCTGTACGTTATCGTGCATCGTTGTGGCGTGGCGCAGGTGCTGATCATCAATGTGTTGACCCGGAAAGGTTGAAGATGCTTCTCAACAACAGAGAACCTCCTGTTCAACAGCAAATGAGGTGGTTCCTAAGGCATTTTGTGCGTGTTTACTTTCGAACTCTCGACACCACCTTCGCTGGCTCTTTAGGCTCGGATTTCCTGATTTACATATACACCATCTAAATCAGCGCAAAGCGATACACAGGGAAGGGAGGGAGGAGGGGGGAAGGGGGGAGGGAAGGGGAGGGGGAGGGGTTGGCCCTGAGTTTTGATCAAAATCTGACATTTGTTTCTTTGAGAAAAGGGCATGTCTTATGGTCGGTCCAATATTCCGGCCTACTAGCTGCACACCCTTACATGGATTCAATATTAAGTAGGGCTCGAGTGATCATTTGTGATCTCTATCCTTTATATCCAAGACGACCAACGTGCTCTACATGTCAATACCGCCGGGACTAACACGTGAATAACTCCGATACTCTGACAACTATCAACGGATATAACCCTGCACTCTATGCGGGTTTGGAGTCGGCGATGAAGCTGCCGAAAAGCGGAGAGCCAAAGAGGAGAGAGATCCCAGTAAGGTACTTACATCTGTAGGGGGGTGAGAGAAAAAATAAAGCTATGATAGATGCCAAATTGAGACAAGCAGACGAACTGAGCGGTTTTATACATGTGTATAAGAGACCCCAATTATAATGAAAACGTGGCACCCCCCATAAAAGAAATACATGTATGTAAATCCAAAACCTCTAATCAGCACTGTCATCAATGTATCACGGCCATAACTTGGTTTTTGATGATGAGGGGCCTAGTATCAAGCTAAGTTAGTCAGAGAAAGCACCAACAGGCTGGCAAAACAAGATAAACGGGAAAAGTTGTTCATGAAGAAATTCTCCATTCTCACAGTTGTAAATACATGTATGAAACGGGGTTTTCCGCCTAGCTGCGGATTCCTCCTGTCATCCGTCAAAAATAAAAGGCTGCCAAGGATTAAGGGTTCACTCTTAAAAGTATTGATCAGCGGGAGTCACACGCTTGATCGCCAATCATAGATCCCATCAAGAACCCTCGCATAAGCATAAGCGCAACCTTTTATCCCATCCGCTTTTTCTTTTTCCTGGGGAGCTTGAGGGTCAAAGCTCCCTTAGGTCCCTGGCAACTCACGAGGGGTCACCGGCATACACCCAGTGAATCTGTCGCGCGCCCGCACAGTTGTTTGAGATCGCAAGGCAGACTGCGATGCTTCACACATAAATAACTAATCTCGTCTCCATAAAAAACACCTCTACCACGTCGTATCTCTGTACTGGAGTCACAACTTATCACTCAGGGGAAGCGTGCTGTGTTGTAAGTTTGTTGATAAGATGGGATCGGACATCAGAATCCTGATCTGTTGAAATGCTGTGTTGTTTCTTTGCCTGGTTTTCTATCTTTATACAACTTTCATGAAACTTATTATCATCATTATTTTTTATTATTATTGTTATGATTATCATTATTATGAGAGGGTCTGGGCTCGGGGGGCAAAGTTCCAAAGCATGGTTTTTTGATTCAGTGGTCCAGTCGACTCGAATAGGTGCACACATATGATGATGACAGCTGGGTTCCTTACGAGAAAAGAAAAGGAAAAAAAAAACAGGACCTGCGTGGAATGAATCCGTAGGAAGAGAGCGCTCACCTACATGCAATACTGCCGCTTTGCTTGCTCTTGAGTAAGGCATGGATCTCATGGAAGAAGGAAAAGAAAGAAGAAAAAGAATATATAAAACCAAAAAAAAAAAAAAAAAAAAAAAAAAATGGAAATTAAGAAAGAAGAAAGAATAAAACTAAGAAAAAAGAAATTCATTAGAGCTTGAGTATAATGACATATATTGATATACCACAATCCATTGTTTATTGGTTGATAGAACAACATCTTTCCTTAGTCTTGGTATCGATTATGATATGACAGCCATGAGAGAATTCGAGCTGGAGAATTAACCAGGACGTTGTTGAATGGAGCCAGGAGCTCGGGAACTGAATGGGAAATTATGAACTGTATGTCTTTGTATCTCTGCATACCACCAGTCTACCACCCACCACCTATACCAATACATTCAACACCCCCCATCCATACATACCACACATGTGTATCAGAAGCAGAATATCTGTATGTCCTCATGTATGTGTATGACCCGTCGCCTGGATTACCTCCCGGATCCACCAAAGACGTCATAAAACATGACGATCTAAACCCTGCCCGCTGTTACCGGCCGGCGAAACAAAACGATGAATAACAAAGATAGCCTGGAAGGTACGCGTAGTTTCTGGCGAATTCCTTTATAAGTTAAGATTGCTAGAAATCCTAGAAATCCTAGAAAAACCAACTCCTCGCGCCAAATTTCGTCACCCAACATCTCAGGGGGGAAAAGATAGAAAGGTCCATCACCATTCTCATATCACCATTACAATATTCTCGTCGTGTCAATATTCGCGCCTAAAATGAATGGGCAGCCCTCCGACAACGGTGGCAGCAGTAGCGGTAGTTGCGGTGTTTGTGGTTCTGGTACACAATCGGCTCCTACCTGGCCACCACCTCCGGCTTTCTCACAGTATCTCAATGGTAGCGCTAGGAGCCTCGACATTCGAACGGAATCTTCAGAGTTCTCGCTCTCTAGGTCATTAAATGCTCTTTTACCACAGGATATCAGACTCGAGTCTATTGAAGACTTTAAGTCGAGCTCTGAGTCTGTTATCTCGTCTATCAGGATATTCTCAAGGAACTCTTTGCCACCCTACCCAGTAACCGCCAAAGCTATCGATAAGTTCTACCTTTCCACTGGACAACTCTTTTACATTCTTGAAGAACATGAGGCTCGCGAGCTTCTCAAAACCGCATATTCAGAGCCCCAAAAAACATCTTTACCGATGTTCTGCCAATTGTTTGCGATCGCGGCTGTCGGATCACTCTATGATGACTTGGTACCATTTGCCGTGAACCAGTCCTTTTTTCAGACAGCGAGATTTTACTTGGATGACTGCTTGGAGGCCGATGATTTCCAAACAATGAGAGTTTTGCTCTTGCTCGCCATCTACTGCATCCTTGAAAAAAGGGTTGCCTGTTGGAAATATATAGGTATGTTTTTTGTTTGTTTCATCTCTTTCCCCCTCTCCTTCCCTACATTGTCCTAAAACAGAAATACAGCATCTTTTGCATAATCCGGTTCATCCGAGAGAAAAATCGATTGATATCTCACCAATTATAGGACAAGGACTTCAGAGCGCGCATTCTCGAGGGGTACATCTGAGCAGCGAGCCACCAGTAGGTGGAGTCTTCTCCAAGATTGAATGGCTTGGATGGAGGAAGACATGGAGGAGTTTGGTCTTTTTGGATAGGTTTGTAGCATCACTCTTTGAACATACCAAGGGAAAAATGTACTAAAGGACTGCCCAGCTGGCTTGCTAGTACTTTAGGGGTATTGCCGAATGTGGACCCAGTAATCTCTCAGAGTTGCTATGATGAAAAGGTAAGATAAAAATGACTTTTTTTCCTCCTATTCTGTGATTTGCGCGTTTTATAGAACAGTATGATAACAAAACCCCAACTGATCAGGAATACGACACCGCCGAAAACTCAATCACTTCTGGGCTACAGCTCAATCTCATTAAGCTTGGCATTTTGCTTGGGAAAATTCTCTGCAACGTGTTCAGGGATTCTGAGGCAGATCTCCAAGTCATCTCGGAGCATATGGTGCAATTGGAGAAATGGCACGAGAGGCTACCCCAGTTCTTACAGCTACAAGCACTTGTTTCGACAGAAATCGAGCCCATGAAAAAGGCTATGGTCTACCTAATGCATTGCACATATCTTACAGCAATAATCCTCTTAACGCGACGGGTTATGGTTCCGTTAGTATCAGCAGAGAGTGTCGTCGATGATTGGTTAGCAGCCGATAAAATCAAGGAAGCTATTGCGTATGCCGAGATTTGCGTTTATGCGTCAAAACAAGTTGCAAAAATCGTTGGGTTACTGCATTCAGAGAGGCTATTAGTCAGAAAATCCTGGATGGCCATGTAAGTACTTGAAGATCCTTCACACCACTTTACGTTTATAGTTCTGTTTGTTGTTTTGTCGACGCTTACCATACCCAATAGACACCCCGCTTTCAACGCAGGTCTCATCCTGCTATTTCACGTGTCCCAGCAGGTCCTAAAGGGTCATTACTATGGTCAGTTTTCCGAAGACGTTGCCGACGCGAAAAAATGCATTTCGGCGCTCGAGTACTCGGCGCAGGATAATGAGGTTTCCCGTTGCTACCTGATTATTCTCCGACCCTTCCGAGAGCTCCTGAGCCGGAATCCTGGTGAAGCCCGAGACATGCTGCAGCCACCCGAACCGCCACAGCCACCGCCGACAAGCCCACAAAGTCATTGGGGCAGCATGTCTTCGGTGCAGCTTGCGGATATTGACGGTATCGGTTCCCCGTCCCCATCAACATCTCCGGATTCGGCACTTACGCCGGCATCTGTTACATCAACCAAACGTTTACAGTCTAACAATTACTCGGTGGGCAAATATCCGAAATGGACAGAGGTTTTTTCACCAGCACCAAAGATATCTGTACAACACACTGGTACGGACCAGCAATGCCAAGATAAGAGACGATATTCCGAGAAAGACATGAAGGAGCTAGAAGCACTCCTCAAAAGAGTTGCATGATTTTATGAATATAAATACAAGGGTAGGATATCATTATCTTTCAATGGTGTTTGGGAAAAAAAAAGGGGGGGGGAGGGGTTGGCGGCTATTTCATTCCTTAGATTTAAAAAGTCGCAAAATATTCGATGTTTTCAGTTTTATCTTGCTATTTCTATTTCTTTTTCTTTTTTTTCTTTTTTGCTTTGCCTAATTCCCTGTTTAATCGCAGGCCTAGATTGCAGGTTATTAGATCCAGAGGCATCAATTTTTATAAACATGCTTCAAAACTGACGGAAGAGAAAGATTGCATATTTGGAGATTGCGAATTTTATTAGCATCATTTCTGGTTTCTTTTTCAGGTTGGGGGCTGGGGGCTGGATTGGGGTTTGCTTTTTTTTCTTTTTTTCTTTTGGAATATTTGTCACTGGCTTTGTTGAAATTGTTACTCTTTTTTTTTATTTTTATTTTGGCCGTCAACTTTGGAAGGAAGTTATCTATTTTTATTTTATACGTAGACACTATAGCTTTGCGGGTCTAGGTTGTAGGATCGAATCTTATTTTTGTGATTTCTCAAAGTACTGCGCACAAGGTATGGAGTCTCAACCGTCCACTTCCTAAGTAAAACACAAACTGAAGCCCCAGTGACAGCTCACACTCTAAATACTTACTCCTCAAATACTACGAATGAACCCAACTACGCTACTGGTCGTGTGTCAATGGAGAAGCCGCTATAATGAAATAGGTGGTGATCTGCATAGTGACATGATTTTGACAGAATATAGTTTGGACAGCTCGAATTGTTCTTTTGGAAGCCCAACGGAATGTCCTGGCATAGGTCCACCTTTTATAGGGACTTGGGGTAAGTGTGTAGAGGGTGTGGGGGGCGTTTACCACCTAAAATATAACATATCGTAAAGTCGGAAGTATGAACTGACGTCTGAACAAGCTTTCTGCCCCATCTCAAGCAGTTGCACAAGGGTTCCCGAAAATCCCTCCTCTCCTAGTACTGCTTGACCCACAGGTCTAGAGCTCTGGCCGATCTTGGGGGTAAGTCTAGGGATGACGACATGACACCCTTTTCTCGTCCCGAACTCACAAAACCAGTGAAGACGAGTCACAAACTGGGGGAAAGGGCACGCACGACCTACATCCTACCTGACCAGACTAAATCAAAACGGAAAGATTTACCGAATCCCCTCTCATACCCCATGCCTCGTCTCCTCAAATGCAAAGTGAGATGATGTACCAGGAAGAAGAGGAAGGGTGGAAAAAAAAAAAAAAAAAAAAAAAAAAAGAGTAAGGATCCCGGGCGCAAGTTACCATGACGATCTTCTATTTGTCCCCCTGAAGATCACGTCCACACATGCCGACCACTTGTCTTCTTTAAAAATCTTGCCTGGTGTACCGAACGGGTATTGAGCTTCAAAACCCCCCCCACCACCTCCTGCTAACAATCGAAACAGTAAGCCAGTAAGAGTCAACTACAGCAATTGGGTTAGCCCTATCGCTACTGATGCTCAGGCAGCCAGATATGGAATACTTCTAGTTCGATAAATTCAGTGGTGGGGTTCTCGCTTCTTGATTGATGTATTGGGTCAGCACATCCAGAGGGCTTTGGGGGCTTGGAACATCATAAAGTCCAGAAGGTACACCTTCATTCGGTTGTTATCGCCTAAATACCTCATGTAAAACCCGGCGCTGTATGCCCACTTTTGCTCTATGTGCTATCAATGACACACAGCCATCTCTTTAGCTATCTTTCTGCATTTAAGTCATCCGCCTAGGTTTCATTCCATCGGACTGTGTTTGGGTTTAAGGCACCTATATGTGCACTATTATTAATCTGACCTGATCAGCGCCCAGTCAGTTAGCGCTTTACCGAGATTAAAAAAGTATCGGGGGCTCTAACGTAGGGGTGTCTAGCTCTGTATGGGGATTTGTCATTATAACCGAGTGATTTAGGATGACAAAGATCATGATCGAATCAGCTTAAAGGGCAGGATTGGGCTCCTTGATCGATTTTGTAAAGGTGGAGTTCTTAGAAGGGTATGGGAGTTATCAAGGGAGGGAGACAATTCTACGGAAGATATGCGCGGTGCTCTGTAAGGTAACATTGTCCGGGACTTCATGGTGTACATTTATTCCTTGTGATATCCGGTTGACGCGTCAATCTGTACGTCGCGTGCTCAAAATTACCTAGAAAAAACTTATCACCGCACTTTCCTTTCGTATCTGATATCTGATGAGCTTTTTGCTTTAAATTATATAATATACAAAAGTAACTTTTACTCATATGTGAACAATCACAAATAGTAGATAACGATAGATCTCGCCGTTATTTTTTGTTTGCCAAGAAATTTTGCTTACGTAGCAGGCATTAGGCCGATCCTCGCTGGATCTTACTGTTGTGAAAAGCGTTTCCTGACATCTACAATAGTAGCTTCTTGATCATTGACACAAAGCTGTGACGTTTTAAGTACCGACGTCGCAATAAACTATCCATTACTGCAAGCCACAATTTTCTCCGGCGCTTTCTTATTCGATCGGAAGGATTTGGTGGCTTTTCCCCACGCGATTCCCATATCCTAGCCTCGATGGTGCGAATCGGCTCACGTGATTGACTTCCCCAAATACGTCACAACTTAACCCAATCCTTATGGTAATGGAGCCCACAGAATTGCACGATAAGGCTTGGTCTACCCAGTGGAACAGCATTCAAGATGAGGGTACCCCGGTAACGGTATGTATGTACTCTATGTGCAAGATGGAACCACGGGAACCAACGCCCCCTTTCCACATCGCTGGAAATAATTATTGATTGGCCAGTACTGACGATATATTCCTTTTTTGTTTAGTTGTTTAGTAAGGATTGGCGGCGTTCCCAGAGCCATGGCCAACTGCTGCTAGGTGCAAGAAGTGCCTGTCAGGGCACCAGTTTTCGTCGTGGCTAGAACATCGTGGGATTTATTTTTAGAAGATCGTGAAGAGAGAGATACGCGTCGACCGTTGTTGCACGGAAATTAGAATTCTAAAGCTATGACAGGTCATATAAGACTTCACCAGGTAACTACCATATGTGAGTTGCCGTTGAATCGTAAAAGATTCAAGACCTGTCTAGGCTTTACTGATTGCTTATATAGAATGTGCTTATACTCGATACTGAGCATATAAATGAGAAAGAAAACCAGATTTATTTATATAGTGATCGTTACAACGAATTTTCTCGTTCATATGCTCAGAATCGAGTATATATATATATATACACTGTACTAGGACATAAGTTTTGGTAGATTACACCTTTTACAGCCAAAGTACCCATGTTTAGCGACCTAAAACCAACCACTCAGTGTTGAACCAAAAATTCCACCACTCAAAGAGCCACCAGAAATTATCTCAAGATGGAGCTCAGAGAATTCTAGAATTTTGAGCCCACTTTCCAGGTGTGTGAGTGTGCTTTTCAAGGTGTTCTTTCGAGTATTTCTGATTTGTATGGTGTTCCCATACAAATTTTCCGTTGCAACGGCCATAAAAAAACTACCAAAACTTCTGTACCCCGACTGTATATATATATACTCACGTTTAAATTAAGTCCTGAGAATTTTTAGTTGCAAAGGCCTTACAAAAGTCTCTCGGTACTTAATTAACACGCGAGTATATATATTGATATAAGGTAAGATAGTGCATGCATCTATGTATCACATTCAAATTTGGCTACATCACTATAAAATGTTCATTCCCCCGGACCTTCCCTGTCCCATTGCAACACAACACTGTATACAATGAGTTTATGGATACTTTCCGAACCTCCCCTCCCTTTTAACCTTTATCTCTCTGCTGATTTGGATAAATTGAATTATGGTATGTTTTTTGTATTTTTGATGGGTACAAGTGCGGACTAATGACAATAATAAGGATATAGAAAGGCAAAGATAGCGAGCTGGCAGACTAAGAGATAAGAAAGGTCTCACCCTTCTTAGTGGCATAACAGAGACTCTCTAGAGTCGAGATCCAAAATATGCATCTACAATGCTTGATACATGTTACGGTAAACATAGGCTAAGTTATTATTTCTTTTGTGATTAAGCCCAAGAGTAAGTTAAACGTGGCAGAGAAACGACCTGATAAAGATATTATGAAATGATTCGGTGACTCATCTGTATTCATAGCTAACCATTTCTGGAGTTCACCGGTCCTAGGATGCACTTGATACGGTGTCTCATTAAGGGATGTGTTTCCCGCGAATCAGAAACTTTGGGATGCTCCGGCTAGACAGTTGCACCGTCTTATTCCACTGGAAGAGACCACTCGCTTCACGGCGTAAGCCACAGAATCTAGCGTTCATTTTAGTGGCTCACGCCGTAATTTTCTCTGCATCCATCAGAAGAGACCGGTCTCTTCCAGTGGAATAAGACGGTATGATTCACCTTAAAATAAGCGCTTCAATACATGTACGTAAAGATCCCTATACTGTTTGTCTTGTGCTCAATCTTAGGATCAGTAGGGCCATACTGAACAACAGACGCTAGTTAGCTTGCATTGACAAAGAGACGATTAGACGAGCTTTATGCACCTCAATAAACTATCTGTTCGTTTTCTCCCCCTTCTTTCTCCCATCAAAACTATTCTACCCTATTTATACGTGTATTTGTGTACTTCCACGTAGGGTGTTAATTTAGCACGATAGCCAACTCAAAATTCGAGTGATTCCATATGATCCAATCTTTCTCCAGTAGCTCTTAAGGTCTTATCATTGTATCTCCTAAATAAAAGCAATAGCCTCCCAATTGACTGCACAAATTTTTATAGATGAGTCAAATAAAATTAGGCGCATGCTAACCTAACCGAGTGATAGGTTGTGACTCCGCCCATTTGATTTGACAAACATGCCGAATAGATATGAATATTTATTTGTAAAAGCTCTGAGGGTCTTTTATATAAAGATCTAAACTCCTCAGAGCCCCCCAAATATCTGGTCTTGCCCTTCCTCGATTCTCTCTGAGCTTCGGGCAGGCTCCCTCACTAGTCCTGATATGACCAAGCACTACGGAGCTATGAATATAGTTCAAAGTTCTAGGTGAGAAGGTGTCACTATACCAAATCACTTCCGAGATTTTTGTAGTCTTTTCCTTACTTGCCTTTTAGGTGCCCCGTCCTCATCCCAAAACCTACCAGCCCCTAAGCTTTTTGACAGGGGGACCTCGGTCTTCCTATAAGGACCGCCATCTATGCAATATACACCATGTATAGAGAACGTTCTGTGTTTATTTCCGGTGGACTTACTAGCTCTATGACGCCTAGAAGTCCTAGGAAGTTGAGCGGATCTAGAAGACTCGCCGACTTCGTGACGAAGCTCCCACCTCGCTCTCCGGATAGCTCTCCTAGCTCTCCTAACTCTTCGTTCCTCGTCTGCTTCACTTTCCCGCGGCTCCGATTCTATCATTAGCCGTCTTATTTCGAGGTTTGGTGCACTCAAGCTGCTTTGTTTATCAGAATACTTCCTTCCATCCTCGATAAATGAATCCACTCTCTTTTCATTCGCATCTAGTCTCACTGCCTTTTTCTTCTTCTTCTTCCGCTTATATTCCATGACAGGGCACAATATGTATAGTACGATGTCCTTGGTGACTTTGTAAGATCTTACAGCTATGCGCCCCAGCTTTGTTGAGAGGTTGAAGAGGTTGCGTTTTATGGAGGGTTTGTTGAGGTGGACCTGAGCCATTTGTTTTGGCCGATGGTAAATTACTTGATCGAGGTGGATTAGAAGTCGCTACACTAGGGATATCTTCGGTTTGCTTTGAACCTTTTTTCGGGAATGATTTCCCCCAGATGTTTTCCTAATAGTTAGTGAAAGCAGAAACGGGTGATGTAGGCGAATGCAGATTTCTCCTCTCGTCATCTATGCCCTCACCGACAACGAAGGAAAAAGTGCCATTATTTCCAGTAGACTCTACCTGATATGAGAACCATTCCCTGGCCGAACTGGTAAAGAAAACAAAATCTCGACCTCTTCTTTTTGATGATACTTGAAGGTGCTAGTAATCGACCGCCCGTAGTCCCCTTTGGGTAGTTAATAATGAAGTTATATTGTGTGGGAGAGAAGAAGAGCGAAGTGATTTGAGTGAGGTTTGAACACGTGACCTTTTGGTGGAGGTAGTGATGTTACTAGAAAGTGAAGAGTTTTCCAATTGTGCCGCTGAATATTTCAGGGTGAGAGAGGATTTTGGTCGCTCTATATATACAGATATTTTACTAACACGTGATCCTTGATTACATAACCATATCCTTGTTCCATCTATAACTCATTCCATATTACATGATTATTATTCCACATAACCGATGTCGCAATGCCAAGCCCTAATTTTAACACTTCCCTCACTTGCGCATCGTATCGCTACGAATATACATGGTGTGCGGGTTTGGAAGGCGCTTTGTAGCATCTGCTACGTGTCGCCGGTAGGAGCGTGGGGAGTTCGAAGGTTCGGCTTCAAGTTCTTTCTCGCATCAGTGATAGTGTCGTCGATGTGTTTTGATCGATCGTGGATCACAGGGTTTATTTCGGTCTGATTAATCGCATGTTGTCGGCGTGTAGGAAATCTTGGTAGGTTTGTTGAAGTTCGTTAGGGCGTTCTTCTTAATCTTAGTTGGCTGCGGTGGCGGTATGTATTAGAACTGTTGTTGAGATTGCGGCTGATTTCTGCCTCCGACTTATTCTTGATTCACTGTCGAAGGCGTGTCAGGAAGGATTTTTCGATCGTGAGGTTTGAAGCGTAAGGCTGTCTCGAGAATCCGTCGAGTGTTAGAGTTCCTTCGGGTAGAAACGAGTCCGTCCTTGGTTCCGTTGAAGTGTCGGAAGCTGTTTCTTTGTTGCGTGTGTTCTCCAGTTAGACGTAGGAGAAGCGGGAGAAGCGATAACGGTATGGGTGATATCTGGTCTTGTAGCTATGCTGGCATACATGAGTGATCCTATTATCGATTGGTTCTAACGGCGTTTCGTGTCTTGGTTTGGATTGCGGAGGAAGGGTATCGGCTACGGGTTACCGGCGCGTTATGTCTTTCGAGTTATCAACCTCGCTGGGTTTCTTAGGGTTACCGTGTAATGATCGTTTCTCTTCGCGTAATTTTCGCAGCGTCTTTCCGTGAGTTTCCGTCGCGCGGATTATTAATCATGTCTCGGCGTCTCGGTGTCACTTGTATATATATGGCTCTCTTCGCTGTCTTCGCTTTCGCTTTCTTCGCCATAATCTTCGCATTGTATTGGGGTTCTTTTAGTTTGGGTTTTATTCTCTACGGGTTATTCGCTTTGTGTCTTGGGTATTAAATATATTCGTTAAACCTCCTGCATCGTTAAACCCGTAACGTGTCGAGTTCCTGAAATCTCCTCGATCGGTATCAGCGTCGGCAAAACGTCGGTTATAAGCCGCCGCCGGAATCGTCCGTCGTGTTGTCTTTTCTTGGTTTAGTTTATAACAATGAGTCACTCTATTGGTATCTCGTGTTCATTCTTGTCATCTGTGAGATCATCTACTTCTCCTTGCGGCTCTGAAGGGTTCTGTCCTCTGGTCACTCTCTCTCCGGTTCAGCGTAACATTGGTATTGGGTTTGGAGTGCCGCGATGTCGCCGAGTTCTCCTTTCTGAAGGGTGAGGTTAGGTTCGAATGGTGTGCCGACTGGTTTAGAGTCTCTTATCCCAAACCTACAGGATTTTGTTGATATATGCGTGTTGTGATAGTTCAATACTGGCTTTATTCTGGCTATTAATTAAAATTATGAATTCGAGTTCTGAGATCCGTTCACGTTCGAAATCTGCGGCAAGCAGTTGTTGTACTTCTTTTCTGAATGAGGAGTCCGAATATCATGATGTCGTTTACATACACCGATATGTATAATCGTTGTTTAGTATGTATGAACACACAGTCGAATTTGGTGACAAATTCTTTCATTGAAGGAGTCTCAGGCAAGCATACCATTCACGGGGTGATTGTTTTAGTCCGTGATATGCATTTCCGAAGTTTACACACCTGTTGTCCTGCCTTATAGCCATCAGGTAGTTCCACGTAAATCTCCTCTGAAAGATCCCAGATAGGAAGGCTGACTTGACGTCCATTTGTTGTGCAGTATCCAATCAGTTGTGAGCAGCTAGCAGGAGTAGTCTGAGTGAATCATATCGGGTGACTGGGGCGAAGGTTTCATCGTAGTCTTGGTATTGTACTTGGGTGAAGCCTTTAGCAACGTATCGAGCTTTATACCGTTTGATGGTTCCGTCCGAATTATGTTTGATTTTGAATACCCACTTTCCTTTCACTACTGCACGATTTGTTGGTCTGTTGACAATGTCCCAAGTATGGGCCTTGTTGAGGGCGTCTTTTTCAGTCTGTATAGCCTTTTTCCATAGGGTACAATCTTCGCTTTTCATTGCTTGATTGTAGGTTGAAGGTTCGGTGACTAGGTGTACTCGTTCACTTGGTGTGTTGAGGGAGTCGTATTCAGTTTGTAATGCATTTCTGGCCTTTTATTCATCCATTAGTGCTTCCATTTCGAGTCGTTTCTCATCCTCTTCCAATGTGTCGTCAGTAATTAGTCTTTGACATTCTTGGTCATATTCTTTGCCGAGTTCCTTCATCTTTTTCTGTATTTCTACTTTCCTACTTTCGCTTTCTAACTCTGATTGTTTTTCCGTTCTTTGGCGGATGCGAGTTGATCTTCGTTGAGGAGTTGGAGATGGTGCTATTTCAGGTTGCTTCCCCTTGTTAGGTGTTACCGGTGGAGATTGTTTAGGTCTCTCTGGTATTTTTGGGGGGGATCTGGATAGTTTCTCATCGTGTGTTTTTTCGGTGGTAGATTCTGGTTCGTTTTCAGACCTGTCTTCTGATTCGTAACCGTCATCTGTTGGTGCAATCGTATTAGGAGTTAGGATAGAGATGGATCCGGTTTCCACTGTTACTTCCCCTGATTCAGGAGGGGGGAACGTGACGTCTCGAGATTCGATTACCCTATGTTTTGATCCGACCCATATACGATATATTTTGTTATTGTTCGCAGATCCAACTATCATTCGGTGCTAGTTTGCTTCCTGGAGGCCTAGTTTCTTCCGGGATGTGGACATAGCATTTCTTACCGAATGGTTTTAGGAGTTGGACACATGGTCGCTTTCCTTTCAGGGCTTCATAGGGTGTTATCCCTTTCAGCGTACTGTGATGGAGTCGATTTTTAAGGTAGACAGCTGTTGAGTAAGCTTCTCCCCATAACACCTTTGGATAATCCATGATCATGCACCTGACCATGGTTATTATCGTGCGATTAAAGCGCTCTGCAATTCCATTTGATTCATGGTTGTAGGGGGGTGTTAGCTCATGTACTATTCCTTGTTGTTGGAAGTACTTAGTTATGTCTTTATTGACATACTCGCCGCCATTGTCAGTCCGGAATTTTAGTATGGTGGTATCATACTGTTTTTCCATTCTGGTGACGAATTATCACGGCGTAGCACAAGGGCACATGCAAGCATGAAGGAAAAGGGTTTTAGTTGGGTTTCCGTTCGGCTCTGGGATTACAGGGATTAATGAGTCACTCGCTTTGTAATGCATCTTTTATGTTCTTCTATTAGATTCTATGGATGAGTAAGCGAAGGAAGTGCTGGGGTATATATAGAGGCTTCGCCTCCCACCTGTATTAGTTTCTCTTCCTTTCCTTTTCTCTTCATGCAACTTTCTTTGTTATTTAGTAATATTATTGTTTTGGTATTTTGGTACTTCTATGAACTCCGAACCATTTGCACCCCGGTGAACCCGCGGGGCCCCCATAGCCCTCGAATACTAAAGGTATCGAACCCGTCTCTCGGTTCGTACCCGTGAACTACCCTGGCCTTGGTCGTGTACCTTGGCTCCTCGCTTCTTAGAACACCCCGTAAGATACTACATAAGGCCTTAGATCCATCCGTGATACGAATTCTCGTATGGCTATCTTCGTATCATTCTTTCGTTTGAGGAAGTATATCCAGGAGAACCGAGTGTAGTCGTCAATGAAGGACATGTAGTATCTAGATTACCTAGTGATTCAATACCGAATTGTCCAGACAGATCTGAATGGATTAACTCGAATGGTCGTTGGGATCTAGTACTTATTGATGCTGGTTTCTGATGCGTACTCTTGGAGAGGGCACAGTCCTTGCAGTGGAAGTTATCTTAGCAGGAGGTTGTTTCTGGATGTCGTCAGATAGGTTTTCGAGTGTGGTGGATGTCCTAATGCTTGATGCCAATCATAGTAGGAAACCAATTGAATTGTATTACTTAGCTAACTGTACATTGAGACTTTTCCAATTTTTTGCCCAGATTAATTTTTACCCGCTTTTGTGATGAACTTGTTTCTCCTCCTGATTCAGTTCTAAACCCCTTTTATCGGTAGGTTCTGAGACCAATCCCACGCTTCCCAGTGTGAGACCAATTGTATGTCGGTGAGGATGATGGAGGATCTAGTTATCGGAAGGTATGATCGAAACTAACGCTCAGTGATCCCACGCCTGGTTCCATCAGCTGTGGACAGTTCAGAGTAGAGGTCTGACGTTGTGTGGTCTTCAAAGGCGTAACATGAGAGGTTGCTTTCGAGTCAAAGATCCAGAAAGGAAGGAGTGGGGTCATGGCGTACGCAGATTGTGGTGGCTAGTCATTTCGACGCCGATCTGATTCCTTATTTTTCTCTTTTTGTGTCTTTTCTCTTTTCTTTGCTCTTGAGCCTCCGGCAGTTAGTGTAGTCGTGGCGCTGTAGGAGAGGTTTCGCTTGCACGCACTCTTTCGCTTCGATGGTGGTGGTGGAGTGACGTCTTGGTGTAAGCGCTTCCATTTGTGGGTTCAGATTCATTCTCGTGCGGGTGAGAGTCAAGACACGCTTCAGGTGGCGCCCTTTGTCGAAGGTTGTTCACGACGTTGTCCATCGATTTTGGTAGCGAGGATAGGAAAGATTATTTGGTTTCATCGGAGTTGGTAGCGATTGGAAGGTTTTGCTCGCCGTTATCGGCTTTAAGAGCCTGGCCAGTTGTTTCGGTATTCATCGAAGGTGTCCAGGAAAGAGGACAGGTTGTCTCCTTCCTCCATCTGAATCTTCGTGAAGCCAAAGTTCACTAGTGTGGAGAACTAACTTCGGTCGGTCAGATTACCGTCCACGCTTCATGGGTATTTTCGGCATCAAAGTTTTGGAGGTCTTCCGTTACGGCCATGGTGAGGAGGGTTCTGACGGTATCATCGATCCTCTCGCCATTCTGTAGTCTTCATCTTCGCCTTTGTTTGGGGATTTTGCCGTCTATAAACCCCACACTGACTCTTATCTTTCTTCTCAGGGATCTGGGGTTTGATAGTTTGTTTGACCCTGGTTTGGGCAAACTATTAAATTATTGGGTTCTGAGATGTCTTGGTGGCGCTTCTTTTCTGAGGTTTCAATCTCACCAGTTCTTGGAAGGTCTTAAGATTCTGCAATTGGAGAGTGGGCGTGATGTTGTATGAAGTCATAGAGATAGCGATAGAGTGTAGAGTAATGCGGATTTATTGTGCAGAACCCTACCATAACCAAGATTATATTGTGTGAAGACGAAAAAGCGAAGTGATTTGAGTGAGGTTTGAACACGCGACCTTTTGGTGGAGGTAGTGATGTTACTTAGAAAGTGAAGAGTTTTCCAATTGTGCGCTGAATATTTGAGGTGAGAGGATTTTAGTCATTTCTATATATACAGATATTTTACTAACACGTGATCCCTGATTACATAACCATATCCTTGTTCCATCTATGACTCATTCCACATTACATGATTATTATTCCACATAACCGATGTCGCAATGCCAAGCCCTAATTTTAACAAATAATTATCACAGTTCTGAAGTAGGAACTGCAATCTTTTGAGCCTCGGTTTGTGGGTAGATAACATTGCGACGTTCCCAATCATGCTGACTCAGCCCAGCTTATCCGCGCGTGGCCCGTGCGCAACAACCCCTTGGCAACAGCTAAGCTTCCTCGCGCGCGCGACAACCCTCGAACCTTCACGAAAACATCTTTCTCTCCCATCAGAAATAAGGAAATTGTCTTGCCTCACAATGTCTTCCCCAAGCGTATCCGCCCAAGACCCTACTCTCCGCGCCGAGATAAATCGCCGCCTCCTTGATTCAGGGGAGCTAGAACGGTACCACGATTTCCCTATCCACGGATCTCAAGGGAGAGCGACGGATAGCTAACATGACGGCGAGGCAGGCTGGAGACACTATTACTTGACCTGCTCCGCGAGTCTGGATGGTACGAGGAGACGAAAAAACTATGTCACGAGCGATTACGCGCACAAGATGCCAAAATCGGGAACTTCAATGCATTAATTGCAGATGTGGAGGGTCAAGTTAAGGGGACAGTACCAGAAGCAGTCAAGGTGGAAGTCGTGAAGGCCATCAAGAAGGCCCTGGAGAGTATGATCGAATGAAATATACTCAGGAAGCATCCTGTGACCTTGATGGAGTGCCTGGCGTTTCTGGATTTTTCTTCTTTCTTTCTTTCTTTTCTTTTTTTTCCCCACAGGAAGTAATGGAATAATTTACCATACCATGCTATCTGATGAAGCTCCCATCACTGCAATAGTGTAACTTGTCCACAACAATAACTACGCGTTAAAATCTATTTTTCTTTTGGAAGCATAACTATGCGATAGGTATATCATACGCGCTTGCGGCGGCACAGTAGCCATAGAAATGTCTTTGCCACCGCGCTGGCACAGACCTTGGACGTTTTAGCTGTGTGAATGAGGGTACAATTAGGCAGCAGACTCAAAGGCGCAGTTCCCATATTGGTACCTACGTCCTGCAAACACCCGTCCCAAAGGCCCCAAGTTGTTCCGGCCGTTTCGGGCATCATGAGCTAGTTTTCGGGTGGATTCCGGCTCGCTCAAGAACGTGCCCCAACGTTCATAATAGGTACTGATTCCAATGTTTACGAAGCACGTGCAAGAAGGATGCTTCGAACAATTTATAAACTGCATACTCCCGCATAGAAACAGTAAGAAAAGTAATATTGTGGATTGTCTCGGGATTAATGTATGCGATCGATTCATCTGAATTATCCGCACAAATGTGGAAGTGTGGCACAGAAGCAAAGATGCCAAAAATACCACAGAAGCAAAGATACCACGATGATTGAGAGCAGCACGTCGCTAGGATAACCGGTTAGACTATGTATATGCGACAAGCGAGGGTCCGGGGGGGATAATACATGTAGTTCTTTACCCAAGATAATCTTCAATTTTGTATGTAGCTCCGAGCGAAATGTTTCAAATCACCAACAATTTCTCTAGTGGGATCGAAGGTAAGTACATAGGTATGGAACGTATCCTGAAACGAATCATTCTATCGATCGCGTGGTCAGTCGATTATTACATGACCCATATCAGTACTTTAATCTAGTTTAACTACGCGAATAGACGAATGAGGACGGGTGGGGTGGGTAGTGGGGTCTGCAATGCGATTATTCGGTATTTTCACCCATACGATCCATACCGTTAAGCTGCACATGAAAGCAGGTACCGGCTGTCATTTATGCATGCACAATAAGATATCTTGCTGTACCAGGTAAACTTCTATGACCAGGAACAAAGCTAAAGTTCCAAATTTAGCAAAGAGAGGGTTTTCTTTCCTATCGGGCAAGTGTATTCAGTGCAGCTTCCCGATTTGTGGCTGCTTTGACCAGAGCTCCAAGCTTCTCCAATCAACATACTTGCCACTAGATAGGCAATATCGAGATTCGACGGGTTATAGTATGGTCTACGGTCACTATCAAACATAGTTAAAATGCTATCGACGGTCGACACGTTTGAGTAGAGTTTATTTCTATATTTTATTAGCGATAGGTAGAGTCAAAATAACACAGGTCATAAAGCCGTAAGCATATATACACAGTACCTACATACATACATGCAACAGCGAACGTTTTTAGGGATCTCTGTGGGGGGCGAAGTGATTTGGTGTGGCCCGTGCGCTGTTCGAATTCGGCTGCGTAAATAATTTCTCTAATTAACATAGCTTCTTGATTATTGAATAGGTAGCTGGGCCTGTAAAGATATCAACCCGAAGCGACTCAATAACTGGTACGTATCCCGTAAAAGATACGATAACGTCTTGTTAAAGCATGTGGTCGGTTAAAATTTATGTCAACTCTAGATCTGTTACTATGGATTAGTTTCGTATATACCTTTGCAAATACCTTCTACTAGACTTCATTTGCGTAAATCTCTATTGCTTAGCGCTAGTAGGACCAGTTGGAAAACCATTAGTTGGAATTAGCTTGGAGCTTATTGTCGAATATAGTTCTGGACTTGTACGAGTGTCTGCGGGTGTTTGTTAGAGTATCCAAACCAGGACGTCTGTATTCATGATTAGCACTACATACATAGATGTACTCATGAAGCGAATCCGTGAGAAGAGCCGCGCCGGCCGTAGACCAAGTTGTGATCAGATATTCAGAGGCGAATATTAGGGAACATACGAATGTTGTAGAAGTGATCCTGGGTTGTTTCAATATCGAATGTAGTGTGCTCGAGAGCTTCACCGTAGAAAAACATTTCAAGTGGCGACACATGCCTGTTAACGTTTTCAGATTCTATCGTTACCGTTGATAAGATAGTTCTTGGAGGCCTTCGGTTGTGTTTGGAGATATCGATTTATGTTTAGGTTTTGAGTAACGTCATCAATTGCGCCGGCTAACAACCTCCATCAATCTTATTAATCGCGGATAGCCCCAACGCCAAATACAAGTGTGTTCTTAATCATATCTGTACCATATCCGCAATACTACCATTTGATCTTGCTACAAGGTGCAAATCACATTATCTATGAATGAAACGGTAAGGAGATGTGCTACATGAAGAGAGCCGTCTGAGACCAGCCTAATGGAAAACCAGTACATATTGCTAATCATGAATAGAGTATTTTAGAGTTTGGCATTTGATTTTACCAACTATTGGTATCAGACGGTAGGTATGGCGCATATTACCAAACAAGTGTCTTGATACAAATTCGCTACCAGCTGAATCGAATGCATCTGATAACTCTCAGGAAATGGCCCCATGGCGGGTACTTACATACCAATGGAAACTTCATTATCCTTGGAACTTTCTCGAGGAAGTGAAAGACTTAATTTTACCCATCAACAGTTAGATCCAGCAAGGCCTGAGCACATCAAGCGCCAGGTAAAAACTACGCCGAGGTCTTAATCACGAGACTAGGCACGATATGTAGGTACTGCCAGCATTGGAGTATCCCTTAGACTCTGTGGAGGGCCTAGTCACCCAGTTTTGTATGTGGCGTTCAACCTTTGCACAGACTTGATATTTAAGGGTGGGGCTCGGCCCCAGTTGAGGAGAATATTTGGACTCTAGACCTCAACGCCAACTCACACTAAGTACCCCTACGGTATTTGTGAATAGTTGGCACATGCTTAGAAGTACGCGATTGTGTATACCTGCTTGGAGTACAGATATGCAGCGAGGAAAGCCATGAACACTTACTAGCGTTCAATTGGTCTAACGTCTCGCTTAATCCTTTACAATTCTGAGGCGACATATTCACAGGGTCTCACTCGGGAACCTTCAACCCAATCAAACACCAAACGAGCATCATCGGATGAATACCACATGCACTACATAAGTATCCCAACAGAATAGTAGGGCTTTTTAAAGTAATATATATCTGCTGGTTACACATTTTCTGACGTGCATTCGTTTTTCACCAATCAATCAAGACAGGAGAAGGTCTCATTTGACAAGGTTTACCAGCGCAAGTGTCGATAGTTATGAACAACTCCAATATGAGTGCTAGATAAGTCTTTATCCCTTCCTTTAATAGAGTATTTAACACAGATCTCACTTGAAAGAGGGGAAGAGAAAAAAAACACCTTCCCTTCAAATTTACAGTGAATGTCAAGGCACGCGCGCGATAGTAGGTTCGTGGAAGCCTAGGCCTCGTGCTGGTGTTAGAAAGAGAGACGATCCACCTAACTAACAACCGGAAGTGGAAGGCCTATATTCAAAAGCGGCGAGACCGACACTCCAAAAAGGAAAGAAACCCGGGGATCACACATGTCGACCCGCACAGATTCTCTTTTCGGTGTTACAGACAAGGGTGTTTCGCTCAATGATGTGCATCATCTCGCATACGAAAAACTTGCAATGCCGAGCCCTTATATTTTGACAATGATTGACCATGTTGGTACTAATTAGTACGAGTGGGATGGGCCTCGAGGTTACATGGGAATGGTTGGGTGTCGAAATGCAACAAGCCAACAAGGACAGCCTCTTGAGGTATTATCCATAACTCTTTACTCTCAACCTTATCCCTTGCTCTCTTTGTCCTGTTCCTGTTCCTGACAGCATGAGGAAAAGGTCCATCCTAGTTATAGTTTCGCAAGCGGCCGTCCATACCTGACCAGTAATCCAAGCGCCTTCATGTCGTTATTTACCAGCAGCAAGACATGAAAATTACTTTACCTAGTACTTTATGTAGGTACCTATCATCCAAGGTTGGGTTGAATCACATACAGGGATTTATCAACGGGAAACGCATGGTGATTGGAAGGCGGACCGTCGCCAATCGGTGATTGCCCGTGTCTGCTTCCTCCTTTTCGCTAGCGCGGAGTATGGGGGGTTAAGAACCCATCGCGATAGCAGTATGAGTCTGGGCTACCAGATACAAGTTACATCACGGGTGACCAATAACCGATTCCGGTATTAGGATTGGATTTCTCCTTGTGTGCCTCACCTGAGGTTGAAAGAGGCGGAAGAGGGGGACTTCTCACAATTCTAAGGCATGGAAGACGGTGCCTGTTACTGGGTGGGAGGAGTTACGGATGACTCTGGATTTACGAGAGGGTGGTCATAAAAAGTATCCATACAGGTCAATCAATTCCTGCCTTTCTCTCTCTCCGCCCCCCTTCTACTCCGGACCTTTTTTCTGTTTGATTTACAAATCTGCCATTTGTCACGGTACACAGTACCTACATACATACTTATGTTTGGATGCGAACAGCATTTGTACTCTCGCCAATAACTGTACTGTCATATCGAATTTTTCTATAAGGAAAGTTAACAGAACATAACCCCTGTTTCTGGTTTCTTTATCACTGTACCTACTCGTACTGTCGGCCGGCTTTCCTACTACTGCAGGGCCTACATAGCCGCTGCCTACCCAGTACCGTCGTAACGCAACAGCACCCATCCCATCTCCCCACAGAACTGGTTGTAGGCGCCAAAATCTCAGCCCTGCCATAGCATACATAGCATTGACTTTCTCTCATACTTGCTTTGATCTCTGCCGTATGTCGCGTCATTGCATTTGAACTTGGGGGATAAAATCATTCTTGCATTATACCAGGGGGAGGGGGTTCAAGTCGTTTTTCGCGCTTCTTGGTAAGTATGTTATCTACGATATATCGCCCGCCATTCAGACGCGCTTCTCTTAACTAATGGATAGCTACATGTAGTATCACGGATTTTGATTTTTTTTTACTTACATATCATCTTGACTTGTCTCGGCCGCCATTGCTATTAGTATAATTATTTGGGCTTTTTAAGAAGTATCTACTCCTCTAGTCTTGCCTCCCTCCCTCCCCTTCCTATTTGGCGCCTGCATATCACATCACATTCCCAAGACTTTAGGGCAATAAAGGTCTTTTTATCATACGACACAAGAATCTGGATCTTTCCAGCTTCCTGCTAGTTCCCCCCCCCCCCCCTCTATAAACAATGGCGTCCCGGAGGCAAGCTGGGCAAGAGCAGCTATACTCTGCCCAGCATCAGGAACAGGAATACTATCAGTTACACCCGGCACAAGCGTCGCAATTTTCATTACACACCCCCACGGACCCAAATCCACCGAACTCATCCTTTCGATCTCCCATGATGGACGAGCAGGAGCGACATGCAAGTGGAGCAAGGCAACCGAGGCTGCCACGGGTATTTGATGGGGATGAGTCCCCTGTGGAGGAGAATTTTAGTGAGCATTCGGAGGTACACGAGCAGCAGCAACTATCACGGCTGGGGGGGCAGGAGCAGTTTCCGTTAGAATACTCTGTCCCTGAGGGTGCAGTGTATAGTCATCAGCCCCAAGGTCACGAACAGCAGTACCAGATTCCTCAGCACCAATACCAGAGCCAAGAACGGTACCAAGACCACGAACAGCAGTACCAGGGTCACCAACAGCAGCAGCAGTACCAAGGCCAGGAACAATATCAGCAGCACCAATCGCAGCCCCAGACACAAGATCTGCAGTATCAGCAATCAATATCATCACCGTCATCACCACCACCACTGCCACTGCCACTGCCACTGCCAACTGATTATCTACTCCATTATAAGCAAGGTTACGACGCCCATGTGCAAACCCAAACCCAAACCCAAACCCAAGCCCAAGCCCAGGCTCAGACCCAATATTCAACGGCGCCCCTTCCCTCCCCGGGATTTCCTCCGTCGCAGTTTGAGCCTCGACGTACATCTCAGCAATACGGCCCAACACCCCAATACGTATCACCACCACATTCGCCGTCATTCCCTCCACCTCAAAGATCTGCAACGTTCCGACCACCCCATCTATCGTTTCCACCGCCGCCACGTTCACCCTCTTTCTCACCCCACCCGCAGTCCCCTTCATATCCACCGCTCCCCCATTCCCCCGGATACCCTCCGCGCACACCGCATACACCTGGCTTTACACCGCATACACCGACGTTTCCTCCCCCGCCGACGTCCGAAGCATATCAACCCTCAGTACCAATACAGCCAGCTGTAGTAATGTCGACTCCACTAGCACCAACTACAGAAGCATCGCCCCCTCCTACAGGATCCGAGGGCGTGGAGCTAGCTGCGAATACTCCCCCCATGGAGCCAATTACCGCGGCGCCGTATGTCCCAGGCGTGGGGATGGAGGGGCCAAAAACTCCGCATTATACACCTGGCGGGGCGAATGGTGCGAACCATGCGCCAGGCCAGATTGGGCATCCGAATCTACAGCATGGGAAGGACGAGCATCTGCATAGGCTCTGCGATTGTTTTGGCGATGTTCCTACCTGTATGTTACCTTTACTTTCCCCTTTATTCTTGTCCTTATGGCACCACGCCACTTCCTCCCGTCTTTTTTTTCGAGATATGCGGATTGAAAACTGACAATTGAGGATATTTGGTATCAGGCTGCATGGGATGCTGGTGTCCATGCATACTCTACTCGCGCACGAATCACAGACTCAAGACCACCCCGACCTCGAACCTCAACGGATTCCATCACTGCAACAGCCACTGCGTCGGCTTCTGCGTTCTGGCACCAGTATCATGTAACTATATTCCTCCACCCTCTGTCTCTAGCCTGACGCTGACTTTTAATGTGCAGGGGTGTTTACGTTCCTCCAGCGCGGCCGTATACGTGACAAGTACCAGCTCGAGGGTACGCTCATGAGCGACTGCGGGAAGGCGTACTGTTGCGTCATGTGTACTCTGGTGCAGGACGAGAGGGAGGTTAGGGACAGGGAGGATGAGAGGAGGCGCAACGCTGGGCCTGGGAGTGGAGTGGTGGGTGAAGAGGGATATCGCCGACAGGCGAGCATGATTTACGGCTGATTGGTGGTGGGTGGGTTTGGAACATTTGACATTTGTTCGGTTTTTTTTTTTATCCTTCCTTTCTTGTTTTCTGGTGCATTGGGTTGACCTTTTTGTGACTTTGTTATAAGCGGCTGCAGGGATATATAGTGGCATACATTTATTTATTTATTTACTACTGACTCGACTTGGGCTTAGTTATTGGAATTGATTTATGTTGGGATTATGTTGGCTGGGGGGGTGTTTTCTTCCTCTTTTTGTATATATTTCAGGCTCCTATCATACCCAACGCACTTACCCCCTCGTTATATTTTCTTTTGTCGTTTATATTACTATAGGGTTTGGGGGATATGCCCCCGGGGTCTGGTGTCCCCGTGTCGATAATTCTCTAAAAGCTAGTGGTGCCTGTATTTTCTTTACTTTCTGTGTCTATGTCTAACGCGGGGGGGGGGGGGGGAGATCTATATCTTGAGATCTTTGAGCAGTAATGTGTAGATTTTAGGTAGCTAAAAGTGGTACGTGGTGTATTGCGATATGTGATATGGGAAATTGAGTATTAGAAATTTAGGGTCTGTTCGGCTGACACAAAAATCCATAGATTGGTTGCAATCTATGGATTGGGCCTAGTAAAATAATCACCCCCAGAGGCGTTTTTTTATTCAATCCATGGATTGCAACCAATTCAACGTTAACTGAACGGAGCCTTAATGAATTCAATTTATGGCCATAATGTACGCTGGTAGTCCATGTGATTGTGGGAAAAAGGTTTTCGGTTCAGGACGTTGGAATAAGAACTGGACGGGCTAGTCGACGTCATGATCAGGGTGAGGCATGTGCTCTCGACTATTTTAGGCAAGCCCTGTATGTTTCGGCTGTCGGCAGGTCGCCACGACAGCTTCATGGAGTATCACTCGGCGCCTTTGCGCGGCCCGGGTAATGAAAATTAAAGTGCTTAAGTGGATGTGTAAGGCCTCGACCCTTCAATTATATAATTATTGATATTAGAAACTTTAGGCCAACGGTCAATTTTGAAAAATGCTCTTCGCCACCAAGCCAAATAATCCCTGCAACAAATCAATTTTGGTCAAAACTGACCGTAGGCCTAAAGTTTCTATTGTAAGCATGACTATAGATATACGTATTTGCTGACGGTGGGGCTGTTTGAAACTTTGTATGCTTAGCTGACGATATCCGGACCTATGAGTAGGAATAGGAAGGAGACCCGGGGCGCATAGGGGACCTAGTATTGGATTTGTGTAATCGTGAGGAGGGGGGCGCTGAAGCCGGTGTTTCGGGGGGTTCGTGGGTAGGTAGGTAAGTTGTGCAGGTGTACCGTCATTTCTAGCGAGTAAGCCCATGGGCTTAAAAGTAAAGTAGTGATTTATGCATCTTCTCGTGACTTGGGCCAAATCAAAGAGTGCTGTTTTCCTTCTTTACTCGCCAGACTTGGCGGTATTGGTTGCAGTTGTGACCCGGGATATCGTGCCGAGGTAAGTCTGTAGACAGTGGCAGTGGTGGCACCAGTTCTCATGAGAAGTTATTGGTTGTTTCCCCGTCAAAACATATGCCACTACAGCCAGGTGTCTACAGAATCACCCCGGCATGCATAGTACACCCATAGGAAAAAAAGTGAGAAAACAACAGGTAACCACAAGGCGTCCAAGCAACAACCATGACTTTCGAATGGAGGCTATATAAGGTGGTAAATACACTTCAGAGGCCGTACATAGTGTATACTCTCTTTTTATCCTGTAGCTAAAGTCCTTTATGTCATTGAGGGTTCAAGTTGAGCGCAGGCGTTGTTTCGTCACTTTTTTCCTCCGGCTGTACCGGATGTTAAGGGCAAGTACTGAGAACCCCCTTAAAAAAATGAGGGTTTGGAAAGTACTCTGATTGGGCTGATAGGATTTAAAGTGACACTTGGTAGCCAAGTAGGTATTTGGATGGTTCGTTGCCAGCTTTTGCAACGCAACCTCCATCACCTTAATTTGACTATTACTCAACCACAATTTCATCAAATAACAACCCTCAACAGAGCCTGGCAGTGTGAAATTATATGCAAATGATGTAGTAGGCAGGGGGGATACTGCTGGTTTTTTGTTTGTATTTTTAACAATTTAATTCGATTTTTTAAGTGTAAGTATATCAAAACATCTCGGTATTTTTTCCCCACATAAGTCCAAGTAAAAATGATGCTGCATCGTTGGTTGCCTTGGTTGCTGCCCATGGTACGGTGTTTCTGCGAAATCAACCAATGAAAAAAACGACAATGGGGGGTGTCTCCGTATGGTGGATGCGAACTTCAACGGACACCTGTTTCAATGGCTAATTCAAGTCTAACCTCAAAAAATATGAAAAGATCTGTGACCATGGTAAGGTAGAGATTGAAACAGGGCACATTACTATGCTTAGCTTTTGTAAGAAAAAACGTTCCCTGTAGAGTAACTAGCAAAATTCAGTATCTGAGTGTTTCACTCTGGTGTCCGTTGTAGGCTGCACCCACCATACTTTAGGTGCACACCCGGCACATTGCATAAGATGGCAGAGAGGGGGGGGGGGGGGAAGCAGCGGATGTATAGTTCTAGGACATCAAGCATTGTCGCGAGGTAGTATTACACCGAGACTGGCCAAAATCGACAGCCCTATCTATATACTTTGAATTTTGCTCCAAATTTCACCAAGCATTAGATTAGGGATAGAAAGCGATGCTATGGCCCTGGATAGTGTTCGCCGCCCTAGATATTGGCTGGCTGTTAAATAAAGATATTAGGTAATATGAAATTACAATGTTATCAATACAGTTAGAAACGCCTTAAGTTTTCATCTTGTCTTTATCCCTTAAGCTGTCAATGCTGACCCCCCTATAATAGAGGAATTAAATTTGTATGGGAGATCTACTATTTGATAAGTGAGATAACACGATCTGTTAGTAAAGCCACACAAAATTTGCTTCTTCTTGGGGGAGGTCAGCATTTTCCTGATAGACTAAGGGATGGTCCTATACTTTCATATTGTGTCTTTATCCCCACAATTTAAGCTGATTTCAGCGATTTTTCAAATATATTACATTGCTATTGAAATGCCCACGGGCAAAGACTAGCTATGGGTGACCACATATTTTGAAAGATAGATCTATTGAATACAAATGTGGATAGGAGCATGGGTTTGAATTTGCAAATTTTGAGATTTTGGTAGATTTTGCCAAGATCCCATATAAATATCAAGTCTTGGCACAATTCTAGAGTTTCACGAACCACACTATCTTGGCCTTGTCAAATCAATGTAGGAGATGGATGTGTCGAGACTTTACTATATACCTGCTAGTATTCCGTGGAGCTCGTAGTAGCTATCCATGTGTATCATATTGCAGTTCTGAGAAATGTTCGGATACAAGCTTTACCGCAGTGCTCCACTTTTTTTCCCGGTTCACCTAGTGTTTCCTAGTGCTGCTGGCCAAGGCTGGAGAGACTATCCTCGAGGGCTCATCCCAACCTCGTAGTGCATGAAACTATTAAGAGTATCGGTCCCATTGTTAATTTGACCTTGTGCATGTACCCACGGAACTGAAACTAACGGGGGCTAGATATTGTTTGGTTCCGGGGAACGGGTGGATAATGCAGGAAGGGAGTTCTAGTGGAGGAAAAGTTAAATCCGAGGAGGTTCTTGATACACTTTCAGCACTCATAACCCGAGCGGAGCGTATAATACTGCTGAAAGGGACATTTGAATAGATTTTCACAAGCTCTACAGCTTTGGTGTTGGTAAATGTACACCGGAAGCCACGGCTCGGCCCTATGAAGCCTGAAACCGAGTGATGCCTCATGATTCATTTACAGCAACCCCGCCTACAACCATGACACCGGACCAGCATGACCACCCCGCCCCCACCACAATTATAAAGCCCCACCTCCCACATGCTCTGCCCAGTCAGTCCGATCTAGAATCCTTATTTCAACATCATGCCTTGTCTTACCTGCTTAGCTTAGTATAAACTCGCATCCTACTCTATCCGAATCATATGTCACGACAAAGAAGTGAATATGTGTTATTGGTGATGTGTATTCCCTAAGAGCTTAGGTGATCAGACATTGTAGCCGCCTCTGATGAAGACACAAAGTAGCATAAACTGTAAGTATTTACCGAGGTCCTTTCTGAGCCGTCTATAAATAGCTCATATTACTTTTGAGCATTGAGCATCATACTCAATCCCCCTCATTGACGGAATCAACTATATCTCGACAGTATCAACTTCACACTTATCTGCGTGACACTACGTTATATTACATATTACGCACTATCCAGCAAACCCCATCACGGTCCACCCCGCCGGCAAAAATGGAGATTCCCGGCCGGATAAAACGTATTCCTCCACTACCCCGATAGCTAGCTATATATAAGATCTCGACTGTATATCCATTCATCTACTTACTTGCTATAGTATATTGTAGTATGGAGTCGCATAGATAGGCCAGGCAGGTAGTGATATTTGATACCGCCGGCCCCGAGAGAAGAATGGAACAGCCGGATACGACTATGGGTAGGTACGGGCATATGTGTTGAGCACACGGGGATGCAATTGCCCTTCTAATCACCCAACCGGCCAACAATTGCGTTTTCTCGATCCCCGCACGTATAGCGCCGCACTTTCAGCAGGGAGATACGAGGCCTGTTCAGCCCTCGAACCTTCTCCTATAATGTATGGAAGTATCACATGGTTTGGGGTGTGATTAAATTGCTTCACCAGCTCACTTTTAGGGTCGATACTCAGCTAGCTGGAGATTGGTATATTTGCAGACCTTAAGACAGCCTGTATCTTTTCATCGCGGGCCGAAAATCTATCCACGTAAGATAACTACAGTACCAGAAATCGGGGTAAAGTCACTACTGATATTTCCTACAATACCGTAGGAATAACGTAGCACTGCGATATTCCTCACTGGATTACGAAGATAATGTGGTATACTCGTGCTATGCCGTGTTGCCTTGGTACCAATATTACCGCCATTTCTGGTGCTGTGGGTTCTATCTAGCCTAATCACTTCTTTAGGGTTCCTTCAATACCGAGGCTTTATGAGGGTATGCTGAATATACTTATTTATGCATTGATGCTGGACTTTGCGGCTCTGCATAGAACTGTTGGGTCTAGATCTGAACAATATACTCGGCTTACATGTCAGTATCCGAGTGATATAGCATGATTCACGCTAACGAGTTATGTGTAGCTAATTCATGATCACCTCTTGCCTGGCTACCAGTTCTAGAATGATATTACTGGAATCACCCAAAAGTCATCAACAAGATATGGAAGTATGCGACCGCATACGCATGCCGGATCCTATTGAAACGCGCCACAGTTGCCGCAACCCTTGATTAGTGCAATGTTAAAGAAATCACTGAATCTCGACCTCATATTACAAAGTTCATGGCGCGATACATGATGAGGAAGCTGCCAAGAGATCGGAAAAATCATTAATACGAGGTGCCCTGCCAAATTATCAGCTGGTGCCTCGTGGCAGGGAAAAAATAAAAAAAAAAAAAAAAAAAAAAAGGAGAAAAGGAAGAAAAAAAAGGAGAAAAGGAAAAAAAAAAAGATTTAGAATGTGGCATTTTCTCTAAAATGGCTGATTTTCCTCATGGGCCTATGGCTTTGCTCTTGTTGAGGATTATTCGCGTCCGAGGTTGATGTATTAGCAAATTTCAGCTAGTAATTTCCTGGTTTACCAATTATTGATGCGTCCCAGGTCCCTAACCCTTGCCCCGTTAGCGAAGTGCCTACTACCCTGGAAAGGAATGTTAGTAGAGAGAGACATACAGGGGGGGGGGGGAGGTGGGCGCCAGTGTCGTGTGTTGTTGTTGCTAGAGTAATTATTTATTATATTTGGTTGAAGGACTATGCCAAGCGTTGTTTTGTGGCCTGGCTGGCACCTATCGAGGACGTCTTTCATTCCAGTCTGCAAACCGCCCGTTACTCTACTCTAGCTCAGAGTCTACATAATGTACCATGCTAGGAATGCAATGCAAAAACAGGGTTTATGATGGGACAATCGATTTGATGTTATCCGCTAATCGGTCTGATCCGAATAACAGAGTTTCTCCGGTCGAACTCTACGACTTTATCCCCCCTCCCCCCCTCCCCCCCTCGATCTCCGTTGGACGCGCGCTCTGTGGTCTTTGCAGCAGCAGCAGAAGCAGCATCATCATCATCATCATCAGCAGCGACAGGGACCTGAAGCGGAGGAGGGGAAGTGTGCAGCGTGCATTGGCCAGCAGGTGGTTATGGTGTATGTAGCAATCAATTCAATTCCTTTGGACTCTTGCAGACACATGTCTGGCGATTGCGAAGCTTCTTTCTCCCCCCAGTAGTCGTTAATTGGGGGGTTCATCCTATATCACAAAAAAAAAAAAAAAAAAAATCCCTCTCTCTCTCCTCCCTTCTCTGTCCTTCTGTCTTTCCTTGCGGATTGCCCGTCGGATTCGTTTCCGTTCAAGACCTAGCCCGGCTGGTTTCCGAATGTTTGTGCACGTGTGTCGTATTGTCTAGGCTGGGCGTTGTGAGAAAAAGATGAATTGGCTATTTTTTGTTTGTCAGGGTCAGCCAGAACCTTACTCTACTCCTGCGTCCCTCCTCCACAACCACGCGCGGTCGAAATATCACAGCCTTTGTGTGTGGGTATGTGCTGTATGTGCGCTCCGTTCCGGGAATACAAAATACATATGTAGTAGGCAACAAAGGTTTTATTACATGTATTTTGTTGTCTTGGCCTAAGTTTTAAGGCTACTCTACTCTAGTCTAAGGACCGAATGGACATTTGCTACCTACGTTGAATGTTCATTCCCCTACTAGAGGGGACATCGCTAGAGTAGTAAGAGGGCTGGCGGCATTCAACCGTAGCTCAACTCAACTCAAAGAGCTATAATTTGTTATCCATCTATCTCCGCAGGAAGCCCATACATACATACTGTACTTACATACCACCAGCCAGCCCCCCACCAAAGAAAAAAAAAGAAGGGTAAAAAAAAAATAAAAAAAATACAACTTGGGATTGTAACCAACCATACATATCCCATCCCCACCGACCCCTTACCCTGTCTACATACATCATCGTCGCCCCCCCCCCCCCCCCACAAGCAAAGAAAGCAAAGCAAAGAGGAGAGAACATCACGTACCTGCAACCGCCCACCAAACCAAACCAAACCAAACCAAACCACTAACCCAACCATACCGCACGCTTACTGTCTGTCTGTCTGTCGTCTGTACGTCTGTCTATCTGTCCTGCTCCCGCAGCACATACATACATACCATCCAGACCAGACCAGACATCCAGAGCAGGCCGATCCATCCCTCTTCGCGTCCCAGCAGGCATCTCCCCGTACTCAGTAATCATCGCGAGCTCGACCATCGAGCTCAATCAATCAGGACAAAATAGAAAGCCTCGCCGCCACGACGTACCAGACGCAGCGGACGCCGAGCCCCTCGATGGACTCGGTGCCGTCGACGCCGCCGGGGGGGGATATGCAGGAGGGCTATGTGGCGGAGTGGGATATGGAGGATGTGGGCACATATGTGGCGAGCATAGGGCTGGACCAGTATCGGGAGAATTTTATAGGTGGGTCTTTGCTCCTTTTGTTCTGATGTGGGTTGGGGTGCGGTGTGGGGTATCTGGAGGGTAGGGTGTAGTATGTATGTCAGTGTCTAGAGAAGGGGAAGGGATGCATATGGGGAGGGAATACTTACTATTGGGGGGGAGGGATATGGATACTGGACTCGACTAACATCCCATATAGAGGAAGGAATCGACGGGGAGGCACTCATCCATCTCGACCACGACGAGCTCCGCGACATTGGTATCAAGTCCGTCGGCCATCGCCTCACCATCCTAAAAAACATCTACGACCTTAAGCTCAAGCACAACGTCCCCATCGAGCCCGAGCATTATGTCCCAGTCTGTAAGTGTCCCCTTCCCATATTCCCCTCCCCATACCCCTCCCCGCTTACACATCAACTAACATTCCCCCCCCCCCCCCCCCACAGCAGCCGACGCGGACGCAACAATCGACAAGGCCGCCACTCAACAGGACATTCAGCGCCTCATAGGCATCATCCGCCGCCGCGACGAGCGCATCCTACAGGCCGAGCGCGACCTCCAGCGCATGCAGGACGCGTTCGTGAAGCTCCGGGAGGAACTGTTGCCGGTATGGCGCATCATTAAAAACTCGCAAAAATCGCTGCCGACGCCACAGGGGGGTAGTAGCATAGGCGGGTACCCGCAGGGACCCACGACGCCAGTGTCATATGTGCCTGATGAGCGCGATCGTGAGTCGGAGCGACGGGAAATGAAGCAGCGGGAACGGGAGGCCGCCAGAGAAAGGGAGGCCAGGGAGAAGGAGCAGAGAGAAAGAGAACGAGAGAGAGAGAGGGAAAGGGAGAGGGAAAGGGAACGCGAGAGGGAAAGAGAGAGAGAACAAGACTTTTCGGCGCAGACACCACCAAATCCGAATCTGCTGCCAGCGCCGAATGCGAATAAAGGACTGAGCAGAAAATTCTCGATGAAGAAGTTGATATTGGGGACGCCCAAGAATGCGAGTCCCACGCATCCCACGCATCCAGATACCGTGCGGAATGAGTATGAGCCGCCGCCAACGGCACAGACGGCGGCGGTGCGTGATATTCGGGATAGTGCGGCGATGCCCTCACCCACCTCCCCGTCGACGATTAACCACCTCTCGCCCAATACCACACACTCCTCCCACAAGCCGCCCGAGCGGCGCACCGCTTCAAGTGTCCCCGACGAGGGTACGGGAGGATCGCAGCCAACAGTCGAGATCTTCAAGTCATTCCGTGTCTCCATGGATGATCCATGCTATAAAGTTCTCCCCGCGGCGCTCAAACGGTATAATATCCAAGCCGACTGGCGCCAGTATGCGTTGTACATTGTGTATGGTGATCAGGAGCGGTGTTTGGGGCTTGACGAGAAGCCACTAATACTGTTCAAGCAGCTGGATAGGGAGGGACGGAAGCCAATGTTCATGTTGCGTCGGAACGGGAACTTTGAGACGAGTATTGGGCCGGGGACGGGGATGGGGAGCGGGGCAAGCGTGTATGGGGGCGGACGGGATATTGCGCTGCCTGGAGTGCTGCCTGGAGGAGTGTTATAGGTAGAATTCTTTGTAGTGCTACATACATGTATTAGTGGCCTTTTTTTTTTTATTTATAAAAAAAAATGGGGGAAACTTAGTGCTCTGCGTTTTTTTCTTTTTCTCTGCTTCTCTTAGCTGCGGTGGTGGGCTTTTACTTTTTGAGTTGGCTTATTTATATCCTGGTTTTTTTTTTTTCTTTTTTTTTTTTTTTCTTCTCCCCTATTTTTTTTTATTTTTTATTCGAATAGTACAGATTTAGTCCTGGATCTTACTCCTTTTTCTTCGGTGCGTTGCGTTCTGTGTGCGTGGCATGGTAATGAGCTGCTTTCTGCTTTCTTTTGTTGGTGGTTGTTGCGGTTGGCGATGCTGGCGTTGGTTGGTGGTGGGGTGGGGTGGTGGGGGACGAGGGGGGGTATGGATATGGTATGATATGGGTATGGATATGGGTATGGGAGGTGCGGTGTTTAAGGGTTCTTGTTACTACACTACACTACACTGTGATACTACTATTGATTGTATCTGTCTGTATCTGTATCTGCATCTACATGTAGGTAGGTACGTTATTGCATATTCATAAAGTACATTGCCCCGCCCTACGCACATGTAGTTGGGGCGTGATGTGATGTGATGTGATGTGATGGGGTAGTATGTTCGAGGGGAGCACAGTACTAAGTACTACATACATAAGAATGTCTACACCCCACCCCCTCCCCCATAATGGCTTCCCTCGTGTGTACATGTATATATACCTGTAGACGCTCTATACCGCCAGAACATCCCACCACAATCTCACAACCCACGCAATCACAAACTATCACTCGCTCCATCTAAAGCTCCAGTGCACACTACCACTCCACCCACCACCACCACACCGCCCATAACCCCCCACCCCACCGCACTACAATACAGAGCTCCATCCTCGCATGTAGTGCATATCCACTACCTACCTACCTACCTACATAGTCATGTCTCATACTATTACGGTACTGCACTTGCACGCATTGCGCCAGATTGTGTGTATATAAGTATTCAATATCCGCACAGGCCGTCACTCGCCCTGGCAGAGGTGGAGGACCCACTTCATTACCTCCGTGAATTGCAGGCCTGATGGATATAGATATAGTTCGGTGAGACCGCTAGTTTTTTAAGAGTGGAGATGGAGCAGGAAGGAGCCCTCAGAGGTTGACTTCATGGAGGGCTCGGTTCGCACTCTTTTCACGCAACACATTAATGATCAGGTGTTGGCTCTTCCTTTGATTAAAAGATCTCAGAGATGATTATCTTTACCGTCAACAGCTGCAAGAAAACACACACACACCACATGCACATCACGACCGTGTAAAGATATTACTATATTCTCATCGCCCAACATGCCCGTAAAACATTCCGCAAAAAGCGCACAAGACATAAACCACGGTCTACCACTTCATTATGCACCCATCCTATTCTCCATACGCCCTAACCCCTAGTTACTAGTACTTATGAATAAAATAAAGCAAACAAGTTAAAAATGATATGCCAAATCCCACCTCTCAAGAACTTCACCCGCGGGTTGTTAAATTTCCAGAAAGAACCGCTAGCTAAAGGGTAACAGGTAAAAATGCACAAGCACCAAACCGCTGAGGGGAAAGGAAAAAAAAAAAAAAAAGTCTTAAATTTGTCTCTGTGACCCAATATTTTCCGGCTCAATAATAAATATTAATCGGTAGGAGTCGAACCAAACCGTGAAACCATCAGAATCTAGTTCTTCTTTTTCTCGCCGTCCTCGCTGCTGCTCTCCTCCTCGTCCTCGCTCCGCTCGTCAACAGCGTCGCTGGTAAGGACATAACGCTTCGCGACCCTCAAGATCAGCCACAACCAGAACAGGTTGACGGCCTGCAAGCTTCCCAGAAGGACGATCGCAATGGTCTGGGACAATCCTGACTTGTAGCTTCCCGTCTCCCAGTTGAGCTCCCAGGGGCCAACGCTCTTGAACTTGGTCATGACGCTCCAAAGGATTCCGAGGTTGAGATAGTGGCGCATGTAGATCCAGACAAAGATGAAGAAGCCAAAGTAGGGCCCGATAAACCAGTGGTCGAGGTAGTTCAACGTCTTTGAGGTTGCAAGGAAGAAGTCGGAGATGTCATGGGTGACAAAGACAGCGAGACCAATCCAAGTGAAGTGGAAACGGTAACTCAAGGCGATAAGGCTGAGAGTGACAATGTGGTGTCCAACAAGCTCCTTAAAGTCCTTGCGCGGCTTCTCAAGCAGGAGAAGGAGCACAATGCATTGCTGCAGCCAGTACGCAGCCTGCAAGAGGTAATATGCCTTGAAGTCGGCGGTATGGGTGCGGTGGGGGTACATTTCGTAGTAGGCGGTGCTATTGAAGTACCAAATTGGAGTCCTACTCATGACGTACAATCCAAACGGCCCAAAGACCGAGAAATAGATTGCTGTGTACGATTGCTCCATGAAACGGGATACCTTGGCCTTTTTGGTGATGTTGTTCCACAGAGCAATTGGGCGGAGGAGCTGGAGCATCAAGAATTCACGGGTAAAGCTGAACACAAACGTGTAAAAAAGAACAAACGCCAAATCACGAGGACCTTTGTCATATTGGGGCTCGGTTGGATTTTGAGATTTTGGATCCGGCACGGTACGGTATGAGAGAAATATGCAGGAATGGAGGGGATTTCCGGGGGTGGGGTTGATGGCATAACCTGTCAAAGCGATGACCATTACCAGGAGCGGATTCACTTGTCAGAAACAGCTAGTTAGTATCTTAAAGCTCAGGCGCAAGTATAGCATCATTCAAGAAAGGCAGCTCGAACTTACACCATGTTTTGCGGTATGACAACTCTCGGTACCAAGTAAACCAATTCTCGGGTCGTGATTTTGACATTGACAGCTTTCGTCTTCGCTGTTTTGACGCAGCTCTCTGTTAGGGCACACAAGAGAGAGACGATTAGTGTTACTATTGGAGGAACGAAGTGCGTGGACTTGAGGGTTTTTTTTTTTGGAATTCCATACTTGATCTTTCGTCGTGGGCATCGTGGGGACAGCCGGTGCTGACGTATCACCCACTCTGATATCCTCCCCCAAGGACGACCTTCTCTTAACCGCCATTTTGCGCAATTGTTGGTTTTTGTATTCCGGTCCGAGTGGTCGTAGTAGCTCACAATGCAAGGTTGTCTCGGGAGGTGGTCGTGACAGCACGCGATGTGTAGTGACCCCTTTGAAAGCTCGAGAGGTAGTGATAGTTTGCAGTGGCAACGGAGGCGTCCGAGGCTGGTAATGATAAAATCGAAAGATTCCCAAGTCGACGAGTGGGAATAATTATGTATTTATTTACGGGGAGGAGGCGGAAATCAGATAACAGAAGGGGAAGAGAGAAAGAGACAGAGAGAGAGAGAGAGAGAGAGAGAGAGAATGCAGGAGGTGAGAGATGTGTTGTAGTAGAATCCTTCTGGAAGAACACCCTGCAACTCCAAAAAAAAATTAGGGAGAGACGTGGGTGAGTTACTTACACCTTGCTTGACCTTACCGTATTGGGGGACCGGGGCGATGAGAAGGATCTCCAGGGAACAAAACGTTCCGAAGACGCTTTAGATAAGGGGGATGACAACGTGTATTCTGGACTGGGGTGCCCTGGATTGCTTACGTTCTCGGCAGCTCGGACCCGTCTCTCGGATTTTAGACGCGAATTTCGCTATGTTCATTTAATAAAGAGCAGATGCTTTTACGATTTGGGGTCCTGTCTACTGTATGATGAATACATGTATGTATTCTAGGTTGATGCCAAAACGGGCAGTTGATAGTCCTCGTTGTCAGCCGCGGTTACTTGCACAACTTCTCACTCGATGGGCGAACGGGCCTAGTTCAAGTCCAGGATGCCAGTTTTTTTTTTTAAATCATTTCTATTCTGATTACGGGACAGAAAGATCGCATGCAGGATAACCTATGGCGTAAATAAACCCGACCAGGATGTCAGTTACACACGACATGATATATAAGGCGGTGTGACCTTTTTTATAAGCCGTAGGAGAAACACTGATATATACAGGAATATTATTTCCACACGTTTATAGCTATAATTAATCGCTGGCAAATGCAAATTACTCTACTCGTTCAAAGTCATCGTGACATGACGTTTCCGGGCTCAACTGCCATTGCAGGTCGTACAAATTTACGTTAAATCCCATTTTCGTAGGGCATGCACTATCGTTTGGAAACATCATGCGCCTACGAGTAGAATCATTTTTGATAGATTTGTACTCGTTCTACCACACAGCTCTGCATGGGGCCTGTTATCATCCCATTGAGATCAACCTGTGTCAAGTGGAATTTGATCATACTCTCACGGGGATTTAGAGGTAGATCGTTAGTCTATATACATATATAGAGCCTCCTAGCGATTTAAAACGTTTCGTGGGAAAACTATTCCTCGGAAAGGGGGGGGGGGTACTCAGCACCGTACCCACGTATATATATATATATATGCAGCATCATGCTGGCCGCTATGACTGTCTGGTGCCGAACACTTACGTGCCTGCATGTGCACCTTTATACGAAGTTGCCAAATAAAAGTGATTGACGCACACCCTTAGATGTAGTGCTCCTCCTTCTTTAAAAAGAACCTAATCTGTCCATAGAGACCGTGCTCGGAAGATGACAACTGGCTGTCAACTAGTAAGTACACCTACGTACGTTACAAGTTCTAGATTTAAGAAACTATTTCTGGGAGCCTCGTTCCTAAACTTTTGATAATCCACTCCATGTCACGTACCCGAACATAATCGGGTATTCTGTCAACGAACTCATTAGATACGTCCTAGTTATCTAGAAAAGGGTGAGTTTTCATCTCCCTACTCTTCTATCTCCCCACTTTCCTATATTTCTCCCCGTTTTTCAATTTTCTCGCTTTTCTCTATCTTTACGCTACTCTGTATTTCTTCCGTTCCGTCTTTCTGGTATTCTTTCCTCATGCAGTCTGATCCCCTTGTACTTGTACACTTCTCTGAGCAGCAGCTAATATGGGGCAGAGATCGAGGAGTATTCAAGCACAGCAACGTCAGACAACACCGAACCGAAGCCAACAAGATAAAATACATCCATTACCAGCATTAATAATGTCCAGTTCAGAACAAGAATATTGGATAAGGCTTAAAATCAATGCACCTTGGAATGACGGCGGAAATGGGCTGTTTGCAATTCGTAACATCGAAAAGGGAAATCTCGTCTATACAGAATTCCCAGAGACTATTATCAACCACCTCAACGCCAGATTCAAAGCTAATGGGCACAATGGAATAGACTTATTATACTTCTTTCAATCCAGCATGACCCGGGAGCAATATAGTCACCAGCTTAAGTACAAGCTTCATGGTAAAAACGCAGCGGACATTGTGATTAAAAATGAGGGAGGCCCAGTCTGTGATTGGGCATCTGAAGTTGAAATTCTGAACGTCAAGCCAACTTGGGTCAATCATAGTTGCATGCCAAACATGCATAGGATTGATAGTAATGACTTGATCACAGGACGTCTCAAATGCCAGTTTTTCGCCCTGAAGGATATCACTGAGGGCGAAGAGTTGACAATTTCCTATGAAGACATAGTTGGGTGGGCATGTGTAAGCGCAAGAAGGGCATTTCTTGGGAAAGAGTACGGGTTCTTCTGTCGGTGTCCTAGGTGTGCCGAGGAGTCTGAGTTACGTGACATGGAGCCCCTCCGACGTAAATATACCCCGAATAAGAGCCTGATTTAATAATATATACTAACATCTCTGAAAGCTGCCCATATGAATGTCTCTCTTCAGATGCACGGTGATTACAGACGTGCGGGTAGAGACAGGGATTATCGCGCTATTTCACGGCCTGTAAAAACACGACCTGCAAAACATAGGTCTCCGGAGAAATCCAGAAATCTCACTCCTTCTGAACACGGCCATCCTCTGGAACACAGCAAGACTTTGAGTAGAAGCCTTCGAAGGGCTCGTCTGAAGCTTAGGTTTTTTGTCGAAGACCTAAAGATCATACTTGGTAGGCGTAATGTTATCGAGAACCCAGTGGCCCCTCATAATTCTCTTGCGGTACTGGTCAGTGGAGAAGGGAGACATACAGATTCTCAGACCCATTTGACGTTGCCCCATCGCTATTATACAAGGGAGGAGAACAATACAGTTTAGTATTGTTATTGGAGAAGTATTCGGGATCGGTTGTTGACTGCTTAAACGCCGCATTTTATACAGGTTGAAGCCCAAAACTAAAGCCGCTGCGCAACTTAACATGAAATGATGGTGGAAAAGAAATCGAAAGGATGGGGGTCATGAGCTGGCTCCGTGGAAGCGGCGCTTCTGGGGTTTAGATCTATACTTTTGTATCAAAGGTGAATTGAGATTGTGGGCTTGCGCTTGGGACTGGTGTAAAAAGAAGCTTGGAGGGAAGATTACTAAATAAACGTGCATGTATCAGCTTGCTGATTATGCCACCGTTGAAATGTTACTATTAACTTGTAGTAAAGGCCGCCGCATGCCGTGTAACACAAGCCGCGTTCCCCAGATGGGTTAAATCAATACCTGAGTCACATGATCTACAGAATTATCGGAACTTCGATCATTGGCCTAAAATATGTAGGAGAACGTACATATGTAGAAATATATCTGTTGATAGAGGTTGATTTCTTCTTACAATTCGCTTAAGTTCGGGTGGAGAACTTCTTTTATAAAGACTAAATATAGCCCAATAAAAAGCTGTACTGCTTGAGAGAAGCCGAGACTAGCCCGGAGCTTTTACTGAGCCGGCCAGAGAAGCATCAATCCCTATTTTTAAAAGTTTGGATCATTACAATAACAGTAGTATTAATTTTCTCGTTATGTTGTTTCGTAGATAACTTACTTCCACTTTGTAGTAGGCCCTACCCGCCATCGAGAAAAGCCCAGCTTTCAGGATACTTTATCCACGGAAATCAATTAATTTGAGATCTCCTCATCAAACGAGATTATCTCCAAAAATATAATAATCACTGCCAAAACTACAGAGAGATACGTACCAATGGCTTGCCAAGACTTCGTCCCGTTTGGTACTTCTGCTATTTTGTAAATTATAGAGCCCCCTTTACAGTGGTGTCTGCTTTCACCCCACTACAATTTTTTTTTTCCTAACTGCCCCACCTCCCTCCCTTCTTCTTCTTCTTCTTCTTCTTCTTCTTCTTCTCTCTCCTTCTCTCCTTCATCCATACACATTCATCTCCATCATCCATCCATCTCGTTTCCCCAATCCTTCATATCACTTTCATCTCGTCTTGACCTCACTCACGACATCCATTGATTTTCTTGCGGCTAATTCCTGTGAATTAACTTCTTGAGAATTTTTCTCTCTCCAATTCCCCAACTCTCTTCGTCTTCTCCATCTTCTCTTCCTCTTTGACATCTTGATCTCATCCCGCCTCATCCATCAATTTTCTTGAAAATAATTCGTTGCGAATTTTTTTTCTTGACAATTTTCTCGACAATTTTTCTCTTCTCCCAATTTCTCAACTCTCTTCTCCGTCTTATCCGTCCTCTCTTCCTCGTTAACATCTTGATCCCATCCGCCTCATTCATCAATTTTCTTGAAAATATTTCGTTACGAATTTTTTTCTTGAAAGCTTTTTCCGAAATTTTTTCTCTCCTCCCAACTCTTCAACTTCTTTCTTCTCTCCTCCGTCTTATCTTCTCTCCCACTCAACCTCTCTTCATCACTCCATCACCATCAACCCATCATCAACTCTTGTCATTTACCATCAAACCTCCATCAACAAAAATGACTCAAGCTCAAGACTCTCGTGCAAAGAGGATTGGCAGCAATACTGCAGCTTCAGCCTCAAACATTAGTCAAGATGGCAGGGCCGCGGCTCAAATCAGAAATGTAAGTACATCTGTAAATAATCCACATTCTCTGTTTTTCTCATTCTCTTTCTGCTGCTGGATATCTTTCTTGCTTCTATTCTAAGATGAAAGATAATCGTGATCTGCTTTTTTTTGCTCTTTAAGTCAGAGTTATATTCAGAATAGTTGACTAACAATTCTTGAAACCAATAGTACGAGAGGTTCGAAGGTCGTAATCTTGAGAATCAAGTGCAGCCTGCACAGCAGCATGCGCAGCAGCCTGAACAGCAGCATGCACAGCAGCCTGAACAGCAGCATGAACAGCAGCATGAACAGCAGCATGCACAGCAGCATGCACAGCAGCATGCACAGCAGCAAGAGCAGGGATTGCCCCTTGAAAGAGTATGTATAAGTGATATTTGCGTTTGAACATATCTCTACCATTCTTTGTATCAAGATCAGATGATCTGTTTCTAAATGTAACGAAACACTCGCTAACATATGTACCAAAAAATAGGTTCCTAAGAGGGAAAGAGCCAGAAGTTCCAGCCCTGAAAGAGCTATAGATGGACGCCCTCCGGGATGTCGTCTAGCTGGATACCGTTCTAGGAGCCCACACAATCCTTCACCTCAAATGGGGAGTGGTGTACTGGATAACCCCATCGTGATTGACGATGATGAGGATGATATTCCTGCTGCAAACGAAGGTCAGAATGCTCCAAGAGCTATGAGACCCAATGCTAGTCAGCCACAACGCCAGGCTGCGGCCTCTCCTCCTCCTCCTCCTCCTCCTCCTTCTCCTTCTCCTCCTTATTCACCACCACCTCCTGGTGCACCGGCTTCTCCTTCCCCTCCTCGCCGCAATGCTCATCGCAATCACGCTCGCCCTGTTGCACCTCAACAACCGCCGCCAGTTCGGCGTTCACCTGGCCGAGTTGAGCGTAGGTCTGCAAATAATGCCCCTCAAGTCCCTAACAGAAGGGATCGCCGCGCTGCAAGACCTCACCCGGTGCGGCCTCATCCTGCCCGGCCTTCACCTCAACCCCATCGTGCTCAGTCGCCTCGACACAGAGTTCACAACGCCCATGGCCGCCATGGGAGCCCTGTGGTTATACAAAATGTCCCCAGAGGCCCAGACCCGCACGATCTACCGGAACGAGAATATTATGGGCACAGTCGTGAGATCTATGAGGAACACTATAATCGAATTTTCCCAGACGCCCTCATGCGTTTTGGAATGATCGATGGTGAACGGCAAACAATTCACGTGGTAAATGGCTTGATGAGAGACTCGGCTGCGCGTCGAGATCCTGATGCTCCTATGGGGCTCGATAACCCTTACATCGAAGCTCAAGCTTGGGGTCCGAATCACCCAATTCACCGCCATGTCATGGTTTTTCCAGATGATGTCCCCATACCGCCTCTCCCTCACCCGCTTCAAAACCGAGTCCTAGTCGGAGGTGACGAACTCCTACAAATGAGACCTGAGGAATTCCGAGCAATTATGGGTGTTCCTAACGCGGCTGCCGACCGACCGCCTCAAGGCTGGGCCCTAGCCAGAGATGATGGGATCCTACCTTTGCATAACCCGATTGCCGACCAACCCGTTAATCCTGATAGAGGCAATGAAGTTCGGCAGGGAACCCCTGATCCAAGGCCAAACCCTCGCGAGATGCCTGATATCCCCTACGAGGATGACTTCACTGACGAAGAAGAGATGGATGGTAATTTCCAGCCAGACGATGACTTGTTTTGTGCGATTTGCCTAGGTACAAGGCCTGCAATTGTCACCTTGGGTTGTGCTGCTATGCGAGGCCGCCCAGCTCATCGGATGTGCCAAGAATGCTTTTTGAAAATGTGGCAGAAAGATCATAGGGCAAATACAATCCCGAGAACAAAGTACCCCAAAGGCGTCAAGTGCCCTGAGTGTAGAGCCAAAGTCACCCTGATCAAGGCTGATCACGAACTTGGAGAGTTCGAGGAGTGGCCTAGAAATGGCGAGTGGATAAGGGATATCCGGGGCAGAGAATGGGTCGGAATCTACCCATGGATCGCAAGAAGGTGTGAAAAAATGAGCAGGAAAATCGCGAGGAAATTGGTACAGGATGAGGGTCGTCCGGAGGCCAATGAGGCTGCCAATGTTCAGAATCTCCAGGCTGCCAATGCTCAGAATCTCCAGGCTGCCAATGCTCAGAATCTCCAGGCTGCCAATGCTCAAAATCTCCAGGCTGCCAATGTCCAGAATCTCCAGGCGGCCGGCCTTGACGGCCGTTTCCGTCATTGGGATGATTAACTATTACGTGAACCCTTAGTGTAAGCAATTCAATCCCCTCGATTTCGTTATTGGTGATCACTCGCTAACCTATTGTCATAGTCATACGTGAATAGATAAATAAAAAAGAGGAAGGCTGGGAATTAGCCCCAATGAAATGAAGGGGGCAGTGGGATATATGATATCTAAACCCACGCCTGTATAGGCAGTGGGATATATGGTATCTAAACCCACGCCTATATAGGCAATAAGTAACTAGCATTTTTAGGAGGAATTAGTTTTTGTTTTTGTTTTAGATAGTTTTAAAAGCAATGATAAGTCGTTTTTGTTTCGCATTTTACTGAGTTCATATGTGGCGTGTTCCGATATAACCATATTATAGTACATAAGAGATTTTGTTTTTCAGTCAGTTGATTAATTGCATTTAATCAGTATTTAGATCGTAGCGTACATATAGTACAAGCTCGCCATATGGATATGAAAACTTGGCATTTTCGTTTCACTGTTTACTCCGATGATGATCCACGACCGCTTTCTTAAAGCCTATAGATGAACTCTAGCTTGTGCCATGTTTCACCGACTCTTCATTCAAAATTTTCGAGGAGGCGGGAGCGATGGAGTGAGGAATATTTGCGGCTAGTCGGGGCAAGAAATACTACCGCGAGGGCTTCAAAGCCCTTGTCTACGAGCTAGGCCGAGGGCAGAAAATATATCCTTATAAAAGTGCCCCTTCCGGGCAAATTTGCAGGGCCCTAATGGCCGGGACGAAAATACATACATGTACCTTTATAGCTCAAATAGCTTATATATAAAATATCCTTATAATGAGATTGTACTATAACCTTTTTAAGGGATAATCGAGCAATGAGTTTGCTATGCCAAGCCAAATTTGTACTCGAGTACGAGTGATCGTTTGTGATTAACTACTCAGCATGCATAAGAATATAGAATTGCACACACGAAGGCGTTGACTGCTTTGTATTGCTTATAAGTGTTTAAAGTTAGCTTTATGTTTAGCTCTTGCCTAACAAGTTAGATTGATATCCGCTCACAATAGAGTACTTATCTAGATTGTACTTATTGTACTTAGATTGTAGGTACATACGTTGTTAGTTTTGACCTAAGCGAGCTACACACTCTACCAGCCACTCACCGCCAGCCACACTGCGCGCGTAGAGTGATTTCCTTTGATAGTGCGTACCTACTCTAGGCGCATCATTCACGTTCTAGGTACATACTCACCACCTCGTCGCCCAGTCCTGTCCCTCACCAAACGCGTCTCAGGCACCATAAACGCGAAAACCCTCACCAAAGTTTCCTTTCCTCTCAGATACTGATTCCAGGACTGTCGATGAGCCTCTAGCCCCCGTGCTGCACCTAGGCCATTCACAATGGCTTCTCAAGTCAATGGCGAGTCGGAGGCGTCGTGTGCGCCCAACGCCGGGAGTGCTGCTCCACCGACTCTCTTCCCGCTGTTTGATCCGCAAAAACGTACATCTTCGTACCGGAAATACTGGATAAGAACAGGTAGCTGACGATCACCAACAGGAAAAGAAATGATGCAGCAAAAGGCATTGGCATGTAAGCCTAAAAAGTCTCGGGGTGGGAGAGCAGCAACTCCAACTTCCCTCTCCGATAACGAATCTGCCACCATAACAACTACAACCACAGCTGAAAAAAAGTCACAATCTAGATCTTCTACCAAGGGGATGAAGCCGAGACGCCGATTAAAGAATGATCCAGACGGTGACTTTAGTGCCTCGAAGCCGTGGTCGAGGAAAAAGTCTCCCCCGAATACAGAGCCCGTCACCCCCTTCTTGACGCCAACTTCGTCGCCGCCAACTTTCGATAATATCAATGACTTGGCGGACATAGACCTGAACAGGAGCCGGCGCAAGCGGCGCAAGAAGACACCGGTGCCTCCTCAGGACGATTGTCTACCAGACGCAGCCATGTCGGAAGTGCTGCCAGCGGAGCCTCTTGAGCCGAGTGAAGTTCCATCGTCACCAGTGATAACTCACGCAGAATCTCCAGCAGTCGCACAACCGCCAGATATTTCTGTCCAGCCACCGCCTAAGGCAGATGCGTTTGGGGTTTTGATGGCGAAGAAAAGGGGCAAGGAACGGGAAGAGGTAGATGAGGAGCCAACGGTGGACGAGGAAGATGAGCCCATGCTGCCTTCGGCCCCACTACCGGAGGGAACTACGCTGAGGAGGAGGATTCCAGTCTCATATGATTATGAGACTGGAATGTTAATTATCCGGAGTAGCCCGAACCTGTTACCTACTAGTCCCAACTTAGGACCTATTACTACTCTAGATTTACCTGGGAATAATGAGATGCAGGAAGAGAAGAAATTGTCCGAATCAGCTGAAACAGCAACTACAAACCCTAGAAAAAGGACGACTACAAAATATGACTCCAAAACAGGTATATTTATCATAAAGAGTAGCCCGATTCTAGGGCCCCAGGGTCTTGATCTCGAACCAGTTCCTCCAAGTTCTTTCAGTCTGATGGAGCATGAGGATTTACCACCAATGCCCTCTTCCCCGGTACTTATGCAAGACTCTGTTGAGACATCGGCCGAGGCTGGGGCTCAGAGTACTGGGAAAAGGACTGCTGCGAGATTTGACGCCGAGACAGGTCATCTTATTATTAGTAGTCCTATTCTGGGACCTATTCTAGCCCCTAAACCCGCAGAACCACGTCCTAAAAGTGCGTTTAGCATCCTGGGAAAAAAGAAGGAACCGCCGCCGTCTGCCGCCTCAGCAGCTCCTTCTCAGGCTGCTCCGGCGCAGGCTGCATTGCCAACCGTCACAATACGTCAGGCCCCTAAAAAGGGTGCGGGATCCCAGCCTAGTAAAACTGTTCACCCATTCTTTAAACCTGGGGGCCTAAAGAAAGTACAAGATGTCAATCCTCTACCGGCCAAATCAGACACAGAGGAGGACATTGTGGCCCTTGATTCTCAGCCCAACCATCAACCTGCTCGAAACATGTTTGGCGCCAGTTCAGTAACTTCAAGCTCAGGAATGAGAACTTCCCTCGGTAGTAACGTAACTTTGGGCACAGCAAGTAATCAAGGGCATAAATTCGCCGCGGTCCGGGATGCTCCATGGCCAAATCAAGTTAACAGTCATGTCCGTGGCCTGCCTGTTCCTCCGGTAGGGGGACCAGTTATCATGGGTAATGCGAGCCTGCTTCCAACTCACCAGAAGCGAAAAGAACGAGCTGTTGCCGTTTCTGGGGAGGAGGACCTGCTTTTTCAGTTTGCAAGGAAGCTGTCTATATCAAAGGTGGTAAAGTCAATTGGTGCGCCAGACTACTACCAGAGACGATATTACGATGTTCCAAGTGATATAAGATTACCAGAACGTATTGTCACAACAGGATCAGATTTGCAGGGCATGGTTCGAAGACGGCTTTCTGCGAGGATTCCACGTCCAAACGCTTTGAGTAATGGTGATGGAGATTCTCGGTGCGGAAAGGTTCATCCGGCTCTGTTGAAGCTGTATAAAAGGCTCCGGGAGGAACTTACGCCGTTTGATAAGAGCGAGTGTGAAACTTCATCTTGGGAAGTAAAATATGCACCTGAATCTTCCAGCGAAGTCCTTCAGACCGGAAAGGAAGCACAGGTCTTAAAAGACTGGTTACTAGCGCTCAAAGTTGAAAGTACTGGCCCTTCGTCTGATAAGAAGAGTTCCAAGCGGAAGTCAAAAAACCCGGGATCCTCCGGCGCGGGCGGGAAGGGAACAGCAAATAAGAAGCGGAAGAAAAAGAAGGAGTCCGAACTATCCGATTTCGTAGTAGACAGTGAGGAGGAGCGGGATGAAATGAACGAGATCTCAGATCCAGAAGATAGTGGGACTTCCGCTGGTGTCTTTGGAGTTAAAAAATCAACCATCAGAGCAGGTGATAAGGGTATTGACTGTCCATTTGGGGGGCCAAAGGAGCCGACAAGATTGGTGAACGCTGTGGTTATCAGCGGTCCTAATGGCTGCGGGAAGACAGCAGCTGTATATGCTGTCGCCAAAGAGGCTGGCTTCACTGTTTTCGAGCTCTCCCCGGGAATGAGGAGAAACGGAAAAGATATCATTGATCATGTCGGGGAGATGAGCAAAACCCATTTGGTCCACCAAGCAAAGGCCGCAGCCCCTTCAGATGGTGGAGCTAATTTTTTCAAGCCCAAGCAGGCTCTTAAGGTCAAAACTGAAGAGGAAGGAGCTGCTGCAAAGACAGGACCATCGCAGCAGCAGTCACTCATCCTAATTGAAGAGGCTGACCTGATCTTTGAGGAGGATAAGCAGTTCTGGACGAGCATACAGACACTCATGGCGCAGTCTAAGAGACCGATCGTATTCACGTGTAATGACGAGAGTCTTATACCTTTCAATACGTTGTCCTTGCATGCTGTTCTGAGGTTCACGCCGCCGCCTAGAGATTTGGTTATCGACAACCTCCTGCTCATGTGCGCAAACGAGGGCCATCTCCTTCAGCGTGGCTCGGTCGAGAGTCTAGTAGTCTCGCACAGAGGCGACATGAGGGCATCGTTAGTAGAGCTCGAATTCTGGTGTCGTATGGGACTCGGTGACAGGAGAGGAGGGCTCGATTGGATGATCATGCGGTGGCCAGAGGGGATCGACATTGCAGAGAACGGCGAAAAGCTCAGGGTCATAAGCGAAGATAGCTATCTCAAGGGCATGGGCGACTTTCCTAGGGCACCTATGGCCGAAGATGAAAAATGGCGGGATATTTGGGAGAACTGGGAAGTTGATGTTGGCTATGAGGGAATGGAGGCCAAGAGGCTAGAGGAACTATACAGACAGCCGGCCGGGGCCCCAATGAAGAATCTGCTCGATCCACTGCGGATTTGTGAGGAGTATGCGGATGCTTTAAGCGGGGTGGATGTCTATGCTGGGGCTGCAATGAGGGGCTTCGATGACGTGAGTATACTTCGTTCCTGAGTGAAACAGCAGCTATTAACATATAACATGTAGCTATTCATGGATAGCACTCAACCAGAGCTTAGTCTCAAGGCTCGCGCAGACGATATACAAGGTCATCCAATGCTTCAAGAAGACCCCCTCGATCATCTCCACACTGTTGAAACAGAGCTAGCCGTCACCGTTCGTTACCTTGCCAAGCGCCATCTCTACGGCTCTAAGTATCACGAATTTCAGGATCAAGAGCTTGTGGATCTCATTACGCGCCGGTCCCTCAATAAACAGCAACTAGCGTAAGCCTAACCTCCCCTCTTACCCCTTCAAAGCCTACATATTAACTATTAGACTCTAGACCTCTCTCGAACGAGTACCTTGCCTCAACGTTCCGTCCTCTTTCCCACGCAGCCACCCTGTTTGCATCCACTCCCGCAATCTGTCACTCAGCCATCAACAGGACACCTGCGCTCCTGATGCTTGACGTGGCGCCCTACGTCCGTAGCATTGTCCGCCACGACGCGGAGCAGGCAGAAATGCGCATTCGGGCCAGCAACCTCCTGTCCGCCGGTGGCGGGAGGCTCACAAGGACCGCCAGGAATGCAGGAGAGGGCGGTGATAGAGCTCGCAAGGACCGGTGGTTGCCGGATCTTAATGTGGAGCTTGTGAAGAGGAGCGGTGGGGATAAGTGGGGTAATTTGGATGAAAACGGAGATTTGGATGGAGAGTATGAACTCGAGTTTGAAGAGTAGAGTAGAATAAGTACAATGCGGCATGTATGGCGTTATTCATTCCCCCCTTTTTTTTGTTTTTGTTTTGCATTCGTTGTGTGTGGTAATCACGGATATCATTCTCTCTCTTTTTTTTTCTTTCTGGATTTTTCTTCCGGGTTTTAGGACGGGATAATTAGGACTGTATAGTTGGGAATGTCAGCCACGCGTTGCATAGCATCAATCATCTCATGTATCAATAACGATAACTACGAGTAGACGTACTATACATAAACGGACTTAGTAATATACGGCGTTGAGAGGCAGGGCAACCATGAAATTTACCTGTTTTCGGCATCAGATGGTTGTTCCCTAGAACATATAAATAGTTTTCATCCTCGTATATAGTTACACAGAGATATCGCCCATGGAATGGCAATACTCCTCCCGAACCTCCCAGACTCAATTCAATAGCTCCCATAGGCCAATGTCCATGCTTTATGAACTCCTTTCCAGGCGCCCCGCTTGAAGCTTCCTTAATCATACATCCAACACAAACAAATCTCACAACACATCATCTTCAGGCTCTCGAAACTTTCCACAACCTTCCTTAACCACCACCACCACCACCACCACCACCACCACAATCCCAATCCTAATCACAGCCACCACCACAAACAAAAATCGAAATGTCCGACATCCAGGAAAAGCTCGACGCCATCATCGCTGCTGAGCGCGTTAAGTATGAGGATTCTGACTTGGAAGATAATACCCCTTACGATCCGAATGAGATGACGGAATTCATTGCCGGCCTCAAGGAGAGATACGAAGCCTCATGTAATGGGCCTGATGAATCCGCTGCACCTGGTGCATGCGGAGGCCAGGGGGAAGGGGGGAACTAGGGGTGTTTTTTTGGGGCGTCCCCAAACGTAATACGATGACTTTCTGTGGTCTGTTCTATGGGATTGTAGAGTGGGTTGGACGTGCTAGCGCTTGTACTGCTAGTGATTTTCTTTTTCTTTTTGGGGTTTCTAGAGAGATAGTGGGTTATCTTTTGGGTATTTGGGATGATATAATGAGAGGCTGGTTTTATGTTTGGAGGAATTGTGAAGTATGGTGATGGTCAAGAAAAGTTTGCAAAATGGTAGAATGTAGACTTACTTAGCTCATGAGCTCCTAGATCTCTAGTTATTTTTGCGCAACCAGTTACCAGATGTAGCGACCAGAGATGTATGCTTCGTTGCTCACCGATCGCGGTGTATCAATCATCGTATATATGAGGTAAACAACTTGCACTAGGTGTGTTTGTCCCTGAACTCTTTGTAATGATAGAGACAGTGATTGTATCATACGGGCCGGCCGATTCAGAATTAGACTGACATCTTCAGCATCACGGGCTAACTCGTCTCAGTGGCCGGCCGCGCAAGACGTCGAAGTTGCCTTCTTTTCAGGCATGAGAGATAATCCCTGGGCGGAGAATAACGAATTATCCGAGTTTTAGCGGTACTCGAGAATATAAGGGAATTTTGGCGTCCTGTGTGACCTGCTCCTGAGATGGACTGATGCGGGTAGCTACGTAGGTTAGACATGTTCCTATCTCAAATTTACGGAAAGATACTCATCTATTCCTCCTAGCATCTAATATCTAAGAGTTCACTGCTACTGATGATACCACCTGAGCTCTAAAATTTCACAGCTTTCGTTGTTTGCCACGAGACGATAAGCACATGATTAGTCAGCGGATTGTCGAGTGATTATCTATGATCATCCTGTTTCCTTTTACTTTTTCTCTCTCTTTTTTCTATTCATTGTGCGCATGCTACGGCACTAACACGGCCCCTTGATATATCAGATGTTACAGAACTACTAACTACGTATCTCGAACGTGGGTCTAGCTGTAGTTGTTGTTTAGTTTTTTGTTAACCAATACTCTAATGTGGTACTGATAGAGAGAAGGCGTGGTGCCTACTGAGCCCAGCACAGTTTTCGGCCCAACATAGATATCTGTACAACCACATATACATACACTCAACTCCATGAACCCTCCCACCCTTGAGTCAGAGGCACAACAAAAGAATTCTACATTCAATGGAGAATCCTAAGTATTGACTCGTGCTTTCGCCAAAAGCGGAGATACTGGGGGACGTACTATACTTATAAACCCCTTCCACCAACCGTGCCCGGCCAACCCTTCCTCACTTACCCGCAGTAATAAAAACACACAGTATTTCAACCTAAAAAAAGTCAAAAAAAAAAAAAAAAAAAAATCGCCAAATCTATTACCACGCATAATGCTCTCTTCAAAGGCCTCCGAATCTCTTATAGAGACGTATAATGATCGCCTCGAGTTTGAGGAAGAATGCAGCAAAGTATTACAAGAAAGCCAAACACAAGGGAATGGGGAATCACAGGAACCATGGGAAATTGATTACTACAGTGACAATGAGTCGCCATCCAACTCTTACTGCGATGGGGAGTGGGATTGCAGATCTTGGCTCCCTGATGAAGAGGCGGCGGTCGGAAAAGATGAAGAAATAAAGGAGCCGGCGAGGAAAACCTTAACCTTCTTGGATATCATGCAGAAGTATCCAAACAGCGGAAGGGTCCAGATGACGGCACCGTTTCGCCCGGAGCCTCAGTATGACAGGGGGTCTCCATCACCGTCTGTTGAGGAAGTTGAGGAGCTATGGGATCGAAGGGTGTGTACTATCTGTCAGCGTAGGAATATAAAAGTTGTCTACGTTGCGTGTCGTCACGGCGGTTGCGTAATCTGCACGCACCGGCTATGGTGTAAAGGAAGAATGAAGAGGCTCCAGCTCCCGGAGTGGTTGAGGTGCCAGGAATGTAAGATTAAGGTAGAGGCTGTGGACCTTGTGAATGAGAAAGGGGTATATAAAGAAGGATTGGCTGTCTTGAAATGGGTTTGTATGGTTTCGGAGAGAATTAGGAAACTGTGGGATAAGAGGAACGGAAAGGAAGAAGGGGAGTCGGTAGAAGACTGTTTGAGATAAGCTTTTAGGATTGTTTGTGTAGAGGTAGTGTATGCTAATCCTTCAGATATCCTCGATGTTTGTGTGTGTTTTATTTCATTATTTCATTATTTTTAGCCTTAGTACCTGTTCTCATTTTTTTTTTTGAGTATATGTGGGCTAACTCTTAGGCAGATCGATTTGCAGCGTTTTTTTTTTTTTTTACTAGTCTAAGCTTTAAACCCCCTTGTATTTCACTCTAGTGTAGTGTTATTTCTTTTGTTTTGAGTTCTTCCTTTTATGCGGATCTTTTCTGGGTTGATTTAACTTATATTTTCCTAAGCAATGTTTTTGCGTACATTTTTATGATCATGTTATGTAATTCAGCCTGGGTGAATCACCAATCATTCCATAGGTGAGAGAGCCAGCCGTCTTCCTGTATCTTCCTACCCTTAGCACAGTTAATCAAGATTTATTTTTTGACAGAACGAAAGATATCCAATAATAGTCCCAGCGTGACCTGTGGTAACCGAAATGTAGGGGCTTTGGTACATTACTAAGTGTAAGTTGCCAAATCGCAGTATATGTTGTGACAGTTGTGCGTTCATGTGCAGTACCAAAAGCGGTTATTCCTGGGCTAACTGCAGATGTAAAAGGGTCGAGCCAATAATCGTGCGGTGGATTGAGGGGGCCGGTTGAAGAGGCCGAATCCAGCCTCCTCTTCATATGTCGTAGCCCTGGATCCTGGGATCTGACTACTTAGCCGCACCATATTCCATTCGTCTAAAACAGCGCTCCAGCGTATTTAGAATTAGATTCTACCGTGAAAAACATCTTTGAAGGGCTTAGGTATTTAAAGCTGGGAATCTTACGATCTTAATATCCAACACCAATTACGAGCACATAATGAGTGATAAGTTGTGATGAAATACTTCTGCAGTTAGCATGATCACGCCCAGGTTCAGGGGTTGTATAGGTACCGACATTACTAGTTATTTGTTTAGTAAGAGGGTTTCTAACAGTAATTGATGGGCTTCATTGTGCTGGGTCTGATTATCCGCCGGCGATTGGCTAGGAGCAAAGTCAGGAGTAACTTATATGGCTTCAATCGTCCTTCTGGGTGTATATTGCGCTCATAGCTTATGGTTGGTGTCCTATGTAAAGACATTTTCTTTTTATGAGGACGTACAACTTTTATTGGATAAAAGATGATGGCGTTTCGAACTGAATAGCTGTCAAAGTAAGTCGTACATAGATACGGAGAGTAGAGCGTACCTAGTAACTCGCACATGAAGAACTCAGTCCATTAAACAGATGATAATGTATAGTCCTGCCTGCACGTGAGTAAGGTGACTTTGATCTATTTAATTGGTCACTCCAGACAAAATTCATGCTCATCAGATCAGGAAAAAGGAACAAGGATCATCCCAAGACTAACATATATCTTCAGATTGGGCTGATATAGCCAGTGATAATCACAATGGTTTTGAATGTTCCGGCTTAATTAATTCTATACCAAAACCCCGCGTATACGCATTTATTCTCTCCAAAACACCCGCGAAAACCCAGCTAGCCAACAGCTTCGTACTGTATCCAAACCCATGAATCCTCAGTGTTAAACACTAGTTACCAGCCAATGCGAGCGAACTCAAACGAAAATATATAAATAGTCATACACCCATACCCCTTTGGCGCGATATGGCAGACCATGTCCTGAATCATCGATCTCCAGATCCACAGCATCAATAGTCCGCCAAAGAAGATCTTGATTTTCGATCCGCCGAACCAAGCAAGGCCAAGTGAGGTGAGCATGAAATAGTTACCCATAAACAAGAGTTTCATCATCCATACAATGAGAACGAGTTTGATGAACATTTCAGTGGTGGTAACGTGGTGATGGTGTCGATGATATGGAGGCCGTAGTGGGGTGTAGGAGGGGAGGTACATGTTTAATTTGTAGTTATTGCTAGTGAGTAAGAAAGTGAGATGCTGTGGGGTGATGAAAGGTGTCAATACTTATGGTTTTAGGTTATGAGACTCTAAACAGTTGTTAGAGTGAGATAAATGGTAGAAAATGATAGAAGTGTCCTGTATGTACCTTTCAAGTAGCCTAGTCTTGTTAGTTTAAAGTCCGGTCCAGCGGTTCTTGAATACGTAACTGGATGAAAATACCACGTACTACTTATGACAGACAGTATATAACCTTCAGTAATCCTTCAAATTTTAATCTCCACCGATCACTTCATTATCATTATCTCCCTACCTCCATCAACAACTTATCAAAGATAACCATCATCACCCCCAAATCTAATCTTCTATTTCTCAACATGAATACTCAAAGCAGCCAAGACAACACTCAACCTAATGAAGAAAACTCACAAACCGGTGAACAGTCCCCGAACACCGTTACCAACCACTCCGAGAATCCAGAAATCATAGCCCCCGAGTTAAGAACACTTCTACTTGATTTATTTCGGAGTAGTGCTCTCAGGATGGAGGTCGTTCACCCGCCCGTCACGCCTTACGAGATTATAATTGCCGAAACCGTCTCAGAGATGAATTATATCTTTACGGCGTGGGAGGCGTCTCACAATCTCGAATTCTTTACCTCCCTCATCAACCGCCGCCCAACAGCCTCTATCAATGGCAGCACTGTGCAGGGCACTATTCGGGCCCAAAACAGAAATTTAAATAGGCGACCTCCCGCCTACAAGGCCCCTCCCTCCGAAACGCCGTCTGACGCCACTGATCACGAAGTCCCAGAGGATCTATTGTGCGTTATCTGCGGACGACGTCAAGTCGGTGTGAAGTTCAAAGAATGTGTTCACGCAATCTGCAAAGACTGTGCGAAAGGGATGTGGAGAGCGAAAATGGAGAGTCCTCACGATTTCCCGGATCATTGGAACTGCCCACTGTGCAGGAAAGTTGTGAATGAAGTGAGGAAGATTGGCGAGGGCGGCGTTGTCGACGAGGCGGAACAAAAAGTTACCGAGTGGATCCTGGAAGTTTCGAAGACTGCTAAGGACATGCTTGAGAATTAAGTTCAGGTGGGGAAGCCCATCTCAACCTGGAGAAGGAAATCAGGTGGTTGGACATTAAGGGGTTATTTGAACGCAAGTAACGGTGGTATGCATTTAGGAAGAAAGGAGGACTTGGAAGAGATGGGGTGAAGTGAAGGAGGTTGCTACGATTTGCAGTTAACGGTACTGTTTAAAAAGGTTATTGGCTACTAATTCTTTTTTTTTTTTTTCAAGTCATTGTTTCGTTGTTTTAAGATACATGGTTTTCATATGCGGATAACACTATGGCGTGAAGGATATTGAATCTGTGGTTTTATTGACTAAGGAACAAAGTATACATGTAGCCAACATATCCTGTGAACCAGACAAAGCTCGAGATATAGTTATCCGTATGTAGCTATACACTTCATATCCAGCTGATAGAATAGCCGCCAGACTGGTCATCTTTGTACGCTTTATAGCTAGAACTTCAAGCGGCCCTTCTATGGAACATATCAAGCGTACTCAAAAGCAATACATTCTTTTGTTATGGTTCTTGTACGCAATCACAATATATCACTCGCAAATGATAGTCATCACAATGTTGATATAATTGTTCGTTCATCATTGAAAACAGTAAAAGTAATCTCTTAACACCTCGCTCGCTCAGTGCGGTCGATAGTGACTGTCGAAGGAGTATGTAGCAACACCATGCGCGTAGGCGCACAAAACCTAACCCTGCTCGTCCACAAAACAGCTAGCTAGCTGTCAGCCCGCGGAAAGTCGTGATAGTACTAGAATCAACCAATTCCCGAAACCCACGACACACCTCCCCGGCTCACCCGAAGAATTATCATCAGCTAGGGTATATGTGCAACGGTTTGAATGCGCTGAAAAGTTGGGTACGGGTAAAGGTTCGGAGTGCATTTGCGAAACGTAGGGGAGTACCATTGTATGGGGCTTTCTATGAGTACACAGGCCTAAATGTTTGGTCACAGGATGTGGTGGGTTGCGGGTCTACATATAATTTGATGTATATACATGTACCTAGGCCTAGATGTATTCATATGGTGATATCTTCGAGTGATGTACCATGATTCTGCGCTAGGGGAGCTTATTACCAATTACTTCCGGATCTTAACGACATCGAGAGGGCTCCTAGCTGTACTCGCATGTACCGAATTAGGGTTGTCGTAGTATTTTGTGTACATGTAGGTACTGGTGTGAGCGTGACTCAAAGTTCGTTTCCTGGGCCCTCACTCAATACATCACCAGCCTCCATCGCCTTAATCAATGACAAAACCCCAACTACGTCGTTCAAAATACATGAACAATCTTTTTCTAAATGCGCAGGAGCGTCAAGAATTCAGCACAAAGAAAAAGCCACAAAAAGATCATCGCAGATATAGCTCACAAAGTCCTCCAGTCTGCTACTCCCACCCCTCGGGCTGGAACCTGCGACCCATCGGTCAAGCAAGCCCTATCTCCTACACGGTGTGACTCTCGGTACTGCTAGGCCACCGAAGCGCTTGGGAATATTGTTTCTGGGCTGTATTTGGGCAGCACTGCTAGTAACATGCATTGCCCTAACCCTACATATACTTACACGCAGTCTCAAACAGGGCTAGAATAGCACATGCACAGCAAGACAGTTCTTTGGTTTATGTGGCCAGATAAGAAAGCAGAGGTGGGTGTATGGAGGGGTTTTAGGACGCGATTTGCAGCTTCTGCTGCTGGGCATGTGACGGGGGTCTCGAGATTTTGTTCCACGAGCTCAGTCAGGTTTGGAGATCTCGAGAGGTCTCAGGTCTTTGGTAGTCCCATGAGCCTGTTCGAGCTGACTATGAGCCCACGTAGATGGTCGAGCACAAACATTATCACTTCACTTCACTCCATCTCACAACCCACGCCAGCACAAGACTTTTCCGCCATATTATCTTTGTTCATTTCCTCGTCTTTCTATCCATCCATTCCTATATCCCGCTCCTTACCCATATCCCTTCTAGTCCTCTGATCCTCCGCCATGTCCAAACCAAACCATTCAGCGCCGTACCAGCTCGGCCATTCTCATCCGGCTCTCTACCTCGTACTCTCACGGTAGCAGTAACGACACTTATCATAAAGACAGTTCATACAATGCTCCAGATAGTGTGTATTTGCGCTGCCACACTCGCAGCAGATCCATCTTCTTGGGCGTGACTTGATGCGGCCGGGGATTATGGGGAGTGGCCCCGTGCCGGTGGGGGCGGGGGCGGTTGAACCAACGCGAAGGATGGTGGTTCGCATTTTGATGTAAGTTGGGGGCAGATGTCTTGATATGATGTAGCTATTGGTTGGTTATGATGTTTGTTTTCTTCTGCTTATTAACGATACTTGTTTTATGCCTGCCGATAGTGCGTGGTACTCTATCTAATTTCTCCAATGAGTGATGCAGCCCCACACTTCTGGCGTGGGAAAGCGCTATTTAAGACCCCCGTACACATCACCGACTTTCATACTGCCTTTCATGCGCCCGCTCCCAAGTTTTGAAATACGCATTTTAGGCCGACAGGTTAAAGCGCATTTCCAGGTACATAGTTTCAAGTATTGTCATCTCTCCACACCCACAACGTCATGAAAGAACACCACCTTCACATTGGCAAGTTTTGTCAAGAGTGTTGATATTTCCTCTTTATTCCGAGTTGCGCTTAAAGTAGTTCGAGAGGGCCCATCGGGTTCCTGCATCGATCGAGTGATAACCGGTGATTGGGGTACCGCCGCGGAATGCTAGTGCTGTGTTGGGGGGGAGTACTCACAAAGATACCTCTCTGCAGTGTCACAATCGTAAGCTAACCGCAGCGCCTACCTACCTGCCAGTCTACCAAATAGACCTCGAGTGATATCCCATGACCGATACTGCAGGATCTAATTTTTACGCTTTGCTACCTTATCTGCGTCAACATACGAGCTAAGCGTGAGATATACAGAATTAAGGGCTATGTAACTGCCTGGAACGAGTTTAATCCAAGTGTCCAGGCGCCAGCCTTTCTCGGGCATATCAAATTTTGGCTATCCATATTCACATCCCACACTCAACAGATAAGAAGACAACACAGCAGAATCCTCAAATTACCAACCCCGCACCCAGTACAGCAAACAAAGCGCTAAAAACATCAATGACAAGCGAACAGAAACCGTAGACCGCTGCCCGCGCCACAAATATAGCATATAGCTCGAAAGAAAGACAATGACTTTCATAAGATCGTAAAAAAAGCAAATACAGCGCGCAAAATAGAAACAAAGTGCAAAATACCGCCCAAGGCGGAAAAGAACGCGCAAACAAGCATACAAGATCGAAAGAGAAGAGTAAGAGAGGGCTAGAGTAGGGTGGGATGAATTGATGAAGAGGATTTTTGATATGGGGCTGAGATGTATGAGATGGAAGTCAGCTGGTCACTATAGCCATAGCCGTCTATTCACCCAGCGGCATCTCCTCAACCTCGTTACAAAGGGACCGCCAGTTGTCTGCCTGGAGCTCCGCATACTTGACTCGCTCCTGGCTCCAGTCTTGATGGAGTCTAAATAATAACCTTCATTAGCAAAGAATCAACCACTCAACCAATCAAAAAAAGAACATACCTAGAGACATGATACTGACTACTCTGAAAGTGTATCAGCTCATCCCTCACACACTCCTTCACAAACACCCGTCTATTAAGCATCTCCACAATACTCGCCTTATCCTTCACAATACTCTCCTCTACCCTCTCCCTTTCACCGGGCTTAACAGTACCCTCGGGCTTATTCCTCAGGGCCTCTAGCTTCACCTTATTGGCATTAATCCTTCTCTCTAGCTGCGGCACATTATCCACACTCAGCCTTTCTTTACGCTCAAATAGCTCGCGCATGCTAACGAGACAATCGCGCTGTCTCTTGAGATCCTCAAGGATACCGACATCCCACGCTTTGGTCTCGTCCTCGAGTAGTGTCTGCGCGTTGCCTAGATGCTTCGCAACGGCCATGAGCCCGTTATTGAGGAGCGGGATCTCGTTGGTATCGACCGCGTAGGTCGCTTCGCTGCAGTCCGTGAGCGACCTCAGCGCCGACGAGAACCGGAGATAGTCCGCCGCGATCCCCTCATTACGCTTCTCGAGGCGCTCAAGGAGGTTGCAGAGCTGTATATAGATCTCCGCCGACTTCCTCAGCCCGCTGCGGACCGTGTCGAATGTCTGCTCGAGGTTGGACGGCAGACTTTCTTCAAGGCCTAGTGGCAATGCCTTGCCCGCGAATTCTTCTTGGACGGAGATGGTGGCCTGCTTCCGCCAGACGGTGAGCTCCGTGGGGACCGTCAGGAACATGATGACAAGTTGCTCCTGCGAGAGGACGGGGTGGCGCACGAGCGCATTTGCGAAACGGGAGAGGCCGCGGCGGCGGCGCTCGACGAAGGCGGCGTCGGCTGAGAGGTAGTGGCCGTTAACTGGGTTCGCGCAGACGTTATTTCATGTTGAAACCGGTGTGCAGGGGAGTTCTTACCAGCTAGTCTTTTGGGTGGGAGGAGTGGGAGTTGGCGGAAGGGGTAGCGTTTATGGAGGCATTCGAGGAGCCTGGAAAGTTAATGCTCTATACTTACTTCCTACCAATGATCATAGTATTAAAGAAAAACATACCAAACAAAGTCGCTATATCTCCTCACGACCCTGCTACCTCTCCTAGCGCTGGCAATCTGATAGTTTCGATGCTGGAACATGAACATTCCCTCCTTCTCAGGCAGCACCGTGACCGTCACGACCTCCTCAGGGCCTCTACTTGGAATCCTCGACTCACTCGAAATAGTCGTCCCGCCCAGTCCACCGAAAGACCCATGCCTCGCCGGTGCATTCGGCTCCGAAAACAATGAGGGATTATATCCACCAGCCTCAGCATGAGGGCCACCATCATACACTCCCCAAGCCGATGATGCACTCGTGCGGTTCGCGCTATTGCCACCCCTTAGGGCCGAGTGTATGTCGTCTGGCTCAAGCTCCGACTCGTCCACCTGGTTCCTTGCACGCACTGGCGACGAGTATGGTTCGGGGCGGCCCCCCAAGGAGCTGGCACGTCCGTGAGAGTCGCCGCCGCGGACATGGGTGCTAGCTGGGCGCGCAGAGGCCGGTGGATGATACCCAAAGGAGTTTGTGCGCTCCGCGGTGGGGCTAACCTGCTGTGTACTTGCTGGAGGGTCCGCGGTCATTGGGGGCGCGGTGTGAGACTGTACGACTGCTGGGCTGCTGCCCCAGGGGTCCTCGGAGTCGTCGCCAAAGAGCTTGGAGGTGCGAGTTCGGATCGGGGAGGTGCTAATTGGAGTGGACTGCTGACGGTGAACAACGAGGGGCTTGATGGAGCTTGGTGAGGTCGGCTGGTCTTGGGTCTGGTCGTGAGGGACAGATTTATTTGTTGAAGATGCCAGGGAAGTTGTAGGCGTCTCGACGCCAGGCCCGCGGCGGTGCTGCTGGGGTAAGATGGTGCTGAAGCGTGGGATAGGAAGATCTATCTCTGCCATTAACGCCGTCCAACCCTTGAGGGAGGAGGGGAGGGGCAGAAAGGGAAAGGGGGTATTTAACACTCACTTCTCCTCCTATAGTCCACCCCATCGATATTAATCTCGTCGCCCTCCTGCGCCAGCCCAACCATAGCCAGGAGCACATTAAACTCGTCTCTGCTCACACTCTCCTTGCCCCCCTTTATGATAACGCCCCAGATCCTCTCCCTTGCCATCTGGTCGACCCCGCCCTCGAGCAGCACCTTCCCCACGCCCTCCATGGAGACGCCGCCAGGCGTTCCATACTGTGTCATCAGGGCATCGTAGTAATCCACATACTCCTCGGGAATATTCGCATTCTCCGGGGTCAGGAGCGTCTTTGTTATATCTTCTGCGCCTCGGCGAGGCACTGGCAACCCCGTAGCCCACGGGTCAGGCCCAGAGTCGTCGAAGAGGGAGCCGGAGCCCGGCGTCGCGGTGGTAAAGTCGTCGTCGGCGAAGAGGGAGGAACGCGAGCGCGCGGCTGGAGGAGAGTCACCGAAGATGGACATTATGTATATTGTTTGTTGTGAGAGTGTTTTTTTTTTTGGGGGGGGAGCACTTGTTTGGGGGGAGGAGGTTGGAGTGCGGGGATGGGGTGTTGTCGGCCTATGGGTAGTAGGTGGTAGTGGTGGTGGTGGTCGAGTTAGCTCTCTTTGGGTCTGGTTGGTTGGTGTCGATACCTCTTCTCGGCGGTTAACTTTGGGGGGACTACATACAAAACGGCAATGTATGTAGTTCTAGTTAGTTACCTTGGTAACAAGCTAAATTGCCTTTAAGGAATGTAGCTGCGATAAGCTGTCTCTCGGGTTTTTGTATCAAATTAAAAGAGAGGACGGTCTCTTGTGAATCTCACGATACTATCTCTATCTCTATATATAGGATCTTTCCAGAACACAGCCAGATACGATGTTTATGTATCAAGGGAGAGAAGGGAAACAGAAAATAGACAGAGAGAGAGAGAGAGAGAATCAGTTCGTCCCCTTCGTGTGTTGACGTTGCAGCTGCTGTCACACACATATGTAGCATCCCTGCAAGCCCACATCCCGCCTATTCTGCTTAGTGGCTGGGGAAACTGGGGGTTGGGATCGATGATGTCAGCCCGCGCTCTCGGGTGATATCTCATGAAGCGGACAACTGCGCTTCTGTTGAAATAAGCATTAGGGTGTAGGAGAGTGTTGCAGCTAAATAGCTAAATAACATCTTTCTTTCTCCCCCCCCCCCCCTACATTGATGATCTAATGTGTAATGAGCAGGCAGCCATTCCGTCGGTAGGTAACGTCATAGCCAGTAGACCCACAGGGCTACATGTAGCTACTGTAGACTTCACATAGCTTCCCTGACTCAGCAGGATACGGTTCTTTGAAACCACAACGACAAAAGGGCATCATGTAGGAATTCTGCATTCCCTCCCTCTCTTTGATTGGTAGAAATCCTACTCCTCCTATATATTTATATATTCAGCCAGTCATGTCCTCCAATACAAAACACAATGGTACCCTCGACTCCATCTCTACCACATTTAGCTAGCTTTAAGCTCAACTAACGCGCGTAGTACCCCCACTACCAATAGAAAAAGAGCTCGATCCCGACCTCGAGTCCCAACTTCCCAAGGACAAAGAAAAAGACCTCACATTGACCCTGGCCCGGCCTACATCGCTTAGCATCACAATCATGAACCTCGTTGGCGCCTGCTGCTGGATTCTGGGGTTCTGGGCGGTGTATGTTGTGTGGTGCTGGGTCGAGGAGCTGCATGCGCAGATTTGATGTTGGGGCAAGTGTATGGGTTGAGTTATCCTGGTTGTGAACAAGGAATTGTTTATGCTTCTTTTGCTTATTCTTTTTGGTTTATTCTTTTTTGGTTTATTCTTTTTTTTACCCTTCGTTTGTTACATGTATCCCCCCCCCCCCACCTTCGTTTGTTTATTCTCCTTCTGTTTATTCATTACTGCGCCTGTATACCGGTGTTAGGGTAGTCTAATGCATAAGTTTTAATTTCCTTATTTCCATGGCCACAGGAGGATGTCTGAAGCTTTATTACTGCTTTCAAAAATCAAAAGCCACAACTAAATATGCATATATACAACACCAATACCAACACCAAGCCCCCGTCTTCCATTCCCCAGAGCTTATATCGACGAATTACATATTCACATACTCAAATTACCCCAACTACCAGACAGCCACCACCAGACCCCACCACTACTTCCGTCGTCTTAATATCTTCTGTATACCACCGCCACCGCCACCGCTTGCATCACGGACGCTCATTCGGCTCGATCCGTTACCCTACACATCTTGGTGGGCCAACCTAGAATTTCTGAGAGTAGAAACTGGTAGTCTATACCTTTTGCCAGTCTCTACTCTAGTTGTATCCCACGTGACTGGAATTTCTAGTCAGCACCGCGGCCTCAACATTGAGATTCCCACTCCATCTCCAACGCAACCGACCACCCAGTCGTCTATCAACAAAGCACCCACTCCACGAGATTTACTAGCTACGTACGGGCCAGGGCTACAGAATAAACATCACGCGGGCGTAGTGATTGGTGCTGGTGTTAAGGGGGGCTGGCGGTTAATGAGTACCAACATATTACCCCACAATCCCATCACCACCGTAAACCCCCGCCACGCCTCCAGCGCAGCTCATTACTAACCAATACTCACCCACTCCACTCACTCTTTCCAACCTCTTTCTTTGGTTTCAACTCCCCGCCCAACCTGCCTACCAGCATGATGCATACATACATATACTCAGGGCCAAGCGGCACGTAAATATACCAACCAGCCCACTCAATGATCAGGTAGTCGGTATCATACAACACAAACCCACACTCCACCACCAGTCTAGTATCTACCGCTTCATAGACCTCAACCATCAACCAATACAAGAAGCCATATCTCAAGGCATTATTGTCTTTGCTCCGGTGGGGCAAGTCATGGCATGGGGTCGAAGAAATAAGGGCGCTCAAGGCATTTGGCCTGTCAATAACTCGACTAACGTGTTGGTTCTGCAGTGAGAGCCATGATCTGGGTATATAGCGATTGCTCGGCAGAACTTTGAACGTTAGGGTAGTCTCAAATTCCAAATACAATAATATCTGAAATAAGAGTCAAGTCCATGATCGTGACCGCTCTAGAGATTTGTTTGATAAAACGAGGGCTCTCTTGAAACGGAGTTACGCGGGAGAACAGGTACGAGTGATGTTTCATGATTCATAAACTTCTGTACAGTCCACCAGACACGCCAGCTATGAAGGTCCAGGATCCAGAACCTGGATCTCAGTACTTTCAAAACAAGTCAAGAACTAATATAGGTACATCGAGAAGTTGATCACAGGTTGGCCATGCCTAAAGAGTTGCCAACGATGCCCTGTTATTACAGCAAACTGAATGTATTGGACGAGAACACGATTGAACCCGGATATCAATATATCTCAGTAAAGAGGTGCTGAAATATAAGTTTTTACAGTGAATTTCTTGACAAAGTTATCTGTACTTTCCTATCTCTAAAGTCCCCCCGTGCTTCAGAAAAAAACCACGAACCACCAACCTAAAGCAAATCCTTCAAGTAACATCACCTAACGAGTTCTGGAGTAAATATATCCGCCAAGAATAATTGTTCCCCCACACGAAAGACTTAACGGTTGGCCAACTTCGTCTGTTGGTAGAACGGAATAGCTTCACTAATTGACGGACCAGCAATTGACGGGCCGCCAATGAACAGACTCTCAATCTTTCGGTTCTCCTTCCCCTCTTGTTCCTCTGGCAACCCTTGGTTAGGCGAGGAAGGAAGGGTGAATAGCCGATTCCTATTACTATTTTGGCGCCTGGCCCTCAAAATAGCTGCTTCGAAAGGAGAGGGTTTAAACGCAGATGAAAGTAACTTCTCCTTCAGTTCTAGTTCTTCGCGGGTCTGTCCGGTAGTTTTCACATCCTGTGGTACAACATTTTCGTTGGGGCGAGCATTCTCGGAGGCTTTAGACTGGTCCATCAAAGCTGCGAGCATCCCACGAGGAACAAAAGGTTGCGCGGATGCCTTTAGACGGCTTTCGGTCTTTGCTACACTTTTTTCGCACTTTCCAACATCAGAAACTGAAATCAACTCCAAACCCGTCCCATTCCCCCCAACAACGCCACACCCCCCTTCCAGAGAAGATAGCTGATACTCGGGGAAGGGAAACTCGTCCAGGAAATCTGGATTTTGATCTGGACGTAACTCCTTGACAAATGGCTCCCTCTTTTTGATGATTTCCTTCAAGATTTCGATGTTCGACCAATAATAACCTTCACGATCTTCTAGAGACATCGACGATGTTTTGTCGAGAATTCTTCTTATTAAATCCTCACTAGCCGACTTAGAGAAGCCTTTACTTTTTTTAAGCCCCTTCAATCTTTCGATAGTGAAGGCCATAGAGCTGCCGAGATCTTCTGAGATGACGTCGATGGCATGCTCCATGAGTGGGTTAATTAGGTCCTTGTCCCATTTTCCCACACTTTCTGTCAATAGGATGTACTGCCTCAACTTCCAGAGTCTTAAATATAGCTCAAGCGCTTTCTCTCCTCTGATGAACCGGTTTTCTTCTTCTCTGTCTTCCTCTTCGTCTTCATCTTTCACAATAGAACTCTTGATCCTTTCGATCAAAAGAAAGACGACACTCGGCTTGGAGAGTAATGACTTCTTCCATAGGCTAGGGATATGGCATAGTTGAGAGAACCAAGAAATCCCTGTATTGAGCATCCATTCGTCCGTCACTTCACTATCAGAAACTGCTTGAAGAACGTAGGGGATCACTTCGGCACAGCCGTTTCCAGTACATTGGAAATGATGTGCTAGTCTGTAGATTTGGAAGTGAGCCCAATCCTCTAGTTGAGCCACGAGGAAAAAGTTGGCGGCCATAGAAATTTGAAGGAGAAGGGTTTCAATACCCTCGTCTGGGAGTAGGCCTTCCTTATGGAGCTCATTGCAGCGTAAAGTCTTGTCCACAGCTTCAGGTTCAGTAAGATAGTCCTGAAGTTTTGCATCGATGCCAAAGATAGCCGAAGGAATTCCACAATAAACATGCATTGCAATAGACCAAAGGGAGAATTCGGTAAAGATGGCCCTTGATAGCTTCGAGCTGTTTGGAGTGGGATCCTTGAACTTCAATCCAGCACGGGTCTTGATTTGGTAGTACTCGATCCTGGCATCCAACAGGAATCGGTGGACTTTGATTGAAAAGTTTGGGGATCCATTGTGCTCCTCACCTTCGATGCCCCCCAAAATGATCTCGAAGTCTGGTAACATGGACTCAGGCAAGATGCATTTCATGTCCTTTGTGCTGGCTTCCAAGTACTCATCCTTGTTCCTCAAGCGTACATCATCACTTCCCATCGCCTTCCAAAGCATCTCTAGAGAATCAATGGTGTAGCTTTTCTGCAAGAACTTTTCGACAAAAGGCCTCTTTTCTTCTGGCACAGAAATAACAGTCACCTCTTTACCTCGGTCGTTTGTGGCTTTGCCAATCACAGTACCGAAATGAGTTGGTAGCAAGTTCCCAGACGCAACATAAAAGAGCGGGGAGTGGGCCCAGACACTATCATGACCTTGGAGGACGAAAACTACATCACCATCATCGCAAGCCATCTTTCGAAGCTTGGCTAGGTCATTAAGGAGATCTTCTTGAAGATCATAGCGAAAGACGGACTGAGCAGGAAGAGAGAGAGGAGAGACTCGCATGACGAGTGCTTTGAGTTGGTCGAACGATTATAGGTTTGGGGAACTGGTTTTTGTGATAACAGTCATGAGTAGAAGAAATCTTTGGGCTTTATCCAGGGAAGAACAGGAACTCTCCCAAACTCCTAAGGCCACGAAACACAATCGTGGCAACTGCCGTCCTCTGAACCAAAATAGATATACTGGACATCCTGAACCTACAAAGCTCTGCCGCGTACATACATATATGTAATCAGGGCACACAGCTACATAAGTCGCCGTCTATTAGACCGATACACGTATATACTCATAATTTACATTTGATTTACAGGAGAAAAAGAAGAAGAGATTGATGCAGGTATAGAAGAAAAAAAACGTAATATCTAGAACGACCATGCTACGCCACCAGGCCCTTAGAAGCAAGAAAGAGCCCCAATCAAATCCCAGACCCAAACCAAATTAAAAAAAAGTATTAAAAAGGCAGTTTCTACAAAGGCGGCAGCGGGTTCCTAGGAGAAGAAGTCAGCTTATCTAGCCCAACCACTTGAAAATTTGATATTACATACCTGCATATAGGACATTGCAATCGGAATCTCATCCAACCCTCCAAACACTTTGAATGGAATACGTGTTTACAAGGTGTTACCATGTACCCTCTTCTCCCCAGTAACCCCATACCACCACTTTTAGCAGCCTCGCTTTCGCTTGAGATTGTGGGCACTTCGACTGATTGCATACAAATGGCGCAGTCAAAGATCCTTGCCCCAGGTGTAGTGGATGGCGATGTAGGTAATTGAGGATCTGCGGCCTCTAGATCATCAAGAGGGAGTATTGGGTGATAATCGTAGGCCGGTGGGAGAAGCTAAGATTATTATCAGCAACGGATAGTTTGTGCGGCCGGCAAGCCAAATCAAAACACTTACGTTGGTAGGTATCAGAAATCTAGGTCCAAACATCTCTTGAATCACCAGAGCACAAACCTGGAACCAAACCCAACCGATGATCAGGACTGCCGTCCTCAAATTTGGCTCTATGTAGAAGATGTTGTCCTTCCAACAATAGATATAGAGCATTGGTAAAATTCTACAAAAGCTCATTCCAATCACAAACTCCCAGGTAAAGGCTTTCCGACATCCGCGCATGATATTGCGGTAGATCTGTGGTACCCAGAAGCTGTTTGTCAAAATAACAGCGCTATTCATAAATATATTCCGGAAGAACGGTGGCCAGGATGTTGCATGTAGAGATAGGAATATGGATCCTAGGAGAATGAAGTAGAAACGAGAGTACAGCATCCCGAGATCTTGTCTCCCATCATCATCGGAATCATTTGTGTCTTGGGCCGGGGGAAGAGCAACAGGAGCCTGCGGTGCAGCAGTTACAGGGACAGGAAGCCCACTAGCGGAGAGAGTTACTGGGGGCGGGGCTGGCGTTGCATTTGTTGCTGGAGCAGCTAGCAGGTTTGCTCGCCGTTCAGGTCGTTGGACGCGGTATATTGTCATCATAAAGCGCATACCAAAGAGGGAAACCAGTAAAAAAGAGAAGAATGCCGCTGAAACCAAGGGCAGAAAACAAGAATCTGGAATGATTTATTAATTCTATCTTGACACTGATGTCGTCAGATTGGAAACGACCTAACATACCCACAAAGATAGATACCGCTAAGAACGCTATAGTCAAGTAGCCATCAACCACACTCATCATAGCCATAGTCCAAAGGCTAACTCTGCTGACCGTACTTGGCGTATTACTCTCATTCATTTGTCTGATTAATAGCCAGATCTGCACAACCATTACAGTCGCAGCGCATAATGCGAAATTTGATGCTTTATTATAATATCTCTCAATCTTTAAGCCTTCGGACCCTTTAGTGCTAAGCACAAATCCGCATGTTGGGGAATAAATTATAGAGGAAAGAATTATAGGAGGTGCAGCTGGGACAGGCGCGCCGGTAGGATGGCGCAACTCTTGCTCGATTTTTTGAATGGTGTCTATAGTCATGGGCTGTTGTGATTGCAATGGGTTTGGTCCAAATGGAAAGAATGACATGAAAGGAGCCGAGGTGTCTGGGGCATCTATTGGATGAAACTGAATATACACAATATATTCGCAGCGCGGATCAGAGACCTGATCAGAGCCTGACTGCCAAGGGGAGTTGGAATGCGTTGAATCTTCCTGCTTTTGTATTGCATCGGCGATCGATGAGAGTAGAAGAGCCTTAGAAACGTTATAGGATTTCTCTGTAAGAGTAAAATGAGGAAGCGCGAATATTCCTGAAAACCTGCTCGAATAAATGGTTAGCAATTTTCACAAAAATAAAGACGCGAAGTCGAGTCCGTGGAATAACTCACCTCTCGGAAGAGGTAGTTAAAATCATCTCTCCACTCTCCGTAAAATGTACCCCATATAACGTGATCTCCCTCGAGTCGCCGCCTTCTTGGTTCTTAATCATCATATTCATTCCAACTTCCTGGACTATCCCAGGCACCTTTTCTTCAATATTAAAAGTAACTTTCCCGCTATCGGCGGTGATGTTCTTTTGATACGTTGTATTCCATTGTGGTACCAAGAGTCCCGGAAGCTTCATACGACTCCATTCTCCGTGTAAGGTCCCTGAAACGTTCCGATACAGTGGTAGTGGCCCGCTCAATATAGGGTCACGCCTGTTATTTTTAAGTTCCTGAGCGTTAATATCCGATTTTGGCATCTCAGCCATTGGCCCCTTCTCTATTCCATCATTTATCACTTGATTCTCGATACTCTGGGCTGGGGCTACTGTGTGATCGCCCCTGAACCTAAAGTGATCTGCCATCACATCTTCCCTCATCTTCCGTACTTGCCCTCTAACCAGGTCCGACGGGAATAAAGGCTCATTCTCAGTGTTGATGCCGGTCAAGTTTCCCGGCTGCCCAAACGTCGAGTTTCGTAGCGTTTCGAGCTCAAACCTCTCTCTTTCGATAATGTGGTCGATCTCGTGTCGCTGCGTAGGTGAATTGCCATCGGGAACGAGTAAGATGATGATTATGAGTATCAAGAAAACTCCGAGGCGGGATTGCTCCATAAAGTTTTCGGAGCTCGAGGGGTGAGGCTACTCGTAGATCTCAAATTAAAGAAGGTCGGCCTGGTTAGCTGTCAGAACTTCTGTGGTCTGAAATTACTTTATGGAGTTAGACAACCGACGTCGCACATGGCTTATTCAGCCTCAAAGCTCCGCGATCCATAGAGCTCCAATAACGTTACGCCAACCGAAGGTCCTATGAAGCACATTTTTGGTTCAGAATCGACGGTATTTGAATCTTTTACCTAAGTACATGTACATACTACATCCAGCTGCAATGTACTACTTGTAGCCTTGAATTTGTGCTGGCTTGGCATCAGGGTTAGGTGATATTACTAGCTTCACTAAGCTACATGATGCCCAGACTTACTACGAGTCGTACTGTGTCCTAATTTCAGTGTAAACACTCAATTACTGCCCCTTTGAGCTCTGATAACCAGATCAAAAACTCCCGAACCACCTAGTGATAAGTTTCTCGCCGACATCTCCAGCCTCAGAAGCTCGATTCTGATTGGTCACAATTAGTACGTCTAAATTTAGATATTCCCCAGCTTAAAGCCTTGTCTGCTTCGTAGCTCCGACATTTGGCACCAGATTCTAGGAAACAAGAATCCAAATGCTCTGGTAGAATAGTGGTAGTAAATTAGGTCACCGATTACTCATGCCCAATCCTTTTTGGGAGGGGAGCCCTCCCACCACTTAGACAGTGGTTGCACTCCCGCAAGCCTTTCCCTCTCCCCCCCCCCCCAATCTGCAACAACGAAACACCACTACCTGTGATTAATTCTACCACCACACGATACTGGCGCGTGACAGGGCGCTGTCTCTCTCAAGAGTTCAATACGATAGAATGGGAATTCGGACCTTTTATACCATCCTAATATTTCAACAATCTTTGAGGATCGCAGCCTCAAATTCCCACCAACCGTCTTGAGTTGTATATAAACACACGAACACACTCTGCAATACCTCCATAGAAACAGCAAGATTCTAAGGATGCTCTGCTGTCTAGGAGGGGAAGCTCTAGAGAAGCTTCAGGCAACAAAGAATGCCGCAAAGAATTGTCTAAACCGCGCACTTGGCTACGGCGGAAAAGCTATCGAAGGTAACGACATAAATGGCTTTAGCCAATTTCCCGAATATACATGTATGTAAGAACCCTCTCCGATAACTAACACCTAGCAGAAAATGACCCAAAGGAATCTCCCGATAAGTCTATCAAAGAGAAGAAAATGGAGCAGTCGATGCTCTTCAAACGGGACTCCGCCTATGAAGAGGGGCTAACAACAGTCGTTGACGAGGACGATGATGACCTTATCCATATAACACATACACATGCGGACCAATCATACAGACTCGAGGTCGAGAAGAAGCCCCCAAAATCACTAGAACAGAATCAGTTCCAACAGCTACAGCTGGGAGAGGCCAAGTTTGATGAGGTATCCTTGGATTAAATTGTGCTTCCCAGAAAGAGCTCCATGACTCACTTCCCTCTTACTCCAACTCATTGTTTCTAAGAACTGGTGAGCTAACTTCCAGTAGGTTTTGTTTTTCGGCCCCGCACGCTATGAAGCCTCTTGAGAGGCCCGATATTTCATAAGCCTGTATGGCAGACACCTCGTACTCGAACCTATTGCGGCCGCTCTAGCGTACAGTAATCCTGAATATTATCTCTATATATACGCCGCTGCGAGAGCATCGGGGATACATTATTTTCCTTTTGGCAACCCCTATTTCCTCTTAGCTTCTTAGATAACATTCTTATACCTCTTCTGTTCTTTATTTGTATTGTGCTTCTGCCTCAGACTAAACCTACAGAACTTTTCACTTCTAGTTTCAATCACTGCTTTATTTATATTCCCCCCCTTTTCATCTTATGTATTCGTCCCATCTAGACTTTTCAAAGCACTCGTTCAGAGTTCTGTCAAGCGTCTTGCTTCTTGCTCAAGGCGCCCCATGTTGAGTTGAGCTGGGCTCAGGGAACTTCTCATCGATCCTTGTACTGTTCGCGAGCCTGTATCATAGAAGCGGAGTGGATGAACTTAAGAGCCCATTCGATCGACACAAAGCCTGCGGATTGGTACTAATAAAATAATTGCCTTTAGTGGTGTTTTTCGGGCGGATGCAATCAATCCGGTGTCAATTGAACATGCCCTAATGTCGATGAAGTGCGGATTCCCATCGACACAGTATCCCATAGTCCGTTGCTTAAGTGCTGCCTATCATCTCAGTCACTTAGACAGCCTGGTCCATGCCCATAAAGAAACCCATAGGCAGCTTTATCAGACTATGGGATAAGGCTATCTCATGTAGCCCATGGGCACCTCCATAGCCACAATCACAGACTAACTACCGACCCCGTAAAATCCGATGGATACCAGATATAATTCGCCAACCCTCTACAACCAACTTCCGTCACTCTACCATCCATGTAGCCTACTCTGGATATCAAACATACTGTTCACCTCCCTAACCGCCCCCAGTATATCTCATATCCAAACCTAACCCTGATCACCCACCACACCAAACCTCAACTCAAGTTAAATATTGCTATAACCACATTAGTGGTATAACAGCCCGCCCCACGCTCTAGATTCGCCCTCAGTCTGACTCAGAAGTTCAGATCACCGTGGGGATTTCTTTTTGCATACTTTTCCCTATTTTCTTTTTTTTGATGGATGAAGATGGACATGGATGGAATTTGATGGAAATAGGGTTTTATTTGACTCTCCTAGTGATGAGAGGGTATCTATCACCTATGAGCAGCTTTGCTTCATGGTAGGCTAGGTGCGAGCCAGCTCAACTTTAACTCCGGGACCATCTAGTACTCTGGTTGTAAATCAATAGATTTAGGGCCTCTTTCTAGAACCGCTAGCCTCTAGATCTAGAGCGAGTAAAAACGTATCATTGCTCAATATCCTAGAAAATGTTTGAAATGTTGTTTAAGGCCTCGAAACCGCCATGAGAGTAGTGTAAGGGTGCTTCTGAATATTGCCGGAGTACCTCCAGCTCCTCTGGCGTCCAATGTTGCGAATATATCTTATTCCGACATCATCTACATGTAGGTATGGTAATCACATACTATCACTCGCGCCCCATACCCGATCATTGACCCTGCACATGCATAACAACGCCGGTTCAATTTTTTCATGCATCCACCTACCCATTAAACCACCGATATACGAAGGCAGCCACTATTACGCCGGCCCTCGCTGTACATTCTGTCTTTCTGAAGTTCTACTACTATACACCCAACCCTACCAGCCCGGTCCGCTTCACCGACATCATGCCGTTTCTAAACGGACTGAAAAAAAAAAAAAAAAAGATTGTGAAGGGGTAAAAAAAAAATGGGAAACGAAAAATAGCTAAGAGAAGCAAAAAAGGAGAAATACAACACATTTTTGGAAAGTCCCAAAGATTGGAGCCCCAGCAAACATAGAAAACCGCTTTTAAGATGACAAGAAGAGAGAAATGTGTAACAACCCACGCCATCTAATTAAGTTTCTGAGCCTGTGAGCTGCTTCTGAGGACGGCGGCGACGCTCTTGGGCGGGATTGTGCCGTGTTCACAAATGACGGTCTTGATGCAATCGCTAGGGGTAACGTCATAGCGGAAACTCTCGACGCGCATGTTGTCAACGTCGCGCCAGCCCTCAAGAGGCCCGATCTCACGCGCTTTGGTGTCGCTCATGTTAACGAGGAGCTCAGGGTCACCTTTTAGTTTTTGTATTAGCAGTTGTCAGATTAGATGTGGGGTGAGAGGGGGAAATTACCAAGCTCGTTGGAGACGATGCCGTCAAGATTGATCTTGTCGCTGAATTTGATACTCTCGCAGCAGACAACAACCGGGATACCCTTCTCTCTCGCCGCAGTAGCCACGATGGCAGTTCCACTACGTGAGTACAGATCTCCATTTGCCATAATTGCGTGTGCCCCGACGATGACTCTAGTGGCACTGGAGATGCCATGCTCTAGCCCATAGAGGTGGACGTACTCACAGCGGAGTCCAGCCTCAGCGAGACCCTGTAGGAGATTCTTCCCCTCTAGCAATGGGCGATTGTCGACGACGACAACGCTGAAGACCTTACCACGGCGGTGAGCCTCGAGCAGGGCACGCTCAACGACTTGAGACTTGCCATAGGTGAGGATTGTGTCGCCAGGGCGGATGTACTTTTCGACGGTAGACTTGACGATCATGTCATCGGCCACAGTGATCTTCTCGCGGACAAAGTTCTCGATGCGGTCGACAAGGTATTGCTTGGATGCTTCCTGAGTTTGATCGGGGGGAAGAGTAGAGATCTCTTGTTTGAGCCAACGGATTGTGTTTCCCATGGCTGTAGACATAGGGCGAGCAGAGAGGAGATAGGCGATTTGATGAGAAAGATAATGTCCAGGGAGGTGGCGGGAAAGAGATGCGCCGGGAGGTGTCTCGTAGTCTTGGATTACCTATGTGGTGGCCAATATCGGTTAGTGTTGCGAGTGATGGGTTGTGATTCTTGGAAAGGGATTCATACTCGCTTCATGGCTAACAGAAACCCCATGCATCTTGCAGAGCTCCCTGAAAGAACATACTGGTTGATCTGCATTCCTAATGTCAAGATAGCAGGGTGCACATCCACATGTGCATGGCTCAGCCCAAACACGGGTCCTTTTTTCTTCTCGTTTTGCTCCACTGACAGATCTTTCAGCAGCCCTACAAGACCTCGGTCCTTCGCTGGCTCGACAATAACTTCAACCTCCTTCGCCACAGTTTTGGCTGGCTGATTCCCGGTGCCTCCAGTGGTGACATAGATTGTCTTTACAATACCACCGCCTGTAGCCGTCGGCTGTTGAGCCGTAGCTTTAGAGCCACCCTTACCGCCGCTAGGAGCGCCCTTGGCGGCTGGAGCACTGCCCTTAGTGGTTGGAGAATTGTCTTTAGGCTTCGGGCCGGTCTGAACAGGTGCAGCGGCACCAGTACTGGTTTTGGCATCAGCACGGCGAGCGGCCTTCTCGGCTTTCTTCTTCTCCTTGAGCTCCTTGGCGGAGAGTTTCTTGTCGTCGGTTGATGATGTTGCGGCGGCTGGAGCGGGCTTATTTTCTTTAGTAGGCTTGGAAGCCTTTGGTTCTTTGGCTGGTTTGGGGGCTACTGGTGCTGGAGACACCGCAGTCGATGCTGGAGGAGGCGAGGCCATTGGGGCAGACTGATTAAAGAGTCTACGGTCAACTATAGAGGTTGGAGAGTGTTGTATACGAGTTTGTGATTGTTACCGGTTATTTCGGATATGATAATATTGAGGACTATTCAGATGAGTGTTGACGTTGAATTTGGGGGTGTGCCCTTTCAGTAGTGGGGTATTTCCAGCTTTGGTAGTGGGGTGAGCAAGGCCAAGACGCCAATGTGCACCTTTCAATGCTTAAGGGGGGATAGATCAGGAACCCTGGTGCTGCCGGGTAACAAAACATAGTATGAGAGGTTATACGCCTTGAGATAACCCTAACCTTATGTTGTCTGACAGGGACAAAAGCACAAAATCACGGGCTAGGGCCCGTATCAAGGATTACAGCCTCTCTGAGCCCCAAGATACATGACAGATAAACATTCCCTTGGTAAACCGGTGAGTGTTTGGAAATTCATGAAGGGAGTATCATGGGCTTGAGGGTTTACACTGTAATTTCCGGGAGTCTGTGAAGCTCGTGAAGAAAGATATTGAGCAGAGTTCGACTTCGAAGAAACTGCTGGGAAATTCAAGTTTATAACTTTTGATAGGTATACGGATATTGGGCCAACACCGCAAGAACCTGTCAAATCGTATTGAAGAACGTGCTTTGTTGGTTCACTTTTATGCTTATTATCTAAAGTTTTGATGGGACGGCCGTGACACCTCACAACCTGAAACCCATCCACCCATCCATCCGAATATGCAACAAGCATTTCATTCCCTCAGCTCATAGCCTATTCTATACACAGACAGTTAGACTGCCCCGTGTAAATGGGCTCGTATTTAGAGATGTATGTAGCGATTCCCTGGCACCCACTGTAACTTAAAGAAGCCACCAAGACGACAACGATGAGGCTCGTTGATTGGCTGCACGTTTTCTGCCGTTAGCAAACCAACTGAGAAGCGCAAAGCTAGCACGGTCCGAGCTCAAATCCCCTTTTCTCGAATCTAGCACAGTCGTTTTTTCCTTTTCCCCATTGTCCTTCCTTTTCTATCATATCCTACCCACTCTCTTTCTCTCTTTCCTTCCCCCTTCGATCAGCTTTCTCTCGCCCTGAGCTGCTGATTGTCTATTGACTACTACTGCTACCGCCGCCTGATGTATTAACGGCTGGTATCGTGCTGTGCGGTTTTTTCTTCTCTCAATTTCCTTGGATCTTGCTCGCTCGTTTGAACCCGCCTCTACATACGGAAAACTACAAATTACATCTTGGCCGCAGGTTGTTATAGTCGGCCGTTATTTACTCCTGCATCCTTGACCTTAACTTGCTGTTTTATCAAGCATTTCTTCTCTCTTTGCACCCCCATACCTCCTTGCTTACTCTACCACCAACTCTACTCTGCGTAACAGATTCAGATAGAGACGATGATGGAGCAACGCGAGGGCGCGCGACAACGCGCATTTATAGTGCTTGGAGTGTTCGGCGCTATCATCTTCTTGACGAACCTGGCGCTCATCACAGGCACAGATTTTGGCATCCGAATTGAGAAGCTACATGTTCCTGAGGTGCTCGGTGGATCTGGTGGATATGAGGATAACACTATACAGACCGACGTATGTAGCATCTGTGTTTTGGGTGAATGGAGGGACATGACAGCTAATTATGATGCTAATGATAGCTATACAAACTCACCCCACTCGATGACCTCGACTTTGACAAATCCTCCGAGCAGGTCGACAGACACCCAATCGTAGGCCTCATGCGAGAGGCCGCGGAGCGCTTCCGTGCATACGAGTCCTCACGCTCAACGAACTTCGCTGATGCCGTCAAGGTATACCGAGAACGATACGGACGGCACCCACCCCCGGGATTCGACAAAGTACATTTCCCTCCCCCCCTGCTTCCTTGAGGACCCCAAAGTTGACACAAGAACAGTGGTACAAATTTGCGCGCGACCGCGGAATCTACCATCTCGATGACTTTGACCAGATTAACGACGACCTTCGTCCATTTTGGTCTATCCCTCCGGCTGACCTTCGCCTACTCGTCCACGGCATGCTCGCGGAGGAGTCGGGCCCCAGTGGCCTTGCTGGTCTCGCAATTAAGGACGGAAAGGTGCAGATCCTCACGAGTAAGGACAACTGGCGCGCAGAGACCATGAGAGACATGCTTTCCGTCTTTGCGAAGGACCTTCCGGACATGGAGATTGCCATGAACAGGTTAGATCAACCTCGAGTTATTGTTGAGTGGGAGACATTGCAGGAGCACCTTAAGAAGGAGGAGGAGACACGGAAGATGCCCGAGAACCCGAAAAATGCGTTTACGCCCAGGAATATGGTATTTAAAGAACCATTGCCAATCGCGGATTGGTTCAGGGCGCCGGGAAAGCCGTATATGGACTTGGCGAGACCGGCATGCCCTCCAGATTCGTATGCCCGTTCAGAGACAATGACACCCGAGGATGCGGAGGCAAAGTATAAGCTCCCACACACTGGTGGCATCATCTCGAACTTCAACATCTCGAGCGACTTGTGCACCGTTGGCCAGGCTGTCAGTCAAGTTCATGGCTTCATGTTCTCTGCCTCGTCCATCCTCGCCACAAAGAAGCTCGTCCCCGTCTTTGGCGAGTGCAAGGTCAACGTCAACAACGATATCCTATTCCCCGCAAACATGTACTACCGCAAAGACGAGCGATACCTGTACTCTGACAAGAAGGACGTCGCCTGGGAGGATAAGAACACCATGATGTTCTGGCGCGGCATCACCTCCGGCGGTGTTCAAGTCAAGGACTCGTGGCGCCGTCTCCACAGACATCGTCTCGTCCTCATGACGAACGCAACCAATTTGGAAGAGACCCAGGAGACGTATGATATCCTCCGGTGGGCCTCAGACATGGAGAAGAACTATACGGAGATCCGCGGCGCTTTCCGCCCGGTGGAGTTTGCAGAGACGCGCACGGATGTCGGCTTCCCGGATTTGAAGTGGTGTGTGCCAGACGATAACTGTGGGTGGCTCAAGCAGTACTTGAGCACTGTCAGCCAGACCACCATGACCGACCAGTTTACGTACAAGTATCTGGTCGACGTCGATGGACACTCGTTTTCTGGGCGCTGGCACGCGTTCCTGAAGAGCCGCAGTATGGGCATCAAGTCCACCATCTTCCGCGAGTGGCACGACAGCCGCCTGTTTGCATGGTTGCATTTCGCGCCCATGGATAACCGCTTTGATGGTAACCCCCTTTCCCCCATTCTAAGGTGAATCATAGCTAATCACTCGACTAGACCTATACACCCTCCTCACATATTTCATGGGCCTCGGGACCCCCAGCGACCGTAACTCCACAACATCATTATACGTCCCCAGCCACGATTTTGAGGGCAAGAAGCTGGCGAACCAGTCGCGCGATTGGGCAGCAAAGGTGCTTAGGCAGCAGGATATTGAGATCTATATGTATAGGCTCATGCTAGAGTATGGTAGGCTGCTGGATGATGAGCGGGATGTGATTGGGTATGGGGGTGATGGCAGTGAGATGGATGAAGGGAAGTGGGCCTTGTAGGCCCCAGTGAAGGGGGCCCTGGCAGGGAGAAAAGGTATGTGAGGATGAAGACTGGGTCGGTGGTGATGGCGTTGGGTGTTCCTTTTTGTTCTTTTTGGGCGTGATGAAATGAGTGGGTTATGAGGGGCACTTACAGAGATGATGGCCTGTAATTTTATGCTTATTTAATGCAGATAGGACAGTGACAGTCACTGGACTGGTAGAGTTGATAAAATGATTATGATTTCTAAGTGAATGTGAATGTTAGTAGTTCATGTAGTGGGAGAAAGGACAGTGCGGGGGCTTGATGGCTGCGATTGATTCTGGGCGAACCCGAGTGTTCTAATGGCCCCAGAACCAATGCAATTCTCAGGCAACCTCGCCCAATTAAAACGCTCAGCAAAAATCCACAGTAAGGCAACCAATGCTGTTTCTCCAACAGAGTTTTTCCGTACTAGTGACTGAAAGGGACATTATGCGTCGGTGAAGTGGAGGTGTACATACTATGGCGTTAAATGCACTGTTGATGTGTATCTTTCGAGTGGGCTTGGGAATGACTGTCTGTCCGGTGAGGTTGGGCTTTGGTGGTGGCAGGATCGTGCGATGGTTATGGTGTTGTACGTGTATTTGTTGATTTGATGGGAGAATGTTGGTTTGGGTGTATGGGGGCGGGAGTGGGCGTCGTGGGTTGGTGGGTTGGAAGGGGGCTTGTTGCGTTGTGTAATGTGTGATATTGTGGAGTAGGGTCAGTGATTTATAGGCAGCTTTTTGGAATAGAGATTTTGGGGTGTTTTGGAGTGTCATGAACTACGAGGTATTGGTATGCTACTGGTTAGGATTTTGCATCATGTTTTGGGGCTGTATTGGGTATTTGGATAGCGTATTGTATATGTTATCTACTCGCCACTGCTGTGAGGCAGGAAAGCTAAATTTACAATGTCTGTCGCATATTCACAGCCATGTACTTCACCAGCGCTCAATAATCACATACACAGTCAGTAGCAGCCCAGTAATCTAAAAATTGTCAATTTATACCCACCATCACTACCGCCCCCCTCGGCGGGCCACCGAGCGAGGAACACAACTACCTAATGTTCCTCCCCCTTCACAAACTCGTCATACGCGCTCCTCTCCAGCAGGCTCTCCATCTCTGTGGCGTCGGAAACCTTAACCTTACAGATCCATCCCTGATCCTCGGGGCTCCTGTTGATCAATGCGGGCTTCTCGCGCAGCGCGGTGTTGGCTTCGACGACCTCGCCGCTGACGGGAGACATGATGTCGGAGGCGCTCTTGACGCTCTCCACAGCGCCGAAGGCGTCGCCGGCGGCGACCTCAGCGCCGACCTCGGGGAGATCGACGAAGACGACATCGCCGAGGGCTTGGGCAGCGTGGGGGGTTATGCCGATGGTGGCTATGGGCGAGGGGGTGTTAGTACGGGAGGGAAGAATGGTGAGGGGACAGGTGATGGAGGGGAATGGGGTGAGTACCGATGTCGGAAACGGCGGGATCATGGGAAACCCATTCGTGATCTTTGGTGAACTTGGTGACTGCATCAAAATATAACCCAACCATTTAGCCAATTGCACTCTGCCATAACCGTATATAAAACCAAATCATAAATCAGAGCAATGCCATACCGTAGACCCTAGCACTCCCCGAGAATGCGCGACGGGAGAGCTTCGGCATGACCGCTGGACGAGCCCTTACTGCTGAGAAGGCGCGGAGCGAAACAGTGCGTGCTACTGAGGCCATTGTCTAAGCTGTAGATGTAAAGAGTTCAAAGGGGGGGGTATTAAAATAAGGGTAAGGTAATTATTAGTTGTGCACGCGAAATAGCAGAGGAGGTATGATATATGGGGAATTGAGGTCACTGTCGGTATGGTGGGAAAACAGAAACAGCCGAAGTCGCCGTCACCCCGTGGATCACGTGTGGGGGGGGGGGGGAACGGACACGGTAGGACGGGCTTGGCACGATAAGAGGTGACCACCCCCGGCCAAGAGGAATCTACACCAAGGCAGCGCAGGGAAGAAATTGAAGATTTCGCGAGCAGAGCCTCACTCACGAATCGAAGGAACCGCAACTATACCAATCTATCTACAGCCAAAATGCTCTACGAATTGATTGCCGTGGTATGTCCTCCTCGCCCAATTGGTGGGCATTCCCCATCACGGTCAGCAGGAGACAAAGAGACAGAAGCTAACCCCCCTCAGGTCCGCGGCCAATCCCTCCAAGAAGTCAAAGAGTACCATCTCCCTCCCCCCCCCCCTCCCCTTCTACTCCCCTCCTCCTCCTCCTTCTCCTCCTCCCTTTCCCTCTTCTTTCCCCACATACCACATACTAACTCCCCCTCCTTCCCCACAGTATCGCCAAAACAGCCGGCACCCTCGTCCTGCGCAACGGCGGCGTTGTGCGCGGATACACCAACTGGGAGCGTCTCCTCCTCCCCAAAAAGACACACAAGCACCAGAGCACGCACACGCACGGCCAGTACTTTGTCATGCGCTTTGACTCGAACAGCATCACGCAGGGCGAGATCAAGCGGACGCTGAAGATGGATCCGCGGATGGTGAGCTTTTCGGTGGTCAAGCTAGGGACCAAGTGGGATGAGGTAGCGGCAGTGGAGGGGAGGACGTTTAATTTGAAGCCCTTGTAGGCTTTTTGACGGGTCTAGATAGGGAATTGAAAGCGTTTCTTTGGGTCTTGAGTTTCTGCGCGGTTTGGGGTGAAGGTAATGGGCTGTAGGTGGTGGAAGTGCGGTGGGAGTAGAATGTAGATGTACCCCCTAGATTGGCCAGGGCGGGGCTGTAAATATTGTAGGAATCTCCGTTACGGTACAGACCAGAGGATATTCTTCACTACGGCACTGGCATCGTGCCAGGTGCCACATCGAGTCCGAAGAATAGCTGGGGAATAGCTACAATTACAGCACTCGCTCAGTGTGATATCATCAAGGGCATAATTGACTACAAGACTCTCAAACCTCTCAAACCCTCTATAATACGGTGGGCTTTTGAAAACGCAGATGCAGACTACCCCAACGATATCATCCCTAGCTCCTCCCATGATGTAACCACAATTACTAGCACATACTTATGTAGAGAGCATATGGAATCATTAGTACACGCCTTCAATCCTATTACTATTAGTGTTGGTAATTTAAAGCTGTACATAGGGTGTAGTAAGAACATGAAGCCAAGCCCCACCCCCTATCTGAGACATGTCCAAGGGTCAATGATCGCCCGCACATATTAATATGTAGCCAATGGATCACCCAATACTTTTTACTCTTCTCCCACTTGGAATTTACTCAAGAAGTATCACATCACGAAAACAAACAAATCCCGGAGTGGAGGTTTATTCCCCTACCAACAAACTAAAAGCTATGTACAACAATAATTTTTTTTCCCCCACCCCTAAACCACCACTCCCTCACTCCCCTCCTTTACCTCCGTCGCCCCCGTCACCACATCCCTCTTCTCATTAATCGCCCTCAATATCCTCTCCGCCCCCTCCTGTACCAACCCCCCAGCTACCGCCTTCCCCAACGCCTCCGCCCCCTCCACACTGCTCACCTCCTCACCCCCGACAAATTCTACACCTTCCCCGCCATCCACACTAACCACAACCCCCTTCATAACTAGTCGCCCCTCCTCCCACTCTGTCTCCACCCCAATAGGAACCGAACACCCTCCCTCCAACGTCCTCATCAAGCTCCGCTCCGCCAGACACGCTAACGTGGTCTCCTCATCCCTCAATGGCTTCAACAACTCATCAACCTTACTATCCCCGGTGCGCACCTCGACTCCAAGCGCGCCCTGGCCAACAGCGTGAAGAAGAATGGGGGAGGTGAGCTTAGCGGTGATACGGTCCTCAAGACCCAGGCGGATCAGCCCGGCGGATGCGAGGATCAGAGCGTCGTAGGGGCCTTCAGGGTCATCGAGCTTGGACAAGCGCGTGCCGACGTTTCCACGCACGTCGTGGAAGCGCAGGTGCGGGTAAGCGCGGGCGAGCTGTGCGCTGCGGCGTACGGAGGAAGTTCCGATTGTTGCGCCCTCTGGTAGATCTTCCAGTAAGGTGTGGGGGGAGCCGGCCTTCATGACGAGTGCGTCGCGGGGGTCTTCTCTCTTTAGTATCGCTCCGATGGACAAGTTCTCCGGGAGAGTGGTGGGCATATCTAATTTCACATCAGCTCAACCCTGTTTACCGCAGAAGGGGGGAAGGGGGAAGGGGGAAGGGGGAAAGCACCTTTGAGTGAATGCACAATCATATCGACTCTCCCGTCGAGAAGTAGCTCCTCGAGCTCATGTGTCCAGAGTGCCTTGGCGCCGAAGGAGTGCAGAGGCACGGTCTGGTTGTTGTCGCCGGCGGTGGTCATGGAGACGATTTCGAAGGTGTGTTGAGGATGGGCAGCCATGAGGAGTGTACGTACGAGCTCGGTTTGGATTAGGGCGAGCTTGGACTTGCGGGAGCCTATGCGAATGATGGTGGGGGGAGTGGAGGCCGCGGGGGCGGGGGAGGCGGGGGCGCCGAGAGTGGACATTATGGCGTGGTGGGCTCGGAGAAGGAGGTAGGAGGCCATTGTGGGTGGGGGGGGGGGGGTATGGGTCGGTATTTATAGGTTTAATATCTACGAGGGATGAGTATTGCTGCAGGTGGGCGCAATTAGTATGCACGTAAGATGAATGTGGGTGTAGTGGGGTAAAGAAAGTATGGAGATATTGATATGTGAGGTGAGTGATATTCCTATTCCTGCATTCGATGTGAGTAAGTAAAGCAAGTAAATGTGCTTTCTGTACTACTTACTGCCAAACAGGTTGTATGCGAGTCAATCACAATTTAATTGATTGCGCAAGTCAGGCCAGAATTAATCTATTCCCCTCTAGCTTCACAGTAGATGAGTAAATCAATCAACCGTAAAGAAAGTAAGTAAGTAAGTAAGTAAGTAAGTAAGTAAGTAAGTAAGTAAGTAAGTAAGTAAGTAAGTAAATAAGTAAGAGAAATCTAGAACCAATCGATTGAGGCCCAGATAGTAGTCGGTATTCTCCAGCATCGAGATGCCCAAAAGCTTGTGAAATTTTTGGCCAATGACCGAAGCAGCAAAGTTGCCAAGGCCTGTCCCCTCCTTGCCCTCGGCTGATCCCTCCCCCCACCTGTGTGAGACAGAGAGCCGCCTTGAATTAAATTTTGCAGATTTCAGTTCCAGAGTAGAGAGAGCTGTCACTATCAGCAGTGTGAGTGCTATTTGCCTGCCTGCCTACTTGCCTACTTGCCTGCTTGCCTGCTTGCTTGATATTATGTTTTGACGCCTGTCAGGACTAAAAAAAATACTCCCATTTGCTGAACTTTATCACCCCACTACGAATCCCAGACATATCTTCTACTACATCATCCCTGCGAAAAAAATCACAACCCATCTTCAATTACCTCATCATAGCCATACCGATATTGATATCCCATCTACTCTACACCCCCCACCATCAACCCATTACCTTCTGAATACCACCCCCATCGGAGGTATAGGCAAACATGCTCGCCCGAGCTCTCACCCGCTCCCTGCTGGCGTCCAAGCAGCCACTCTTCAATGCCCCCCGGAGGTGCCCTGCCATCCTCCCCAAACCGTCAATCCTTTTGGGTCTACAGCACCAGCAGCATTCACGAAACTATTCCCTCAAGAATCGACGCCCATACACCGGTGGCGACCCCAGTAAAGATGTAGATCCTGACGCTGAACCCATCATCCCCACCGAGGCCAATGCCTCACCACTCTCTCAGGAAGAAGCTGCCGCTGCAGCGGCTTCAGAAACCTCCACCACCTCCACCACCTCCACCACCCCCGACCCCACGTCCAGCCTCTTTCCCGGCGAAGAGCCCAACCCCCTCTCATCCAAGAAGATCAGCGGCACCGGTAGCGGCAGCGGCAGCGGCAAAGGTGACGAGCCCTTCCCAAAGCCCTCCTACGTCTCCTCCACCGACCGCAAGCGCGAACGCCTCGCACGCCTAGTCTTTGCCGCGTTCCTCGCAGCCCTCGTTTCAGGCGCTGTATACCTCGGCCAGAACCTGTCAGAGTTCGAACAGACGATCTATGATACCAGTGCTGTGCCAAACGGTTGGACGGCGAGTGCGTTCTTTGCGCGCATTAAGGCGAGGATGCAGAATGTGCTGGACTTTTACAATGAGCCACCGTTTGAGAAGCTTCTCCCTGACCCGCATCCGGAATACAGCAGGCCATATACGTTGGTGATTGCACTGGAGGATCTGTGTGTGCATAGTTCATGGGACCGTGAGCATGGATGGAGGGTTGCAAAGAGGCCGGGGCTGGACTACTTCCTGGCGTACCTGTTTAATTACTATGAGATTGTGGTGTTCACCAACCAGCACGACCAGATCGCCGGCCCAATCATCCAGAAGATGGACCAGTACCCTGGATACATCATGTACCCCCTCTTCCGCTCCCACACCCGCTACAAGGACGGGAAATACATAAAGGACCTTAACTACCTTAATCGCGACCTCTCCAAGGTCATCATGCTCGAGACCAACCCCGACGCCTGGTCCATGAACCCTTCCAACACCATCAAGATGAAGCCCTGGACTGGCGACGCCAATGACAAGGAGCTCGTCAAACTTATTCCCTTCCTCGAGTACATTGCTGCTATGGGAATCACAGATGTGAGGAAGGTGATTGAGGACTTTGGGGATAAGGATGTGGCGACTGAGTTTGCCCGCCGTGAAGCGATCGCAAGGGCGGAGCTGAAGAAGAGGGTGGATAAGGAGCGGGCAAATCGGAAGGGGAGCATTGGGGAGGCGTTGATGGCAGCGTTGGGAATGGCCCCCCCAAAGAGGAGGAAGGAGGACGAGGAAAAGACGTTTATGGATCTTGCGAGGGAACGCGGGCTCCAGATGTATGAGGAGACGCAAAAGCATATTGCAGAACACAAAGAGGAGATGATGAAGGAGCAGAAGAATATGGAGAGGGAGGCGGCGGAGCAGATGAAGACGAGCTTGAGTAAGATCTTTACGGAGGTGAATACTAGTCTTTATTCCCGTGAAGCTTTGAATGTTTGCTAACAGTATATGCAGGGACTGCCAAAACCTCCAGGACAAGCTTAAAGCCTAGCTTCACCGCCTCTCGTTCTCCCTCACTCTCTAGCGGCCTGCAATATCAGTGATCCAATTAGTAAATAAATCCGCAATAAAAACAGGGGCCGTTTTCCCTCCCCACCCCTCTTCTTTCCTTCATTATCTCTTTCTCTCTTCCAATTCTTCTTGTCTAAAACTTAAAACTCCCCTCTCATCTCATCCTTCTTGTATCTCCTTTTTGTTGGTTTTCTGGTTCTTGAATCCTTTGTAAATACATAATTTGTTCTGTAAGCTTTACTATAGGGATCAAAAGTACTGTAGTTGGTTAGTGGGTGCGGAAATAAATTGTTTGTGGTTTAAATCAATGGTTTGGGTGTTCGTAGAGGGGTTTCTGGGTGAATTTGTGGCGGGGCTATAGAGGGGGCTGTAGAGGGTGGGGGGTAGGGTGGAGCCGGGTGATGGGCTGTGATACAGACTTGGAAGTAGGAATCTGAATATTAGAAATGCGTGATTGTGCATGCAGGTAGAATTTGCAATTCCTTCTAATATATATACCTGTGGTACAGCTTTTGGGAGTGAGTTGACCTTGGAAATAATCGGTATTGTATGTATGTATGTAGTCTAGTCACGTGCATGTACATACATATGTGTCGATGTAATGGTTAGGGTCTGTGATGCGGTCGGTGGTTAAGTTATAGTTTTAAGGTTGGCGCTAGTAGAACCTTATTTTCTGATTCAAATTTACCACTTTCGAGTGCACATACTAACCCGCTATGATGGTAAGCCAAATTAATCCATCGTTCGAGTTGTATGGTATCCGCATAGATAGCAAGTAGCAATGGTGCATGGTCATAATGCTAGCCTAAGCAAGTTCAAAAGTCAAGTTTTATCAGCTTCCCCGTGGAATGTGGCTTAAAGAATTGGTTTTTGTCTATCGATGTCGAAGCAAGTAGATCTATAGATACATGAGCTACATGTATCCTTCCGTAACATTGAGCTATATGCATATATATATATGTGCTTTGGGGCCCAGGGCGTGTGGTTTTATACGGGGTATGTACGTAACGATGTGTGTCTTTTAAAGTGGTCATTTGGTGGGCTAATTAGTCGGATCACCTATCGTGTAGATCAAAGCCAATGTCAAGACAGCAAAGATCGTAGCTCAATAATTTGCAGCAGTCACCGCCTTAAGCTTAGAGGTGCAGTTGGGGCATAAATACCTGTAGGTACTCAAATTATTTGCAGTCAATATTGTATTCTACATCTCTACATGACGTGTTTGGCCTCGTTGTCCATATCTGTATTCAACATATATAAACACGGACATAGTAGGTCAACTCAGACTCGTGGTCATACATGTATCTGTGTATTCTACTCTCAACCCTTCAATTCACGCACGACATCTCGCTCTCGAGACTGGTATACATCTGTATTTCGATCGAGAATAACACATACGTACACCGACGTACCCGATACTATAAAACGTAAAAACGAGCTCAATTGAACTATATGTATGTAGCAACAAGGTAGGCTGTCTACATGACGTGTTGGATTTCGTTGTCTAGAACTATTTGTTCCTAACATGTCCATAAATATATAGACTCGGGATACATACACCTGTATTCTCGATCCCGTAATCCTCGAAAGCTGGCTTTGAAGACTGTCGTTATTGAGTATGAATAAATACTCGATCAGGAAGTTGTGCACACGTTTATCGACCCAGTGTCGCTATATAACAGACCGATTGGCCCCTGCCTTTTGCATAAGATCGTCAAGCTTTGCTCGATGTCTTCAGGTCTTTAGTTCATATCTTCAGGCCTTCAGTTTATATCTTCAAATTCTCCAATCAGGAATTCACATTCTCGGCCTTATACTCGTCGTTTTCAAATTTTTAATAAGAATATTCATCATACAAGATGCCAGCTTCTCAATCTCAAGAAACTTGCAAGATGGAAGGTCTGTTAAACACCATCTAAAAACATAATTCAATTACTAACCTACCCACAGGCTTCCTAACCACCGCCAAAGAAGACACCCAACTAAAGGTCGTTCACTTCATGGAACGCTCTATCCAAGGCGCCGTACCCCCACCACCTGTCCCCATGACCAGCAAGCAGGCTAAAAAGACATCAACCCAGCAATGGCGCTCTCGTCGCAAGGCAGTAGATCCGCAGGTGCAGGCTAAAATGTGCGAAGAGGAGGCGAAGCTGAAGAAAGCTAGAGCAGCAGACAAGAAAGCGGAGCTGAGGAGAGCTAAAGCGAGGCTACCAAAACCCAAGAAGGAGGAGAAGTTGATTCCTGGACAGGGCTTTTTGTCAGGGTTTGGGTTTACGGGGGCGAAGCCTAAAAGAAGGCTGTGAGGAAGGGTAATTAGGTTTTTGGGGTGTTGGGGTGCTGTGGTTTATCATGAGCATCTCAGCGCATGTCGCGCAATTGCGGTGGTATTAGGGTTTTTTATTGTGGCTTTTATTTGCTTTGCTAGGAGATATCACTTCTGTGGTTGAGAATATCTGCTGTTTCGGAGGCATTAGACCTTTTTCAGTGTGGCGTCATTTTGCTTGGGCGGATGACATTGCTTTAGTTAAGCATATTGTGGTGTTTCGGAGCTATTGGACGTTTTTTATTGAAACTTTTATTTTTGTTTGGGGTATCATTGCTATGGTTTTTCGTTATGGCTTTCGTTTTGCTTACGGGATATCATGCAGCTGGGAAACGCTGAACTCTTTTTCTTGTTTTTACGTTACTCGTTATAATACTATTTATGGTAATAGAATGTAAATGATTCCAAACAGAATGCCCTACCATCGGGTTTCTTTCTGGGCGTATTTCACCAATCCCTAATCGAAATATTCCGTGTAAAATGGGATAGATAACCGACAACATCCCGAAGGGAAGTTACTTTGTACATCACCCATTTCCCTGTTTATCTCGCTGGATGTCCGGGTTTCTTGCCCAAAGAAAATTCCCGCAGCTAGATGTCTTTGATGGTAGCCATTGAGTATAGAGAGATGGGTTTAAACGCGCAGAGAAAGAAGATCGGCGGCCTTCTGAACCAAGTAGATCCCAATAATAATTCTGATGGGCGGCCTAATGACGTCTGGGTAGTGACACCTGCCTCGCTGTGATTAAGCAGGACTGTGATTCGCTGAGATGAGAATTACCATCTACTATTGGTTGCTATTTACTTATACTCGCCGAGATTTCCTCAGGCGAAACAATTTCACCTGTACTTACATATACATGCCTTTTCTCACCCTGTGGGACCACGTAAAAAACTGGATTATGAAGAATATAAGTATCTGGCTCAACGCGGTTTAAGTTGACTAATTTGGCGGATACATGTAACATCCAGTCAATCCAGAATTTCAAAGAGAGCAATACTCCTTCAGTAACGCCTGTATTTTATACTGAGATTGCAATTTAACGTATTCCTATTTCTGTATTTCGTTTTCGGTGCAAAACCCTTTGACCTATGTATTAACGGCTGCGGTTATAGACATTAATACTTTCCGTATATATGGGTCGCCGTAACGACCGATCACGGCGTATCACTCGACGCTCATGAGGATGCCCAAAGACCCGAATGGTATTCCGTAAACTCGAGAATCCCGGCCCAAAGAAACTATATATATATCCTGTTGTTAATCTCGGTTGAGATTGAGCTATAATAATTTCGGCTGGCCACCTTGAAATATTCCGTAGCCCGTCGAACGCATCCGACTGGTATGTAGGTACATGGCATATTGGATAGCAGCTTGAGTGCATGGTTGAAGCACGTATAGAATTCGCGTATGCCGCTTATGCATGTAGATATCCATTAGTATTTCTACATATGGGGGGGCAAGATTAGAGCGCGGTGTTTCTAGCTGGGGTCCTCCCATAATACAAGTACCAGGGAGCTCGGCACCTCAATCTTCTGGAAGGGCCCAGCTCGAGTTTTGTAATGTTGGCGGATTCGTGTAGTGGCGAACAACAACTATGGGCTTGCACTCTTTTGTCAAAGTACCCTTGCTATTGCCACACCGGTGTTGATTGGTCGAAGCTATCTACCGGCAGAATCGATCGAATCCCTTGTATGTACCAAGGCTATGGGGAAAATTGAAACCTCGTAGTGTGTCATTGATAACGTATAAACCACTTTTGCCTTCAGATAGAAGTTTCTAGGCATAGAATGTGTTTTTCTCAGCATAGAGTCATAAACTCAAACATTGGGCTGTGTAAGGACAGATATTGGGTTAGGCAACCAATACGGAAAGTGGGGCAAAGCCACATCCAAGAGCCGCATTGTGGCGGAAACTCGCTGTTGTAAACAGCGAAAACATTCTAGAACCACTTATTGCGGTCTTTATCGCGGGTACAAATCAGTGGATAGAGAATACATAAAGACAGATAGCCTGGTTGAGTCGATGTGGGGATAGGTTTGTTACATGCTATTCGTCGATGAAGTTCGGCGGGGTTCTTCTTGGCTGGCTGAGGTAACAAAGCTCTCTAAATCCGCCTCGTTCAACACCTCCCCCAGCACCTCTCTTACTTCTTCAACCTCCCCCAACCTTCCTACATCCATCACCTCATCTGTTCATTCATCACTCTCTACTTGGCTTCTTTATTCCATCCATCATAGAAACATATACCCGCTACACTTAGAAAGAATCCAGTATGACGGATCACGAAGATAAGAAGAAGAAGGTCAACTTGGGGTATGTCCATCCTCATCATTCACGTTCCATCCTGTGGTTCCTAGTAAACGGCATCAGCGTATATTCCTAGAATCATTCACTAATTACTTTGTGCTTTAGGGATGCATCCGGTGCTCCACCAAAAGATGTGAGAATCTACCTTTCCACCTCGCCTGATGGGAAGTTTCAACTCCAGCTCTTTAATACTGACTTCTGGGGATCAGAACGATGATGTTGCCACCGCCATCTTGAAGAAAAAGAAGAAGCCCAATAGCTTGATTGTTACCGACGCTTCAAATGATGATAACAGTTAGTTGCCCCACGTCGTTACCAATAAGATGTCTGCTAACGGATAATCATCATGTAGGCATCATTGCTTTGTCAAACAATACCATGGAGACGCTGCAACTCTTCCGCGGTGACACCGTTCTTGTTAAAGGAAAGAAGAGAAAGGACACCGTATTGATTGTTCTGGCCGATGATGATCTTGATGATGGATCGGCGAGAATCAACCGTGTAGTCCGGAATAACTTGCGTGTCAGGCTGTAAGTTCAACCAAGCCTTGAATAGGTTTAAAAAAAAAAAATAGGGTAAAATACTAACAAAGCTTCAGAGGAGATGTCATCACAGTTCATCCCTGCCCTGATATCAAATACGTAAGTTCTACTCGAGTAATAAGTCTACTAAATGCCCTAACATCTTTTGTAGGCCAAACGTATCGCAGTTCTCCCAATTGCAGACACTGTTGAAGGACTTACTGGTTCGCTCTTTGATGTTTATCTTAAGCCTTATTTCCTTGAAGCCTACCGACCTGTACGAATGGGCGATCTCTTTACAGTCCGAGGTGGTATGAGACAGGTAGAGTTTAAAGTCGTCGAACTTGATCCTCCAGACTATGGTATCGTTGCTCAGGACACAGTTATCCACTGTGAGGGCGAACCTCTAAATCGTGAGGATGAGGAGGGTAATCTGAATGATGTCGGGTACGATGATATTGGTGGTTGCAGAAAGCAGATGGCACAGATCAGAGAATTGGTTGAGTTGCCGCTGAGACATCCCCAACTCTTCAAGAGCATTGGTATCAAGCCTCCACGTGGTATTCTTTTGGTACGCCTCCAAAGAAATTCTTACATAACGAACTGTTACTAATTTTTTACAGTATGGACCTCCTGGTACTGGTAAAACTCTAATGGCTCGTGCTGTTGCCAACGAAACCGGAAGTTTTTTCTTTCTTATCAACGGTCCTGAGATCATGAGTAAGATGGCTGGAGAGTCCGAGTCAAATCTCCGAAAAGCTTTTGAGGAAGCTGAGAAGAACTCGCCTTCCATCATCTTCATTGATGAAATCGATTCTATTGCCCCTAAACGTGAAAAGACCAACGGAGAGGTCGAGCGAAGAGTTGTCTCCCAACTTCTTACCTTGATGGATGGTATGAAGGCTCGCAGCAACATTGTCGTTATGGCTGCCACCAACAGACCTAACTCCATTGACCCTGCTCTTCGTCGTTTTGGACGTTTCGACCGTGAGGTTGATATTGGTATTCCCGACCCAACCGGTCGTCTTGAAATCCTGCAGATCCACACCAAGAACATGAAGCTCGCTGAAGGCGTTGACTTGGAACAAATTGCGTCGGAAACCCACGGTTATGTCGGTTCCGATGTTGCGTCGCTTTGCTCAGAAGCGGCAATGCAGCAAATTCGTGAAAAGATGGACTTGATTGATTTAGACGAGGATACCATTGATGCCGAGGTTCTCGATTCACTTGGTGTTACTATGGAGAACTTCAGATTTGCTCTCGGTGTCAGCAACCCCTCAGCCCTGCGTGAGGTCGCTGTTGTCGAAGTTCCCAATGTTCGCTGGGACGATATCGGTGGTCTCGAGAATGTCAAGGCCGAGCTCATCGAGTCAGTGCAGTACCCTGTGGAGCACCCCGACAAGTTCCTCAAGTTCGGAATGTCACCTTCTCGCGGTGTTCTCTTCTATGGTCCTCCTGGTACTGGTAAGACCTTGTTGGCCAAGGCCGTCGCCAACGAGTGTGCTGCCAATTTCATCTCCGTCAAGGGACCTGAGTTGTTGTCCATGTGGTTCGGTGAATCCGAGAGCAACATTCGTGACATCTTCGACAAGGCTCGTGCTGCAGCTCCTTGCGTTGTATTTTTGGACGAGTTGGATTCCATCGCCAAGAGCCGTGGTGGATCCATGGGTGATGCCGGCGGTGCCAGTGACCGTGTCGTAAACATGTTGTTGACCGAGTTGGATGGTATGGGTGTGAAGAAGAACGTCTTCGTTATTGGTGCCACCAATCGCCCTGAACAGGTAATGAAGCCCCCCCAGTTTTGTATTATGTATGTATTCTAACAGCTTTTAGTTGGATGCTGCTTTGTGCCGTCCAGGTCGTCTTGACACTTTGGTCTACGTTCCTCTTCCTGACGAGGCTTCCAGAGTGTCTATTCTCAAGGCCCAGCTTAAGAACACTCCTGTCGCCCCTGATATTGATCTTAACTACATCGCTTCAAAGACTGTAATTCGCCCTAGATTATTTTTGACATTTAGAACATATTACTAACTTTTCATAGCACGGATTCTCTGGTGCCGATTTGGGTTTCGTTACCCAGCGCGCTGTTAAATTGGCGATCAAGCAGGCAATTGCTGCCGAAATTGAAGCCAGCAAAGAGAAGGACAACGCTGGAGACACTGCGATGGATGACATTGAGCTCGAGGACCCTGTACCAGAGCTTACAAGGGCCCATTTCGAGGAGGCCATGAGTGCTGCCAGACGTTCCGTCAGTGATGTCGAGGTGAGACGTTACGAGGCATTTGCTCAGAGCATGAAGCAGTCAGGTGGAATGAACACTTTCCGCTTCCCAACTGAGGGCGAGGGCGCTGCCACTGGCGGACCTGGCGGTGCTGGTTTTGGTACTGGTGGTGAGGACGATGACTTGTACTCATAGATTCGTTGATGGGTTTCTTTAGTTGATCAGTGCAAGTAAAACACCGGATGGGTCTGGAAAACATTGTTTTTTGTTTACCGTGTTTTACGAGAAATAGCATATTTTTTTCTCTGCTCTAGAATTTGATACAGCAGCTATTTTTATGTATCTGTTGTCATTAATTCACCGATACCGTTCCTTTTTTTGTTTTCTTTTTGCTCCTTGGGTAGGAAAGTTGTGTTCTTATGGTTACGGTTTTTGTTTCAAATCGATTGATGGTTTCCTGAGTGTCATACCTTACATCCTAGAGTTCTGCAATTGTATGCCTTGGGTTCGGTAGGCTAGCTGTAATAATAACTGCGCACTCAACTGCAACTGCTTTGAAGTCAAATTACCATTCTGCTTGACTGTTATATATACCCCGCACAAACTATTAATTCAGAGCCCCTATTAACATTATCTGGGGAACACACCTGGCGTTCAGGCAACGATAGGCTGATAGTGCAAGTCACCCCAAAATCATGCATGATCACTCGCAACTCTTGGCTATATTTCTCTTCTCACCTGGGTTGCTATTACGTAGAGCAAATACTCGATGAGAGTAAAAGTCTCATATTTACGTTAGACCATACATACAGTGTAAGTTTAGATACAGTAATCCCCGTTCCTCCGTGAGTAATTACAAAGCATCTCATGCGCTCATGGCGTCGTGTCATTTCGTCGTAGAACCATCAATACCCATTATCCAGGGGAATTATCGCCGCTAAAAGAGGGGCGGAAACAACGAAAAGTATATCGAGGAAGAAAAAAAATTAAAAAGCCAAAGAAGAAAAAAGCTAAACTCTAAAAACGCCCTTTCTCTGCCCGCTCCGCCCAGCTAAAAAAGTAAAAAGACTTTTGAACATTACCGATTACCCGATTTTTTAGTCCCCCCAACTGGTCCGGTCCTGTAATTCTTCCCTTTAAGCAAAAAAAAATAGTCCTTAAGCAACCAAAAAAAAAGCGAAACGAAAAGAAATGCAAACGCTATTACGCCCCTATTTCCCAACAACAGGCTCTGCCCTAGTAGTATAAACTTCTTCGCCCTTGCTGGCAATATCCGACAAGTCAACAAAGTCCCTTCTGGGAATGTCTAGCGACATCGCTCGTCTTGTGTGCATACTCCCTGCCGGGCTGACTGATCTTCCGTTTGGAGCGCGTTGTGATGGCTTACGACGTAGGTTTTGAATAAATGGCGATGTTGGACGTTCTCTTTCGAGGCTGGAATTGAGGGTCTTAGTAAATTCCGGGAAGATAAGGCAAGGGAAGTGCTACATGGGTGTATTTCCAGAAGTAATAAATAGAATAAGATACTTGAGGTTTGGCAGTGTATTTCGTAGGTCCATCACGGTGAGGCCTTGTGTGCTCATCAACTATATGGTATCGCGCCCTAGTCAATTGCTGCCTCCACTGCAAGGGTTGATGTGGGAGAGCTTACCTGCTCGATATCCTTGTTTAGGAGGAAAACCGCATATTCGAAACGGAAGTATACGCTTCCTCTCATATATAATGGAAACGTTCTTGGACCACCTGCGATGACGCTGATCGGGTCCTGAACGAATGAGCCGCTCCCCAATGGCTGTATTGGATATCGGAGATAGGCGCTTAGGTAATAGCCCAATTGATATACCAAACGAGCTGTGTAGCCCAGAGCCGCTGCGATAACCTCGTCGTTATGGTCTTCGTGGTCTGAGTTGGGTAAGTACAAGCCACAGATTGTGAACCCCAGAGGTTCGGATGTCTCCTCAATACGAAAGATCTTTTGCAAGTCGTTGACAATGCGACGTATCTGAGCCACAATTGAAACCTTAGTTTGTGCAAGGTCAATGCGACATCTTTCAAGTTTGATAGTAGCTTCTTCTAGGTACTTCTCGCCGGTTGCTTGGCTTTCTCTACCGTTTTCAATAGCGCTTCTACGTGAGCTTAAGCTTTTTGCAAGGTTATCACGGCGAGTAGTAAGAGCCTCTAGGCGTCTTTTCTCCGCTGCAAGGGCCGCTTTCACTGCGTCGCGACGAGAGGCAGCAGCGGCAGTTAATTTGTTAAGTGAGAGTGGAACTACTTCTCGTTCGAGGACTCCGTTTATTTGCGAGGTGATCTTTGCAGTAGTGACTTGGGCGTCATATATGCACTCTTCAAGGTTGTTAAGCTTCATCACAGCATCGTATGAAACAGTAGGCTGAGCGCATATCAGTAACTCGAACCCAAATGTTAGGACGGAAATGAGCACACCATCTCGCCAGAAAACGATAAAGATGAGACGGAGCTTGACATGTTGTGGCCTTCCATCCGGAGCTCTTTTGGAAGCGGCATTGGGAGGTCATTAACCACCGTATATATCCCGTCGGACAGAGAAAATATGATACAGTTCGTCGGAAACGGGTAGGGAAAGTTTTCAAGCTGTTACGTCAGTTATTTTCTGCAGCGTAAGTGAATGAGCTACCCACAGTTTTTCCAATGAATCGTAACGACGATAGTTCAATGTCCAACTCGACGAGAAGCTGAAACTGGTCGTTGGTATTGATCCATAGTTTGACAATTACGGTATCTCTTCTCGATATGTGTGGCCCGGCTTTTGATAAGTCAAATGATTGGAAATTCGGGTTCTAGTAAGTTGTTAGTTTTTTTTTTTTTTTTTCCTCTCATTCGATGCAAATACGCTCACGCACCATCGACTTATGAATAACCTCGCTAATGTAAATTGGATCATCTAGATGCCGTTCACGCAAAAGACAGGACTCTCAAATCAGTACTCCTGTTACCCACTAGTAATGAAAAAGAAAGTAAGCTAGTGCCCACCTCCAAGCTCTGCAACATGCAGAGAGAAGAACACATCTGCCATTCTCATTTCTTCGACTTGCTTCTGCTTCAGTACCAGACCATCCAATCCGCGTGCACTCCGTCGCCTCGAATGCGGTCTTTCCGAGGATAAGTCGCTTGATGATTTTGAATGATGCAAACTTGATTCGCCCTCTTCATGCTGTATCGTAGCTGAAGTCTTACTTGGTGTTCTCCAAGCACCGGCCAGGAAGTCGTCGTCGGTCGATTTACCTCTTGGTCTTGAAAGTTCTCTAGAAGTCGTCAAGTTTCTTACGAAGATTCCGTTAAGGTGCCGTAGTTTGCGCCCCTCCGCTGCGTTAGTTCCTAAAGCTCCATCAAAAAGAAGGATAAATAAAGTCTCTGTACCTACCGCGGATAAAAGCAGAGGCCTCCCCCTAGTTGCCATGGTGCTCTCTGGAATTTCATTAGAATCCATAGCGGAGATGGGGGTACCGTCGCTATCTGAAGGCATAGCTGGATCTGTCGTGCTGTTTTGCAGCTGGGGGCCAAAAAGACGCTGAAGAAATTGGAGGCTCGAGCTGGAAGTTCTGGAGTTGTTTCGGTGCAGTACAAATAAGGTTGGGAGCTGCATGACGGTGGTGTGCTGTGAGCAAGGGGTGAGCAATGACTAAGCCGGTGATGTAACCTTGAACCGAAGGAAGTCTTCTCAGAAGAAGTATATATATGTGAAATCAGGATACGTATCCGTGCAGCTTTTTACACTCTTAAAGAGTATTTAGAGTATTACAGAGTGTCCATTGCTTTTGTAGAAAGAACATTAGATCTTGAACCTCTATTAGTTGCTTGTTGTCATCACCTATCTATCTACCTATGGACTTAGGAGTATATGAACAGCTAGAAATTTACGGTTCCGTAATTTGTATAGAGCCTACTAACCGATCGAAGTTATAGAATTCAGTTTTGTTAGACCTGCAGAACGCAATTTCCTGGTTTCCCCATCTTCCCCTTGATCTTTATATTCACTTTATTGTATACAAGGTATTATAATTAGGTAATTAGGTTGATATTATATATTCTATCTCTCCCCCCTTTGGGGCTTAATATTTTATCAACACTCAATCGTAAAGACTTATATTACCCCTTCAATAATCAAATTTGTGTGCCCGCAGTCGCGGTAATCGAGTTTGGTACCTGCAGCAGTAGCCATGTTCTCTGATCCTAGATATTGGGAGTGGTTTGTGGCTATCAACAAAGCCCGGACAATGGCCCCTTGGTTCAATCCCCCACCGTATATTACCTATTGATTGAGATACTATATGTTATAGTACATATCTGAGCAGTAGTATCTGCCGAGTGCAAAATCCATTGCTTGTTCATTGCTTATTCGGACCGTAGTTTATGACACGGGCCGCACGGCGCCCACAACTCATCCAGCATGTTATCACACATGCAAACCTTGATCAGTCTACCTTCCTGATTATTCATTCAATACTAACGATATCCATCTCAATATCATAGATGCACCTATATAAACCAACTTCAAAACCTTCTCATATCGCTCAGATACTCGAATTCCGTTACACAGCGCGAGTCTTATCTTAAGAATATTTCATTCAGCCCACATGTTACCTTTGCGAACAAGAAAGGTGGTTTCCTCCGACCAAAAATCGGCCAAAGTAATGCATACCGGCGAAAGAGCAAAAGATATCAACAAATGGTCTTCTTCGGCGAACGAGTGATACCCTATGATTAAGTTTATTTGGTTTCTAGCCCAGGGTCCATGTTTTCGCGCCGAATTCGAAGAAATAGATATGGCACTTCAACAAACATGGGCGGTATGGAATTATGACCAAGTCTGGAGATTGAAACACAAAACTTCAGAATTACCATCTCGCCAGGTTGCAACTACTTTGGCCATCAAATATCCGCAGATGACGTTCAAAAACCCTTCTAAGAAAATTGAGCTGTAGAAACACTGTCAAACCTATAGTTGGGACGGGTGCGAAAGCAGCGATTTTGTAGCGCCCACAGTTACAGTAACTCCAACAGCGGAATACTTAGAGATGTGGTAGAAATAAAGATGTTGATTTGAGAATTTTGTAGCCTGAACATCCTTTTCTGACACCAATCACGCACCACGCCCCGAGGCAGGAGAAGAATCGACCACATTAGAGCATCAACATGGCGTCCTAGCAACTGCAGCCTCCTGCTCAGATCGGATCGCCTGTTAAAACAGGATTGCTACCAGTCATATTGCTGCAGAGCGCCAAGGTTAGTGTTGGATCTGCACTCGTCCCCTAAAGGCGGAGTTAAGTCCTAGCCTGGCCCTAGAAACCAGTTCGGAATGGTCAACCCCATACCAGTCCGAAACACAATTAAATGCCCTTGTTCTAAAACCTGAGACGGTCTCGAGGTTTCATTGGTATTCCCGGAACGCCAATTAAATTTCTCTGATTAGTGACTAGTCCGCCCTAGTCCTCTAGGGGATTTCCGGAATTTAGTAGTTGCTGGTGTCTAATGGATACACAGTTGGTATCATGAAGTATCACTCGGACGCCCGCCAAGCCCTTAGAATGAGACTTCTATACTTTACATGTACCCGTTCAAAATCCCAACCAAGCCCTTACCGCTTCCCCCATCATTTTTTCTTCGTTCTTTTATTCATAATGCGCATGCAACCTCACGGTTATGGCACTAAGACAACTACCTAACTACTCCCTACACACCTCCCCTCTCTCCCCGGTCCCTCAAGGCAAACGAAAACGCGGTCTAGTAGCAACAACCCAAGGGTCCTCTACCCGTCCCTCTACTCGTCCCCTTCCTTATTTTCTGTGCCTAGGCTCACCCATCACTTACCCCATCATAAAATATAGCCGAAAAGGCAACCCTCTCACCTTGATGCAATAGCTGAATTCATGAAATACCTGGTGTCAGATCACTACGGTGCTGGGAAGCTCCATCTCTATGATGGAACCGCAGATAAAGAGATATTACCCACTTACGAGAACGATATATACCCGAGCGACGATAACATAAACAGGATAATGTCGAGCAATGACGGGAGCAGTGTCCTTCAAGTGGCTCATGCAATAGCTTGCTTGAAAACCATGTGCGAACATTGGCGTGATATAGGGTGCGGTTTTTATTTCGTATTGTTATTTTATCCATTAGGCTGATATAAGTGCGCAGCGAGGCTGCGAGAAGGCTCAATTTAAACATAACTCCATTCTACCCTATGGTGCTAAGGGGATACTCAACGGCTGTATCTTCTACCTTGGATGAGTCCTATTTTCTACAGAGAGAATCTAGAAACTCTCCAACTTTACGGATCTAGTGAGATCATTAAAAACGCTTCTAAGGTTTTAATAGTGCTAAGAACCCTCCTAACAGTGATAGAAATCGATTTTTACTAAAGGAGAGAGAAATAGGAAAATGGAAAAGATAGATTATGATCTTTGCACAACGAACGCCTCTTAACGCCGTTACCCAACCATTTTTAGGAGAAGCTACGGGAAGCAGCATCTACAAGGCTACTGCCGCGTCTTTAACAGCCTCCAACTCACCCTCAATCTTCCCGTTGAGGACACTCCAGTCGTCCTATACAGCATATTAGCATGGCCCCCATACAAATAACATGACCCCCCAAAAAAACTCACCCTTCTATCCTTCACAACCTTCCCTCTCTTGAAGCTGTCTCCTCTCTTCTTGTCCAACTTCTCCACATTTGCCTCAGCCCTGCCGACCGCCTTCTCCATTCGTTCCTTCTGGCGACGACTTGCCTCCTTCCCACCGCGCTTCCGCTTTTTGATGCCGTTGTCGCCCAGTGTAGCGCGTAGTACGGCGTCATTAACTTTCTTAGCAGTTGCTTCCTTATTTGTTATGTTTGGGTCATCAGAGGCTCTGGGAATTGTTGTGAGCGACTTGTCGAGTCCGAGGGAGGGGGAAGCTTGACGGCGGGCAGCACGGGTGCGGCCCGAGGGCGCTGGTGAATTGAGGCTGATTTAGTGATATTATTGGAGGTGGGAACTAGAGAAATGAAATACCTTTTTGTTTGGGTTTATTAATTCTGCCCATTTTGCGTTTATGCGGTGGTAGTGGTGGGGCGTTCTGTGGGTGCGGTTTGGATAGGTATTGGGTGAAAAAATATCAAAATTCTACTGATAGTGATATCAGAGTGCGGCTACGGGCCGGGTAACTAGGCGCTTATGAGAAATTAAGCTAAATGTAGCGATAGCTACATCTTTAGTAGTGGGATCATCATCTATCATTCGGCGTGCTCGCCAAAGTGCTCATATGATTTGACCTTGGAGATATATAAAACGTATGTACTTATGAATAACACTTTTCACTTCTTCCAAATCGCTTGAAAAAAGTACACAATAAAGTGGCTACAAATAAAAAAAAGAGTACAATCATGAATGATGCTCCTGCTCCGGATCTCCCAACTCCACTACAAACTCTCAACTATCCGTTTTCCGTCCCTGACACTGCACAAATACACGCTTAATCAATCCCTTTCCTTCCCGGCCCAAAAAAAAAACCACACAACAAAAGAAAAGAAGCAAGAAAAAGAACAAAGAAAACCCAAGAAAGGCCAACAAGATAAGTAGACCGCCTCTGCAGAAGCTGCGCCTCGGAAGAGATGGAGGAGGGTTCTAGCTTAGCTAGTAGGCATGAAATATGGATGATTCGCTATGAAAAGATTGGCTAGATTTTATGAATGATTAAGTGTGAGCTTAAGATGCTAGGAATTTCCCTGCTCCTAGACCTCATCCTACCCGTGTGTTGGTTGTTGATACGTGTTGTGCCGAAGGCCCAAAGAAAGAGAAAGAAGCGAGCAAGGGTATAAGACAGAAAGAGAGAAAGAATAAGTGGTAGTTTATTTCCTACATTTCCCACTATCTTCCTAGTCCCGTCGGATCTGATGATCCTTGATGACACTGACGTGTTCTTCTGATAGGGCCTTCTTCTCCTGGTACAACTTCGGGGGGGTTAGCCAATAATCTTGTCTCCACGCTTCAGGGTCCAGGGTTGACGCATGGGAAAGTCAAACGAACCCTTTTCTTCTTGAGCGCCCTAAGTCTCTTCTTTTTAGTCATAGAGTTGATATATGTCCCGATCACGAAAGCAACCAGGTTGAAAAATGGCACCCAAGCGTGGGGCGGTAAGAACTTCTGCGCAAATAATAGCGCGAGCGGGCTAGTACACCACGACACCTTCATAACGGGGAAAAACCCTGCCTTGACAGTCGCTTTGATCTGGTGAAATGTACGCGCGCCGGCAATGACAGCCATGCACGCTAGGTACACGGAGTTTTGGATTGGCGAGACTATAAGGTTGCTTACTACGATTTGGGCAATCTTGAATTTAGTTGAGGTGCGGCCGGCAAAGGTCTTCTGGAGAAGAGTGACAAGAATATGACCGAGGGGCGCCGAGATAAGGGCGCCGTAGAAGGCCATCTGGGGAACACGAGGGGTCAAGTAGGAGCCACTCTTGCCACGGTCGCCGGCGATCACAGAGGCGAGAACTTCCTGCAGAGCAGAAAGAGTTCCAGAGGTCAACATTTTGGTCCGCCTAACATATTTCGTTAGTGTTCGATTCCATCGCGCGGCGCGACTCGCCTTGGGCGGCCATATAGAAAGATGGGGCAAGCTACATTGGATTGTCTTGGAGCTGCCTGAGATAGATCTAAAGTTGCATTAGCACTAAAGTAATCACGAAAAAAGAGGCCATCGCGCTCGAAGTCAAAGCACACGTACCTGCATATATCCAGTCCCAGCTCCCCCGAAGCCACCAGTCTTGTTCTTGGTGGAGGAGGTCATGGAGGAGATCTCCTTTCGGATAACTTCTTTAGTGATGTCTGTCATTGCTACTGTATATTAGCTGTTAATTTGTTAGCGATGCGACTTTTGTTTGTTTGTTTCCTACACGATGAGAGATTGGCGGCGACGACGATGGGAACAGCGATGGGGGGGGGGGATGGGATGGGATTATGGTTTGGGTTGTTGTCGTGTTCCCCCTAGCCGATATGAAGCTGGCCATACAGAGAGAGGTGCAACGCGTGTTTATGGATCATGCTGGGCGCGAAAAAGGGACGGGTAAGAGAGAATGACGAACCTTGTTTGAAAACAACAACGATAAACGAAGAATTAAGATGCAACAATCAACTGTTGACCTGTACCTCTGCAGGGCTGCCTATGGGAATATGGTGAGATGAGCGCTAGAGAAGAAAAGTAAAGGGAAGAAGGGGAGAGGAGGAGAGAAAGGCAATAAAGAGAGGAGTGCGTGATCGAGTGTGGGGTCGTGCAGTAGTAAACACAGTGATGGGGGGCGGGAAAAATGGTTGGGTTAAAGAGGAAAGAGACGGAGGAGGGGGCTGAACTATTACAACCGTAGAGTACATCCAAGGCCGCTTCTCTCTCTCGCTCTCCTCTTTCTTGATCTTGTTGAGCTCATGCCCTCAATTGAACCGAGGCTGTGCGAAATATTCACAAGAACCACAACCGAGATCTTCAGCTGCATCGGATATCGGGGCTGCCCGCTCGTGAGAATTTAACTATATTACTCTCCGTATATACCCACCGCCTGCCTCACTTGCCTGCAATATGACCTCCTTGGCCTGGACTTGCTGCTGCTTCTGCTTCTGCTGCGAGGCTACATGTAGTTACTCTTTTGAGAGTCAGACTAATGCTCCAATTTCCTTCTGCATGTGTGTTTTCAGCTTTGCCGCCATTTGAAGTGGTTGAAGTGGGTAAGGCCTGTAATCTGTAATCAAGTTTAAAATTAGACGCCCTTCCCTTCTTCCCTTCTTCCCTTCCATCTCAACATCGGTATTGATACAGAGTTGCACTATCGAAGTGCACGAGGCAGGACAGTACCTGGTAAAAAAGGGAGTCCATCTACTGATCTAATAATCTAATGATCCTCGCCGATTCCCGTCTGGCTTGCGCCTGGTTCCTCTAATCTATCTCTTGTAGTTATCCGTGTCCCGCGAGATCTACTACTTCCCCGATCTTCGTTCGATACCTCACAGTTCCGGTGATTGAACGGTTTCCTAGACTCGCTTCATGCCTAATCATTACTCTAATAATCAAATATATATACTATACAGGCTCTACCCTACATATGAACGACTCAAAATGCACTCCAGACCGCAGTAGACCACATAGAGTGTGAAAATTCCACCTATTATAGAGTGCATACTCGATTTGACATATCCATCCCCCCATAGCGCATTTAACAACGACAGTGCGCACGCAATGTCTCGTTTCATCCCAATCCCTCACCCCGGAATCTCAGGGTGCGGCGGAGTTGTTTTGATCCGAAGATGACTCGGGCTAGCACTTGGTATCTTATCTTATCTTGATTCAGGTGGGAGTTAGCTTGGTTGGCTACTAAAAGCCCTAACCCTTGCTCGTATTCGCTGTTCCTGCACCTTAATAATGATACACTGCCTTACTAGCTGTCAGCTACTTACATACCCAGCAAGCCCCCCCCCCCCCCACCAACACGTTAGTTTTTTCTTTCTCTTTCTCTCCTTTTTTTTTGTCTTGTTTTTGACGGTGCCACGGATTTGGTATTGGTATTAATACAACGGAATTATAACTTCCGTCTATTTAATTTTCTTACCATCTGTTCCCACTGTTCGATACTACGAATATTGCTACCGCCGCAGGCTCAGTGGTTGGGAGCTACGTAGTTGCCCAGTTAAATCCCTACGACCAACTCATCATTCTTTCTTTCAACTATCATTCCTACCTGTCCTCCCATCACACCCACAATAATGCTTTTCTTCGCCTCATTCCCAACACCTAAGCCTCTTCAAGCCGAAATACACCAGCTACCCGCACCTCCTCTCTCTAAACTCATTACAACAACAAACGATACCAGTTCCAAGCGGCTCTCCACCTCATCCTCTATATTTTCCTCCCTTGGATTCCAGAAATCACCGCCGACCTCCCAGCAGCCACAGTATGTGCCTAGGGCGATCCCGAGACTCTCGAAATGCACACATCAGACTGTGACTAGATACTATACCGCGGCCAGTACAAGCACCCCGGAGGAGCTTAAGCTGATGGGCCAGGAGGAGTCTCATGAGTATTGCCAGAGATGCAGAAAACAGCATTGGTTCCGTTGGGTCTACGTTTGCGATATGTGTTCGGCAAGGGCATGCCATAATTGTAGGCCGAAATGGGCCGAAAGAGCGTGGGGAAGTTTTGGAAGCTTGGGCAGTATGATGGAGGTTGAAAAAGAGCTGAAGGTGGTGATAAAACAGGAGGAGAAGGCTGACAAGAGTACGAGTGAGGAGAAAAAATTGAAGAGGAGGTCAAAGAGGTGGAGTGGGAGTGCTTGGTTGAGGGAGCTCAAGGAAGGCACCTAATGCGACAACTATTACGAAACGATACAATGGATAGATGGAGAAACGAGGGAATCGACACATGGGATACATGGAAAACTTTGAATAGAGGATATGGCGTTACACGGGGCAACAGGGATTTATGTTTCCTATTTTTCTTTTTTTCATGGGGGTTTTCTTTTCTTTAAGTATTCTTATTCCTACTCCTCTATAGCCTGTTGTACTCTCGAGGAATTCAGTTGAATTTTCTTCACGGTCTCTTATCACCTAAGTGAATGTTCCATCATTATCCAAATCTGATGAGCGGGAATAGAAGTGAAATACGAGTGACCGTTGGTGCACATGTGATTTTCTTATCGCTAAATCCATCTCACAATATCTCGACTCTTGTCAAATCCACCCCTCTGTATTTGGTTTTGCCTGGCAATATTTTGTGTTATCCAGATCCTGTAGGATGGCTCCCGAGACGTCTCATGTAACAAGCACTTTACTTAGACTAGGTACCCCTGGGTTTGAACATGGAAACCAGATCAGGGTAGTTATTCTCTCCTCGTTCAATACCCATGAAGCCGCCTTTCTACCGACGATTCTCGCTTCGGTGTAACGAGTGATAGTCTGTGATTCTTGGCTTCCCGAATACGGCTAACAGACCACCGCAGAAAAAACTTCACGTCAGGGGTCGCTGATACATCTGATCTACCCCATATTTCTAGACGGATACAACTTGAATCATCGGGCATTTATGAGCGCTAGATGAAAGGCGCTTATTAGTGAGACAAAGGGGCTCTTTTGCGCTAAAGATTGTCTCGTGCTATTAAAGTATTTGCGACAAACCACGAGAATAAGAAAAGAGAGAATTCGACCCATTTATGGAAGCGACAAGACGAAAATGCCTCTGGTGGTCCTTGAGACAAGAAGGACGTTGAATGTTATGAGTTAATGGGTACTATCCAGAGGAAACAGGATATCGTGTATCTGTCTGGGCGGGGGGATATTCAAAGAAAGTGCTGGAATGCCTTTGTCATCAAGGCTTTGGTCAGTTGGACTCTTTGATATGGGTCTTGGTATTGTTTAAGAAAGCTCGAGGTTTGCCCTATCATACATACATACATGTAGCTACCGCCTACTAGTGTAGATTAGCACGACCTCTACTCAAATCTTAGTTCCCGCCGCAAACAACGCAAAACCTCAGGTGCAGCTATGCTCCATTTATCGTGAATAGCTTCTTATCGTCATCTTAACTTTTAAATCAATAAGGCGAGCCTATTAGATCTTTTGTCCTTGTTTGGGCCGTGTTAGCAGGGGTGGTCATTGATTGAAATCGATGGCAAACGAACACCCTCGGCGGGGGCGCCTGTATATGAACACATTTTGGCCTAAAACTTTGCACTTCCTTGGGCCTGACGCAGAGTAAAAGGTCCTGGTTTCACCTCAGTGGTATCTTGACCACCCACTGCACCTACTGTTAGGGTTCACCGGGATAGTAGATCACACTGGATGAGAATCACTTCACACTAGTTAAGAATTAAACCAACTTTTGTTAAAATAACAACAAACTATAGGGATACCATAGACGGGTTAATTACTACAACTGACATAATTAATAAAAAGATTATTACAACTGGGGATGATTAGACGTAGGTCGAGTGATATGACATGATCGCACGGATCCTTACGGGAAGACTGGGTTGTAGCTACTTATCTTCGACAGTAACATGACTAGAAACAAAATACCATGATCTGTCTAATACTCTAGGCATCAGGCTCACTATTAAAGTGTTGATTATGGTAAGCCGAGTGGAGTATCAGTGATTAAGCAACTTATGGATGACACCAACCTCAGAAAAACCATATGGTCTCTTTTTTACTTCAGAATGAGGATATCCAATTCTTTATAACCTGTTCTCAAAAGAGCCTAGAGTATATCAACCGAAAAGGCTTAAAAAGATCAATAGAGGGGTATGGGCGTTATGACCCAATTCAAAGCCCCCCACGAGGCAAAGGAACCCAATATGTCTGCACTGTGCGTGTTCCTTGGGGATGAATCATCACAGATAAGCCAAATATTTATAATTTAGCAAAGGAACATTATTGCCACATATACAGCTACTCTAATGCTTTAATGTAATTCATAAGCCGGCCCATTAATCCGACCCCAACCGTCTGCTCACGCTGGTTAGGATACTTCAGAAAGGGGGCTTGGTATAAGGACTTGACCAAGGATTCTATGATTAAATATGCGGGATGCTTTTCTACTAAATCTCAGAAACAAAGAATTATAGGCGAATTATAGGATACCTCTGTCCATGGGAGAAAAAAGAGGCTCTCTTATATACTGCTAATGCAATGATTCTATTCATCACGGTTCCATGTCTCCTTATATTCTGGAGCACAACAAAATCCAGCTTGCGTGGGGTTGTGGTTTCGTACGGCAGACAAGCTGTAGTAACCCATTATTTCTGAGGATATATAGACATTGTGGTCCTTTTTTTTTTATCTATTTCGCGGTGTATTGTCATGATCAGTGCCTCGTTCCTAGTCATAGACTCGAGCTAGCTTAAGCAAGCGAAGGGTGTGTTTTGAGCTTAATAAGACAAATGCTGACAAGTTTGAGTATGGGCGAGGGATGGCTGGCTCAATGATCCCACTAGTTCTTCGACCACTAAGGCAGCACTAGAATTTAGAAAAAGGTCAACCTTGGAGATGTTGTTACTTGTGTTACACATCGTTAATGGCTATTAAGGCTCCAGCTCTCTTGTAATATCTATATATTACACGAGACTGCAGCTAGTAAACGACTGTTGTAAAATCTGAATTACACAAGGTCTCTCCTGATGCCTCTAGAACTACCAGAAACACTACAGGAGTCAGAGCGATCCGAGCTCAACCGTAAGAGGTATATTCTGTGTATATTCAGAGGCGTCCTATATAATTGCACATTATGCACTAGGTAGACTGGCTACAAATAAGTCACTACATGTATAAGGTGCCACATATATTATTTCTAATGTAGATTAGTAGATGATTTACAGGAAATATCATCAAGAGTGAATATAGCGCTTATTTCAATACAGCGATCGGGATGCACGTAATGAATAAAAGAAAGAAAAAAAAAAAATACAGCGATCGGGGATATCGTAAATTAAACCCCTTGTTTCACCTATATCAATGCATAATATCAATGAATCGCCGGGCTTCTAGATACAACCCAACTAAACGAAATACTAGCTTTTGTGGTATGTAGAGGCAGTTTACACTACATCTGTCTTAGATAAACTATTTAGCTTAAGGGGCCACACATGTAAGTATCTTCGTCCTAATATTAATGCTACTATGGCACAATTACTCAACCCCCACGCTGCTTATATACTCGCAATCTCATAGCGTTTTTGAATACGACTAATATTGCATACACACAAAACATCGCCGGGGCTATATTTTTATATGACATGCAATAGTGGTTGTGTTCAGAAACGCTATGAAATTGCGAGTAAAAGCGACCCCTTGGTTGGATGTATGTACTCTAATGTCTGGTACGAATCTATGTCACGCGTATATACTGTAGAATATTATTAGCTTTATTACACTTGGTACTGCATTTAGAACTTCCCGTCGTGGTGCATACATGATGTACCCATCCCGAGTGACACTATATGACGCAAACGCCGCGGTTTATCGTCGAGGACATGTATGTGCGCACTTACGTACTTGTATAGGTACTTCGCATCCGCTGTACTGCTCCTAGAAGCGTAACCTGTATGAACTAAGTTCTCGGAACCCGCAAGTACAGTACTCGCTCGCGTCTTAAATATACCACATATACATGCGGTGCTACACTCGTGATACCTGCCTACTTGTCTGCCTGTATTTTCGGGACTCTGCACTATTACGGGGGCGGAGGTAACGGTCCGCGGGAAGGAGCATAAAAGTGCAAGTGCAGAACCTTACCAACTTCATCCTGCTCTACAGTAGCCCTCCGCTATAACGAACGTGCATATTGGACCATTTTTGGTTCGGTACAGCAAATTATTCGGTATTATTCGGTATAGCAGACTAAATTCTGCGCTGAAAAAAAAAGAAGCTGGTCCAAGAGGTTCGGTATAGCAAATATTCGGTATGGCGGCATTCGTTACATTGGAGGGTGACTGTACACTTGGACAGTGTGAGGAGATCGAGGCGAATGCATCGTTGCTACGCATTGCCCACATAACGAGCTTGGGGGCCGCATCAAAATGATGCATTTTCTGCAAGGGCTTTTCGAAATATGTGCTGTGATGCCTTTCTCGATTCCTTTCTGTGTATGTACCGGTACATACATACTTACTTCAATGGGAAAGGTATCGGAGCAGGCATCAGTGAGGCATACACTGAAGGAAAGGCATCAGGAAAGGTATATAATACACAATAACTATCACCACTTTCTAAAGAGCTTCACCTGTGTATTGAAATGTCACTCACATGTGATGCAGATGTCACGCTCTGATATCCCAAAACACAAGGATGACTACTACAGTCAAAAGGTGTATGAGATTTGCGGAATACAACTACATACATGCTTTGGTGATTAAAGGTATTTTCACGGCCGTTGGTCGGAATTAATTCATCCCATCAATGTACTATCTCTGCAGAGCTATCTACAAAGCTAGAGGAAAGGTATCATTTAGTTGATCCATGCAGGAAAAAAGTGATGGTAATGTGTCTGTATATGTATCAGTGGGAAAAGGGTCCTGGAAGGCTAAAAACACATTTCCCGTTTAAATAAATTATGCCTATGATAACTATACACTTTCATGATGCGTTTCCCACAAAATTTTTCATAATAAAAGCCCGATGCATTTCCCAACATTGTAGAGCAGTGTAGAAGATACACGTAGAGTACAGGCGCACGTACCTTCTTCTCTAACATCGATTTGCATCCAATTCGGGGCGGGGCAGATCAGATATGAGACCACTCAATGGTGAGACAAAAAAGCAAAACTAAAAGGACAGGGGATAATCTCAAATTGCTATATTTAAATTTTTTTGGTATTAGAAGACGGGAGAACTCCAAAAAGAAACGCTGAGGCGTTATCTACAGAACACAAACCCGCTGGCTGATTCCAAAAAAAACAGGTAATGAATTGAATAAATAGAAATGCGCCTGCATGCAGATGAATTCAATGTTTGTAAAGAAGAAAAAACTCCACCCATCCAAAATGAAGCTATAGCAATCATATAAAACAGTAACAAGGAATGAGTGATGAGCAATGATGGACCGAATGTAAGTAGAAGACAAATTTATTGATAAAATAGGAGATGAGAAAACCCAAACAGGGAATTGAGGAAAAAGTGAGCCTCTCGTGGCCACGAGGATCAAAAGATCAAAGTAAAAACAAGAAAATATCCCTAGAATCATCCGCTATGAAGCACCCTAAGAGAAGGGGAGGAGGGAAAAAGAAAAATAAAAACCGAACAAATTTTTAGATACCGCCCGCTGCACCCCAGATGATGACCATAGCAAAAAAGAAAGAAAAAAAGAAAAAAAGAGCTAGACGCCAAATAAAAAAAAACAGCAAAATCAATCCACACCAAACGACCCACAACCGTTCCGATCCATTTTTGAGTATTTTGTTAATCCGATCCAGTCCAATCCATTCCTAACCCACAGTAAAAAAACAATAAACCCAAAGCAAAAATTTTTGAAATAAAAAATAAAAAAAAAAAAAAAAAAAAAAAGAGAGATAAAGGAGTGGAGTCGGTTGTTGGGCGAGCGTTTTGAGCCAAGAACTTATTGCTTGGTTGGACGATTAAGGACTCTCAACCCCAAACTCCTCGAACCATCGGCTCTCCAGGACAGCCCGGATGTCCCACCTGTCCTCCACGTCCATAGTCAAACACCCCTTTACAACTTCCAACACATTCTTCCTGTCTTCTTTCTCAAGGCTGACTAGTCCTCGGCATCCTTTTAATGCATCCATATCCCACTCTCCCTTTAAGATCATTTCCTGTACCTTCGGCTGGAAAGAATGGGTAAAAGGCAAGCTTCCAACAAAAAGCGCATATACTACCACGCCAAATGCCCACATATCCACAGCTGTGGTGTAGTGTGTCAGGGAGTTCTTGCTGGATAGAATCTCTGGGGCTGCATATTCGAGCGACCCAACCATGGTGGTAGAGATGACTGGCGCCATTGATGCAGATGAAGACTTTCGCCTAGATCGACGTCCAGGGCGCGACTCGAGTGTAAATGCATTTCCGCTACTATCACTATCATCATCCTCTTCATCGTGATTTGATTTCATGAATTCAGCCATTCCAAAGTCGCAAAGCTGAAGGTTGCCGCCCTCGTCTGGATCTACCGTCATGTCAATGAGGCAGTTTTCAAGTTTGACATCACGGTGAATTACGCGCATGTCTTCGTGGAGGTACCTCAATGCGAGGGCAAGCTGAAAAGCGTATTTTTGCGCCAACTTGGCAGAGAGCCCATTGCGATTCAACTTGATGAGATCATGTAGGGTTCCACCTTCGTTCAATCGCATGAAAGCGAAGGTTGCAAACGGAGTATCATAGACCGCAATCAATGGCAAGACATTGGGGTGAGAAAGGCACCGCCAAAGCGAGACTTCTTGGTCAAACTCAGCCTGAATCTGATCGTTTTCACAATCAACATCACGGGCCTTCTTACGCACGATTTTAACCGCGCGTGTAACCTCAATTCCGTTCTCAATAGTGATAGCCTCTTTGACTACGCTAAAGCCACCAAATCCAATCTGCTTGCCTAGAACATAAGACCCGACTTCTTGTCCTTCTGAGTCAGGCTCGGCGGGTTGCGCGCTAGGTGTGTTGAAATTGTTCAAGAACTGATGAAACTGTCAGCGGCTTTGACGGATATGAGAGAAAGAGCTCACAGCTAAAATGAAAAATAAACATACCATATTCGCAGGGCTTAGCTGACTAGATCCGTCACCGAATCTAGGGCTTGCAGAACGAACGCTATTCCGTCGTGATCGTGATCGGGTTCTCCCGTCTAACGACGAAAATGATTTGTTCCTGGTAGAAGTGCTAAATCTCCTTGGCGAGGACCAGCAAGTATTGTCTTGCTCATTCTCGTTCAGCGGGGAGCTAGCAATTGATGATGGGAAAAAAAGACCAAATGGATCTGCTGTAGGAGGTGGTGTTCGCAAGTCTTCCGACATGGGCGACATGGTGGAGTCGGAAGTCAATGAAGACATGTGACCTCCTCCTGGACTACAGGCATCCCGCTGCCTGCGGCGGATTGACCCGTTACCATCTCCATATCCAAACTGGCCGCCCTGGTGTCGTGATGAGGTTCCCTGACCTGACTCCGAATCCTGCTCAGACCAGGTGTAAGCACGAGCTGGTGCGCGCTGTTGAATATACGGCTTTTTTGTTGAGACCTCCACCCTAATCCCTCTTGGTGCCTGGCCCTGAAGCGGAATCTGCTTGCCACTATCGGTTTTGACTTGAGGATCGAAGGAGATGGATGACTTTCTTTGACGATTCCCTTCAATGAACCCGCTGGAGGGCTTGTAACTGTCCGTAGGGCCTTCGTTCATGCTCTTGCGGTTTGCCTGCTCCATGTATCCTCCAGAAGGTTTATAGCTACCGGAAAGGTTACTCTGACGGTTCGCTTGCTCCATAAATCCACCAGCAGAGGGTTTATAACTGCCCGAGGGGCTGTTACTCATACTTTGACGGTTTGCTTGCTCCATGAATCCACCAGAAGGCTTGTAGCTGCCACCATTTATTTCCATGTCGAGTGAATCATGGTGATGATCTAGCTCTAACCTAGGGATAGGAATAGCGTGTTGCTGCATCGGGATGGGAGCAGTATGGCCGTGGCTGTAATTCCCCAAGGAAGGACCATTGCGTGAAGAGAAAGCCGAATCGTTGAGGTGTCCGGTTCGAGGGATAGCATCAATCTTCAACCTAGCAAACTTTGTGTGAACATTCAACCCACGGTCCATCGCATGTGCAGAAGGGCTCTGCACTGGTACCTGCTGAAGTCTGTTGTGTATTAAGTGAGGTTTGTTGGAAAAGTTGGGGGGGGGGGGGGGGGAAGAAAGAGAGTTTGCGTTTGTGTGCTTCTCGGTAATTCTTGGTGTGTGTGTCAAGGTAAGAGAAGTTTTTTGCGGAGAACTTGGGGGGGGAGTATAAATAATAGGAAATGTGGGATTATGGCTTGCTGCTTATTGCCTGGTGTGGTTTGACGTGCAGGTAGCGCAGCAGGGATTTAACCGCAGGCAGCACGATGATGGTATGGGTAGGGTGGGGAGGCTAAGGTGGTTGTGTGAAATCTGTGAATGTGGGCTGTGGGTTCTGGTTGCGTCTATGCTAGTGAAACTGAATGTGACGATGATTGATAGATAGATCGACAATGGCTGGATGATAATGGACTGGGGAAGGGGAATAAATTCTACGATAATATGGGGTCGCTAAAAGATCACGGACTCGGGAGGGGAGGGGCGAGCGGCCGTTATATGTATCTTGAACGACACAGAAAAGTTCTTATGTAGAGTTATGTAGAACTGACACTGACTGTGGTAAAACTAGAACTAGATAACGGCCTGAGGGGGGGGGGGTGGGGATGGGAAAAATCGGGAGAGGGCACGATAAGTGCGGGAAAGAAGCTATGTAGTGAATCTTTTATGTAACGGTAGCGTTGAAAAGATGGCCCTCTGTAAATTATGAGTGGCAGTGGGTGTAATGGTGGTACTGCTGCTTAGCTACTGCGGTGGGCAGAGATGATGGTGGTATGGAGTGGTGGTGGCCTCAGACAAAAAGTCAACTGGGAAAGGAATGGGGAATCGGAACAAGGTGATGGACGCGCACACACGAAGAAAGAGAGATACTTGGCAACCGCAGACAATCAATCAGAAATAAATAAATAGATGATCCGATGCTCGATGAGAGAGAGATTGCAGCTACATATACATACATACAAGATGAAGTGACAGAACAAGGAAAGAAAATCCCTTAAAAGGTCCATATAACAGATGAGCTGAGCAGAGACAGAGATTCGAGCCTGCTCCTCCGGTTTCCCCCTACATTTGCTTTAATGAACCACCCTCCGGATGTAGGATGGAAGGAGTTAAAGAGAAAATCAAATAATATTTTTTTCCCCAAGATCCCGCCTGAATTCAGTCCGGGAGATCGAAGGAAGGCACATGCTTGGCTTACGGTGGGTGTCTCTCACCTGAGGTGAGAACCTTAGGTGCTCTATGCTCGACTCTACATACCCCTACTAATGTGGTTTCTGAAGTTACAGTACCGGTACTCACTCAGTACTAAGCCCCACACCCAGGTCAACCCCACGATTGATGAAAATTTAAAGCTGCACGTGCGTCACGGAAAACGAAATAATGGCGGTACGGTGGGACGACACCAATTCTGGTTGGCTGGCCGTTCGCGGGGCAGAGCGTCTGTGTGCATATGGTGGGTGTGCGGATTCGGAAATCTACTGCGGAATCTGAAAAGAGCAAAGCAAATAATCTAGAGAGGTGTGGTCCTAAGGAGAAGAAACTTGGAAGAATCCTCACATCCAAAAAAAAATTGTAAAACTTTAGTAAAAAGCAAAAAGGTTTGGAGAAGGGGTAAAGAGGGAACGAAACACGAGAAGCAAAGAACAAAAAGGGAAATCACTGCACCGGCGAAACAGAACGCCATCCCCGGGGTGAATGTGTGGGGGTCCATAAAGACCCAACGAGGATGAAGAAGTATATGCAGCGAAGGATATCTCGCGTAAAGCCTAGATCGACTGATTCGTTTCCGTTTCAAAAATCAAGATGCAAAGGTCCAGGGACCATATAAACTTGATGCGGAAACGATTGGCAAGGGTCTAAGGCCTTTTCCCCTTCCTATTTTCAATTTTTCGCGGAGTTGCGGGTGATCTGGTAATAATCGCTAACTATACACCATGCAGTTAGCTCGGGTAATTGGGGTGAGACTAAGATATAAAATTATTAGGAACGGGGACGTCATCTTCAAAAGGGTGATAACCCGATATGAGATTTGGTGGAGTTTATTCGAAAACACCATCTCCTTAACCACGAAGCGGCCCGGCCGGTACTCGGAATACTAACCGTTGGTCTGACTCTAGCGGGGTGGCTTGATAGGTACTAAGGTGGAGAAGGGATCGAGGCTCTCTTTATTTTTTGTGATTTTTGATCTGGGTAAGAGTACTCCAGGTGTGCGAGGTATCTTGTCTGTATCATGGTACCTACATGGTACTTCTACCTGCCGATATTTCTATCTGGGTTTGGGTGTCTACTTTACTTTTTTATGTACTCCACTTTACGCTTCTCTGTCGTGCAGAAATACATTGCCTTTCGTGCAGTTTTAAAGTCGACGATCTTCAAAGGCCTCACCCAGACTGACTACAGTACGTAAAGTGCTTAACGAATCTCAGCCTCTTCCTTTCTGCTCCCCGCAGGAATGACGAACAAAGATTAGCAAGGCGAGAGATGATTGCGGAATAACGCCCTACATAATGGACCATGCTAAGCCGCCGCCGCCGCCGCCATCGGGAGAGACAATTGCAATAAGAAACTTATGATTGATTTCCCCAGGCAAGCGACACATCAGTGACCACGTTAACGCTCAATGGCGGCCTCTTCTTACATACCGTCGTCAGTTTTTCGAGTCTTGCTTCCTTACATCTCCTTATTTCTTTTTTGCAATGAGCTTTCCCTTTCCCCTCACTTTAAGACTCGCTTGTCCCTGCATTCTTGCTATCGGGTGGCGAATGGATAACCGGAAATACTGACATTCCTGTTCAAAATGGGCCAGTGACGAGAGTGTGCAGACATAGAAAAGGAATCAAGAGCCAGCGATGATATGTCCGCGGGTGCCTCCAAAAATGCGGATAACGGTTCAATTCTGACCTGATGGGAGCGTTCGTTGGCTTTTACTGGCAGACGATTGTCTATTGTTGTTGTTCATGGGCCGAATTCAAACCTTTCGGGTAGCTTGGGGGGGGGGGAGGGGGTTATGGTTATTTCGTTCGTTCGGTTGTTTACCGGTGAGGTCCGGGGAAAAGGTTGTAAAGATGTCTTGCAATTCCCACACACACCCTCTTTTTTTGCCTAGTCAATTCTTTCCTTGGGTTGGTCTCTGATTGCTGATTCTCGTCTGGTTGGGGAGGTTTTGGCTGTACATATCTCGCTTTACCTGCACTCTAGAGTTCTCGTCGTCTACGAGTAGAGTAAGATATGTATCTCAGTCTAGAGTAAAGTAACAGTTGCTCTACCTACTCTAAAGTACCGCTCTGCATCTAAGACGATGCTTGTTGTTCCTGGGCTAGTCGCTATTTATGCGCTGCATTGACATGGGACTCCTACTGCTCTCAGCTCTCGCCCACCAGTGGGCCACATACTCTAAAACTGCTCGCTCGCCCTGACCACCCCTAAATAAGGCGAGTTATTCGAGTAAGGGGTGACTTTTCTTTTCTTAGCTCTCACTCAATTCGGGGTTTTTTGCTTTGATTGCTTTCTTGGTGCTTTGCTACTTGCTTTATCCGCCTCACTTTCACCTCTCCTCTGTTTCGTCTATTCTCTCTGTCTGTCCCAGTCCATCGACTCCTGCTTCAGTGAACGGTGAGGTCTGTATCCCCACTGGGCCGATTATCATACCCTCGTTCGTCAACACATACGCGCACCCCCCCCTCCAACCCTCTTCCGACCCCCTCCACGGCGGTCTATTCAACCCTTGTCTCGACATCATTGAGGAGCGAGAAATACACCCTCACCCTACCACTAACCACGCCTCCCTTCGCGCCTCACACGCAACCACTCGCATCCATCAATCAATCCAGCCAGCCAGGCCGCCAGGCAGGCAGGATACACACGAATTCGTTTCTTGACTCGGCTTCTTACCCTGGCTCTTCCTTTACCCCCCCATAAAAAACAAAAAAAAAAAAAAAAAGAGACAAAAAATACCCCATTACCCCCCCTTCCCCTAGATTTCTTCAAGTACATAGTAGCCAACTAGCCAGACAGATAGGCGGCCTCGTCACGCGTGCACCACGAACGTTGTCCTTACTCTTGCTGCCTGCCGAACAGCACATGAGATTCTTCCGATCTTTTCACGTTCCCATTCGCGCTGTGTTTTGGTACCTGTAGCTATTGGGCCTGTTTTTGATTCAATATTCAACATTTTATTCTATTATTCACTCTTATTTTTTGATTCGAGAGTCGTGCATAACGTGCTTTACATATATTACATACATTCGGACTTTGCTTCTTTCTTGCACTCGGCCATATCTATATTATATTCACAACCTTCCCCCCCCCCCCCCAACTTGCTGTGAGTTATGACCCGGCCTCAAATTGTACGAGCTGGTAAGTCCGTCATCTCTCAATTTGACCTTACTCCTTCCCATTCCTTTCTTTATTCTCTACCTCCGTCATGAGCATTCGAAGAGCGAGCAGAGCTCCTCCTGTTTCCGCAGCTGCATGTCGGCAGCCCCATCCTACCCATCTCACTTCTTCTTCGCCTTATAAGCGACCCCGCCAGCATTCGCCGCCTGCTGTTTCTCGGGGGAAAGCTATGGTTTCCTTTGTGAACGCCGCTAAACGGTTCTTATCACCCACAGACACGCTTGATCTACAACCTCGCGACAGGGCTTCAGCCGCAGACCACACCAATGCTCCGGATGAACAAAGGGACGCACAGGGATTTGCACCCCACCAAAGTAATACGTTAAGGAACGCAGAAGAGGAAGAGAAGGCCGGTACTTTACATGAAGAGGATGAGGTGGATAGGGATCTGGCGGGGTCGGAGAGTCTCACAGGGGATGAGGGCGGGTACGACGACGACGATGATATGGGGGATCGAATGAGCAGCAGTCCCAGTATCGCCGATGGTGTGTATTTTCTGCGCAAGATTGTAATGGTGGTATCCTGGATTAAGGAGGGTGGTCGGCTAATGGATTTGGTTGGTTGGAATAGACGATATCGATCTTGATATGGTATATGCTCTACACACATTCCAAGCGGTTGTGGAGGGCCAAGCGAATGCTACCAAAGGAGAGCATATGCAGCTTCTTGACGACAGCAATTCATATTGGTGGTTGGTCAAGATTCTTCGGGATGGTTCAATAGGTATGCCCTAATTGTTGTCGCTGCTCTATACGCGACAATTCGCACGATAAAGGTGTTCAGCTGATGGTTTTTCTTTCTTTCATTTTAGGATACCTACCTGCAGAACATATCGAGACTCCGACGGAGCGGTTAGCAAGATTGAACAAGCATCGCAATATCGATCTGGCTTCAAATATGCTCAGTGATAACCCAAGTGAAAAATCGAAAAATCCGCTCAAGAAAGCTATGCGCCGACGCAATGCGAAAACAGTAGCTTTCGCGCCCCCAACATACGTTGAAGCCTCTGAATACGAGTATACCACCGACGAAGAAGAAGGAGAGGGTTATGATTCAAATGAGGAGGAAGTAGCTGCCCAGGATAACGAGGGAGAGGCCGCTGAAGCTGGGACATCCAACACGAAACCTACCAGTTCGCTGGACGATAAGGCAAAGGATTCAAAGAGCACCGTTGTTGATAGTAAGCTGCGGGTCAATCCAACAGCATCATCACTAAGGCATCCAGATTCGGCTGTTTTCTGTGATGATAAGGTGGAGACGAAGAAAATTACACTTACACCCAATCTGCTTAGAGATGATGGGGACTTGACAACTACATCAATCAAGGGACGGGGTTCTCTGGATAAGGATAAACCAAGGGGCGATGGGATTTTGTCACCAGAGCCAAGAGGCAAAGAAGGGAAAAGGGGAAAGAAGGGTGTCCTTGGTGGATTGTTCAAAAGACGCCACAGAAAGGGGAAGAATGATCAGGAAGATTTGGAGGATTGGCTTCAAACTGGGAATGACAAGCAATCTATCAGCTCTAGAGAATCCGAGGACAGCCAGATTGATGTACGGAAGGGGAAGCAACCAGAGCAGCAGGCACAATCGCAGGCACAAGCTCAAGCACAAGCTCAGCAGCAGCATCAGCAGCAACAGCAGCAACAGCAGCAACAGCAACAGCAACAGCAACAGCATCAGCAGCAACAGCTGCAACAGCTGCAACAGCAGCAGCAAAAGGAGCGAGAACGGGAGATTCGGGAGCAACGAGAACAGCAGCAACAACAGCAGAGTCGAGAGACACAACAGAAACCTGCTGTATCCGGTCCCACTTCAACCATCCGCAAGGTGGAATCAGATACCGAAACTAAGGAGGAAATTGTAGTTCATGGTCCAAGCGCGCAACAGAAGCAATCACCCGAAACGCAACGTTCAGGTTCCGGTTCGAAACCTGTAGCTGTGTACTCACCGGATCAGCGTTCACCACCACAGCCGTCGTACAGCAGCGAGACAGGACGAGGACCCCTACAACCAAAGATCACAACCGCCCCAATACAGACACAAAACCTAGAACTGCTGCTTCAATCGCCCCAGACTCGCAGCCCTCAAGCCGAAAGTGCCACGAAGCCAGCCTACCAGAAAAGCGCTTACAAACCTTTCCGAGCTGATGGTAACCAATCACCAGAGCAATCATCATCTCCTGTTGAGCGTCTCTCAGACTCGCCGGAACACATCTCTTACCATGACGTCTCGGATCGCCATGATCTCACAGATGCCTCAAGCGGCGACGACACATCCTTGTCACCTATCGAATCGCCGCCAGAGATTATCGAGGGGCTCAGTGAGGCTGATTCCCCTTCACCAATCATCGCGCACGAAGATGGTGCGATCACGCGGACATGGAGTGACTGGTCCCTGCGGACGTATTTTGAGGATGACAACGATGTCCGAGACATGTTGATCGTTGTCCAACAAGACAAGAGCGGTGCCGGCGTCGTCAGAAAAGATCATCCCGACATTGGTCCCATCTTTCAAGAGTCTAGTACTAAACTTGCCGACATCACTAAGGTACGTTTTGATTCCAATTCTATCATTTTCGTAGAATTCCTTCTTCCCCAGACTCACACCTAAGTTCTTTATTGCTGTTTGGATGCTGATTTTGGTTATTTTGGATTGTAGAAGTTGGATGGCATGCTGGGCGACTGGCTTCAGAGGAAAGGTCGCACACGATAGGCATATTTATGAATCTCGTTGAGGCTGGCGAAGGGGAATTTTTTTTCGAAAAATTCCTTTACCTTTATGAAGATTTTAACGACTTTACTTTTTTTCTTTATTTTCTTACAATTTTCTCTGATTACCGGTTGTAATTGAGCTGGGTATTTTTTTTTTTTCATTTGTAGGAGCAATCTATCAGGAGGTGGCGGAAAGGTATTTTCAATAGTTGAGTTGGACACTAGCCGATGGTGACTAGAAATACATCTAGATCCAAGGTCGAGAACAGTGCGGATCAATACCGCCAAAAAAAAAATTCTAAGTCTATCTTTCTTATGTTTTATCTTTCTGTCTTTGGTTTTCCCTGGAGGGGCCCGGAAACCGCTCTTGAGGAGGGTGATAAGTCTACTTGAGAGCAGGGCCTCCAGTTTTCTGTTATATATTTCCCCTCATTTTTCTTTTTCTTTTTTTTTCCCCCGGGGGAAAGGAGGGAGGTTTCCTTTGTAAGGGTTTTTATATTTTTTTCGGCCACTAGGTGGATATCTACGTCATTTTAGTCTTGCGCGCTTTCTCTGGGGGGTCGCTTTCTAAGTTTTTTTTGTCTTTTTTTCTTTCCTTGGTAGAGAAGGATCCCTAACACTTCTTTGGCTTTAAGAAGGATATATTACATTTCTTGCCAAATTTGTTTGGTCGTGAGTAAGTGAATGAAATCCGGCGTGAGGACTTTACATATGTTGCTAGCTTTTCTTAAGGTCCAGAGTGGCTGGCCAGCTGGAAGAAATGAGTGAGGGTGATTGGGGTATAGATGATAGGCAGGGAGTAGGGCATCCAGGCTTAGTTTCTTCTGTTATTCGCAACAAAACATAGTGAGAGAGAAAAACTCAGAGACAGCAGGAACAGTTTTTGAACAATGACGTGTAGTCTCAGTGTTGTCTCTCAGGGTCTAGCTAGTCACATGTATGCATGTTGTTGCCCTGCGGGTGATGGAGACGTTAGATCGTACATTGTAGACTCATTAGATTCCGGGAATGGCCGGGATGCAGGGACCCTTATGATCGCCGGGTTATTCCCCGGATTTGAACTCTCTGCTGGGTTGGGGAGCCTAGCACCAGTCAGCACGTTATGACTCTCCACTAATTAGCAGGCATTGACTCTGTACTTACATATACGTACAGGGTCTTACCTTTAAGGTCCACCAGCAGTTATTTTACACGTCAGGGCTCTTCGGCAAGGTACCCGGGCTTGGGAAAGAAAGATGTTTGGGTTTGGGTTTCAATTCGGTTAAATATCCTAAGTAAACCTTTGGGGTCCCAACTGAGGGTGGTTCCGCTGTCGTTCTGGGTAAAACCCTATCAAGGGTACGTTCATGGGTAAACCTGTCTGGAAGTTAGCATTGGCTTTGAAATAACTGAAATAACTTGTGTATATGTTTGAGACTCGAGTGTTTGGGACCGTTCGAAAATACATAATTGATCCAAAGCAATCTCTTGCGGTGCCTGTTTCACTATGTTTTCATTGGAATGCCCTATAAAGAATAACGCATCGTTCGATCTTCGGTCATTCTTGTTTGAATCTGATATTAGGACGCGCTGATGTTTTTGCGGAGCACTGATGTCGCGGGAGTGCATGCGTGTGATTACTCTATCATCAGGAGATTGGAATGCGATCGAGAATCATCGCTAAGAGTGCGGAATCCCTTTTTTTCCGTTTTATGAAATAGCCTGTTTGGCATTATGTTCTGCGAGCATCGGGTTTTGAGATCTGTCGATTGATTCCCCGGGGGGGGGGGGTGGGGGGGATGCCAGTGATCGGTCCATTACATGTGGTAGGTAATTTAAGATGCATGCCAAGGCTTGCGAAACCGGGAATTCCATATTAAAGTCTTTGCTGTTTAGAAGTTGAAGTTTGTAGGTGTATGAGGGTTCGTCGCCTGTTTGCTATTTAGGCGATGTATTCTTAAAAAATCGACGGGATATGAAGCCGGAAGTTGATAGCGGAAACAATCGAATTTTGTTTATGAGGGGTCTTCTTTGGGCCCATACATGTATTCATCTATTGCGGATGAAAATAGATGTGTGATCGACATTTTTAGACTTCACTCGCTTGAATGTAGGGTTTCTTTGTTGAACTTCAACTTATGTACCTCGGGGTACATGTAGCTGCAGCTGCCAAGTACTTGCATACAGTAAAACACATCGCCATCAACTAGCGTCCTTGGTAACATACATGTATATAAATGAATTGATCTTGTTAGAAAGTCTATTTACATGTTTGTATATTCTCGGTTGTGAGGATGTTTACAAGTTTCTCCATCTACCATGTTTCCCCCCGAGCCTGTGTTAAGCCTTCATGGTCAGTAGCACTAATGTACATATCTAATAAGCTTAATTTATAGGGGTCAATACTACATCTTATTTGGCATCTCATATTACATGATGCATCTACGTTCGAAACCTGACAGAAACGTATATATAATCAATAGAATCATATTATCGAGCCGGTTGGGGTATTCCACATCCTGCCGAAAAGTTAGTAGGCAAATAGGGTGAAACCCTACATTTGTACTATAACTGTACTGAGGGAATGAATCAAAGAAAGAAAAAAAAAGAAGAAAAAAAAATAGAATCATATTATATCACCCGTTGTCTGTGAATCACATGACGCTGCGCTAACACACTGTCTAAGGACAATAACCTTATAATAACTATCAAGAACCCTAAACCTAGGCGAGCGAGGCTCTGAGCCGCAACCCCTCCACTAAGCTGCTCCCACACTTGCATCAAGGCCTCCATCATCACAACGCGACCATAAAGATGTCCGAGGAATCGAAAATAGTCGAGCCCGTGACGGAGGATGTTCCCTCCGACAACGAAGTTACCGAAGGAGTCAATACCAATACTACACAGACAGGTGCCAGCAAAAAGAAGAAGAAGAAGAAGGGGGGTAAGAAGGTTAAAAAGGCAGCAGTTAGCAGCGATGCCGAACCTTTAGAAGCGGCGGAAACTGGAGAGAGTAGCGGGCTGGGGCCGGGAACGGTGCAAGCAATTTTGAAGAACAACCCCAGCTTAGCTACGGAAACACAAGGGATGGATCCGAAGAAAATACAGGAGATGTTAAGCAAGATGAAACTGGAGGAGATATTGACTGGAATGGTTGGCTTCACTAATAGTAGCAAACATGGTCATAAAAGATCTGAAACTAATAAAAACAAAACATAGGCACCGGGAGGAAAGAACCAGAAAGATATGGCATCTTACAAGTTCTGGGCTACACAGCCTGTTTCAAGATTCGGTATGTACGGCGATATGTCCCATTGGTTGGGAAGTAGCTGATCTCCTCTGCGAATGATAGACGAACCGGAGACCATGAAGCCTGATGGACCCGTGCGTGTACAGAAGCTTGAGGATATATCAACAACAGGTGCCGAGCTTCTCGACGGATTTGAATGGGACACCATGGATCTAAACGATGAGAAACAGGTAAACTGCTCCGAGAACTTCATTCATACTTTGTTGACCATCGGGGAATCAGATCAACGAGGTTTACGAACTTCTTACAAACCATTATGTCGAAGACAATGATGCCATGTTCCGTTTCAACTATTCTGCATCCTTCATCAACTGGGCCCTTAAGTCACCTGGCTGGGTCCCATCTTGGCACGTTGGTGTCCGTGTTGCTACCACAAAGAAGCTTGTCGCCTTTATTTCAGGTATACCAGTAAATTTGAAGGTCCGCGATAACGTACTCAAGTGCTCCGAAATCAACTTTCTCTGTATTCACAAGAAGTTACGAGCCAAGCGCCTTGCTCCTGTACTTATCAAAGAGATCACCCGCAGATGTAATCTCCTGGAGGTCTGGCAAGCCATCTATACCGCTGGGGTGGTGCTACCGAAGCCAATCTCTACGTGTAGATATTATCACCGTAGTCTGGATTGGCTCAAACTTTACGATGTTGGCTTCTCACCACTTCCAGCAAGAAGCACAAAGGCTAGGCAGGTTTCCAAATATTCGCTGCCGTCGAACACGTCGGTGCCGGGATTGAGAGAAATGGAGTTGAAGGATTTGGATGCAGTTCATGGATTGCTGGAGAGATATTTGGCGAGATTTGACCTGGCACCAAAATTCGACAAAGAAGAGTTTAAGCATTGGTTTTACAACCAAGAGGGCAAGCCTGAGGATAGGGTTGTTTGGTGTTACGTGGTGGAGGTACGTCTCCCATTCTTGCTAAAACTTACAGAATCCACCGCTGATACCGAAATAGACGGATGGAAAAATAACCGACTTCTTTTCATTTTACTCCCTTGAATCGACAGCTCTGAAAAAGAACGCCGTTATTCGTGCCGCCTATCTCTTCTACTATGCCTCTGAAACTGCTTTCAGCAGCTCTCCAGATGTTAAGAAAGAGCTAAAAGCCCGACTCAATGAGTTGGTAAACAACGCTCTCATTCTTGCGAAGAAGCTCAATTTCCACGTATTCAACGCTCTATCACTCCTTGATAACTCGCTTTTCCTCTCAGAGCAGAAATTTGGTCCTGGAGATGGATCATTGCACTACTATCTCTTCAATTGGAAGACACCATTCGTTAAGGGTGGAATTAATGAAAAGAATAACATTGATGAAGAGAACGGCAGTGGTATTGGTATGGTTATGCTTTGATTCTCTTTTGCGTGAAGGCATGGATACCATTGTGTTTATTCTAGGTCTCACAAAAATCAGCATTGCATAAGCTGTGAGTCCATAGGATTGAAAGGTAGCGTTTAAGAAATAAAAATAAAATATTTTACACTCAAAAGCAGCTCGAGTCATTGACTGGCTCAATCATAGAGAGTCACTCGTTGGTGCCTAGTGGGTGAGTAGACGGCCTAGAGCCTTTTTATATATAAACATGTAATAAGGGTGGGAGGTGTTATCAAGCTAACCGAAACAAAAACTTTATAAGCGCCGGGAGCCACGCTTTGGAACATTAGTTAAGGCGATCCCATTAATTGTGCCCCTCAAAATTCACATAGGGAGGGCTGATTAGCGGGTCAAATGACTCAGTTTCAATGCGATTGTTTTGAGGACTAGGAAAGAGATGTATATTTCAGTGGATGGGCGATGATCGCAAACACGCCACTGCACACCTAAAGACGTGATGACTCTATAGCAAACTACAGTACCAAAAAAGGGTATAGATTCGCTACCATATTCCCTGAAATACGCTAGAAATGCGGTAGGAATATGGTATAAATACGGTATTCAACTTGAAATGCCAGTTTAGTTCGGTATTCTGGACTAATTGCCGTCGTGCTGTGAGAGTGATTGCTGCCCGTTTTTTTCGTACGGTACACAGATTCGGATCGTTGTATCCTTCCTTGCCTTCCATGCTTTTGGAATGATGACAATCCTTTAACCATCGAATCCCGATTTTCATTCGTGTTTTGCCGTCAGCAACGGGGTGGTGGGGTCGGCCGGCTCAGTTTGCCAATGACTGTTCGGTGCTTGGGCGACTTGAATATAATAAACACTTTGCCTAACTAAGATGTGATTTGTTTCTCTCTAACATCTGGTCAAAGTTTTTTAGAGCCTTAGTGAGAAGGCCTCAATCATCCGCCTCTTGTAGAGACGAGAAATTATATGAATAAAACCAAAAAAAAAGAGTGGGGAAAAAAAAGAATATAGCCGAGTGATATTGTATGATTCAGACCATTCTATGTGGGCCTCACCAATTTTGTTTTTCTTCCATGGATTTAACCCACTACCTCAACCACCAGTTTCCTTTGCTCTCATAAATTGTTTCCGTCACCAGTATCAACAATCTTTTCATCCCTCTGATCATCCACACTCATCGATCCCTAGGCTGTTTGCACACATCCCTACACACTTGCACACTCCACTCACACACCCTCTTACACTTTCACACTCCCATACTTCCACACTCTTGAATTCTTATACTCTCCTACTCTCATATCATCTCTGCTTTATCTACCACCATTCGAGAAATTTCGCGCCGCCCTACCGCTACCCCACCTCTTTTCATCTTCCCCCAACTTTCCTTTTGGAACCATCGCCCCCGATTGCAAGAAGATGGCTCCTGCTATTACGAGAGTATACAACACGCGTAAGAGAGCACAGAATCTTCTCTCTGCTCCCGAAGAGGAATTACCTCCTCCTAAAAGGGCTGCCCCAAAAAAATCAGTAGCAAAGAAGGTTGCTGCAAAGAAAGCTGCTCCAAAAAAAGTTGCTCCAAAGAAGGCCCCTCCAAAGAAAGCTGTTCCAAAGAAAGCCATCCCAAATAACGTCTCCCCAGGCAACGTTGCCCCAGAGAGAATCTCTCCGGAAAATTCTGAACCAGATAATCCTGCGCCTGTGAATCTTGCACCAGGAAACTCTGTATCGGAGGCTGCGTCTTCAGAGGATATTATTATCTTGGGGGGGGCTACACCAGAGAAAGTCCCCCTAGATAACGCCCCCACAAAGAATGTTATCCCAAGAAAGGCTGCGGCTAAAGAAACCGTCTCAACGACCATCCCACTTTTAGCAAGTCCTGCAGAGGACGAGGAAGCTTTGCCCAAGAGGAAGCGTGTGAGGAGGAAAAATGACCCAATCCCTTCCCCTGTATTCAACCCTGCCAACAATGAGAGAAGGCCGCCTGAGAGTGATATCGAGAATAGCGGTGAGGATGATGACGATTATGAAGGGTGTTCTGTTGATAGCAGTGGCCTCAGAGGGGCTAAAAGACGTAAAGTTACTGCAACAAAGGGTATTCCTGTGGCTAGGAGTATCGTCGTAGATCGAGGTAAGATGATCTCTCTGTGGGTTTGTTTTCTCTAAGACTAATCAACTATCCTCTAGGGATTCCAAAGGGCCAGGGTGTAGACTATGATATTACTGTTGGCTGCAAGTACCAAGGTAGATACATGCCATTCTCATTACTTTCTTGCTTTCTCCCTCCTCCTCCTCCTCCTCTTCCCCCCACTGTTATTTATATAAATATAATTAACACAAAAACTAGCCGAACCATGCATACATACCCCCCATGTTTCCGAGGAGCGCCTCCAAGAATTATTCAACAAAATCAGAAAGAACATCCAAAAAGGCATCACCGAACAAACAATAAATGTCAGACCTTACAACTATATTCTTCCCACTAAGGCTCAGATCTCTCGACGTAAACGACAAGGTGCCCTATTATACAGCGAGGTTGGTTTTGCAGATATTACGGCTGCTAAAACTAAGACAACCCCCGCACTACATGCTCCTGATCTTATTGCATCGGACAGGGAAAGGCGCATCGCTAAATTGAGGAAAACTCGTGAAGAATTAGCCCAGGTGGCCTTCAAAACCACTGAAGTCGGTGCCGAAGTAATACAATCTAGCCCCCGACATGAGGCAGATAAAAATGAAGCGCCATGTGCCCTCACGGTTTATGATCCATACTGGAGCACACAGAAGGAGGAGACAGAAGTGAACGACGAGGATTATGTCCCGCCTTCTTCCTTGAAGCGTAATAGGTCACCGAACAAACCGGATGTTGTCGAAAAAGATGGGGCTCTAGTTTCTCGCCCAATTTATATTCCCTCCGAAACCGGAATCGAAAAACCAGACAGCCCATTGGTTGAGACCCAAGTCGAAAGGGACGAAGGTCAATCCTCTCACACAACCTCTGTTACCTCCGAAACTCAAACCGCAAAGCTAAGAAGTCCGCCTATTGTGGATCAACCCTCTCATCCAGCATACGTTACCTCCGAGATCCAAACTGAAAAGCTCACAAGTCCGCCTGTTAAGGGTCAATCCTCTCACGCAACCTCTATTACCTTCGAGAATCAAACTGAGAGGCTAAGAAGTCCGCCTATTGTGGATCAATCCTCTCATCTAGCATACATTACCTCCGAGACTCAAACAGAAAAGCTAAGAAGTCCGCCTATTAAGGATCAATCCTCTCATACAGCCTCTGTTACCTCTGAGACTCAAACTGAAAAGCTCACAAGTCCGCCTGTTAAGGGCCAATCCTCTCACACAACCTCTGTTACCTCTGAGATTCAAACCGAAAAGCTAAGAAGTCCGCCTATTGTGGATCAATCCTCTTGTCCAGCATACGTTACCTCCGAGACTCAAACCGAAAAGCTAAGAAGTCCGCCTATTGTGGATCAATCCTCTCATCCAGCATACGTTACTTCCGAGACTCAAACCGAAAAGCTAAGAAGTCCGCCTATTGAGGATCGATCCTCTGATCCAGCCTATATTACCTCCGAGATCCAAGCCCAACAACCAAGCTGTCCCCCTGTTGAGGGTCAATACTCTTGGCCAATTCGTATTGCCTCTGAGGCTGAGATCAAAATACCAGGCAGCCCATCTATTAGGGCTCAGCTCGAAAGGGCCGAAGGTCAATTATCTCAATCAATTCACATACACTCTGCACAGGTCAAAATCCCAGACAGCCCATCCTTGGAAGCTCGAGTCATCCCTTCTGAAAGTCATAGATCTGGTATAATCGGGCCCTCGTCCCTGATGGTGCACTCTCCAATAAACAGAGACACCCAAGAAGAGATGTCTGGCATCGATCGTCTACACACTGCTGAAGTGGGCGATTCGTCTCCGCCCATTAAAACACTGAATACGCACTTCACAACCTACAAAAACATACCTTCCTCTGCTGACTCAATGGGTTCCCCTCCCCCATTCTCATCTGGGGTTTTGGGCTCCGATAACAGTGCTTCCAATGCCCAAGGAATGTTCCTTCTTCCATCTGACCCGTTCAATTTCAAGGATATCACTCCTCCGTCCAAGGTAAAATGTCCTAAACCAACTTTTCACAAGGTTGAGAAATCTGAGGGGAGCTCTCTCTCATCCAAAGTAATGGGCCCTCCTCCACTTCCATCCAGAATTTTAGATTCTAGAAAGAATAATTCACAGGGGAAGGCAATAAGACCCGTACATCACCCACACCCCAGAGATATCAGTCCTTTAGCTAAAGACCCTCGTCAATTTTCATCCAAAATTGAGGACGGTGGAAGTAGCTCTTCTCCAGATATTGCGACAGGCTCTTCCCTATTGTCATCCAGAATCGAGGACACTGGAAGCAGCTCTTCTCCAGATATTGCGACAGACTCTTCCCTATCGCCATCCAGAATCGAGGACGCTAGAAGCAGCTCTTCTCCAGATATCGCGACAGACACTTCCCTATTGCCATCCAGAATCGAAGACGCTGGAAGTGGTCCTTCCTCAACCAGTACAATCAACCATCCACCGCTTCGAACTATAGCTGGAAATCCCGGCGACAGTTCCTCAGAGAATCAGAGAATAAAAGCAGATCTTTGCTTGTCCAAAATTACTTCCAAGAAATACAGCCTTAATGTCTCTTCATGTTCTTCTTCAGACGTATCCTCATTATCTTCCAAAGGCATGCCTTCGACCTCTGGAGGGGAAGGTCTTCCCACGCATCCACCATCATATGTCGATTTCAACAAAGCCCGTTGGACATTGGATAATCCACCACCTGTATTCTTGGCCCCTCTACCTTATGATCGGTCTAAGCGGTTCGGTGAAGCCTCCAAGTTGCCGGTTCAAGGTCCAATCTCCACTGCCCCCCACCCCACCTCCCCCGCAAAAGCCCCCTTAACCCCTAAGTCCCCCTCCACTCAGTCTAGCTCCAGGACTCGTAGCCCTAAAAGATCTTCCGTACCCGGAAATGCTTCATCTTCCGAGCGCCACCCCTCTCCACACTCCCCCTCTCCGAAATTCATCATCCAGAAACCGCATCCCTTCCCTACAGGTCTCAAGGATCAGAGCATTCACAAGAACTACATGAAGCAACATGAACAACCCAAAGCTAAAGTAGGATATGTCAGGAAAATTACTCCTTACCGCTCAGCGGTCTCGAATCAGCCCCCAAAACACCCGCTGGGCCCCCTTCCTCGCACTCGCCCAGCTCCTCCACGCACAAATAACCCGACTGTCAACTACTGGACCGCTATCAAGCAGATAGGAGAGCCACCGGAGGCGACACCAAACTTGGGGCCGCCAAGGCCGACATTAAAATTGGTAATCCCCAAGGAGGGGAGGTTTGGTTCCGAGGAGAAGCCAGAGGAAGATGAGTTTGATAAGAACCCGTCAGCATGGAAGGATTTGCCATGGAAATAGCATTTCTAGAACATTTCCCCTGAGAGGTGTAAAACCCAATATCAATTTTTACTTTCTGATTCTCTTCCTTTAATCTTTACAAGGGTATACAGGTATCTTCTTTTGACTCCTGAGAAATTTTATTAGATCTTTCCTCCCTATGAGAAAAATTTACAATAGTTTCTTGCTTAGAGGTCTTGCCTACATGTGTTCAATTACCTTTCAAAATTCGCAACCTCTGTCTCCAAGCTAAGAAGTATAAATTTACTATAGTTGTTTATAGACCCGTGTGAGAAATATTGTTTAATAATCCGAGATCTAAGTCCTTGGTTTGTGTGTCTCCCAATTCATACGAATTCAAAAAGACATATATAATTAAATTAACCTTGTTTCTTGGACTGTTAATTTCGAAATCACTATCGAGAAGATAGCCCAGATTGATCTCTGATGATTAGAAAGACTTGATCTATAAGCTTCTGTTAATTCACTAGGGCCGATTTGGCAATATTTGGGAGAATTATGGGCATTCTGAACCTATTGTAAAGCAATTAAGAGCGAGATGATAACTTAAAGATATTCGCCTCATCTGGCTGCCCCTGCTTCCACTAACATAGTCGCCGCCCTTCTCTGCTGATCTTCCAACGCGCAATACAGCGGCGTCCTCCCCCAGTAGTCCATGACCTCGACGTTTATACCTTTCTGCTCAAGAAGCAGTTCTACAATTGCATCGTCACCATATATTACCGCGATATGTAGTGCCGTCAGCCCCTCGAACGTCTGTGCATTGATATTGATTCCGCCTGTGTTGAGCAGGAGTAGTGTGAGTGCATGGAAGCTGTGCATGACGGACCAGAGAAGTGGCGCAGGGTGGTAGTCGGTGAAGATTAGAATCTTGGTGAGAAGTGCGGCCTTCCCATCATGAGAGAGGATGAGGAGATTTTCATAGAGGCTGTCTGTGTCGGCAGCGGAGGCGATCTTGATTAGGAGACAGGAATCAAAATCGGAGAGAGACATTTCTTCGGTGTTTATCACTAATTATTTGGTTATTAAACGATTTGTGGGTCGGATAGCCGGCGGGTAGGTGGTCGATCACTTCAGTTGGGAGAGTGCTGTAAAGAGCATCTATATATGTGTGGTGGGTGGGTAGTGGCATTCAAGATTTCCTTCCTATCCTCTTTGAATACGGAATGTAATCTTGATATTCTGAATTGACAGAATTGAATGTATGGGGATCCAAGTATGGCATCCCTCCATCCCTAGATCTTGAAACCAAGGGTCAATGATCGCAAGTGCAACGAGTGATGTACCATGACTGAGATGTGTGTAGCACAGTAACGCCAAACTGACAACCATGTTTTCCAGTTCAGTAACACAACGCAATGCAAAAAAGAAAATTGCAGCAATCGAGTAGGGATCACGAACCAGCACTCGGCTGCATAGTCAGCGCCACTATGTCACCGGTCACCTATCAGTACACCGACCAAGCCAGCAAATAGCACCATTCACTCACTACATGTACAACAAAGATCGTCCAATCACCAGCGCTCTCCAGTCTGGAAGGTGGTACAAAGACATTGTTAATATCTCCGCAGGCTCGGCACGCTCGAAAATCAGGCGACATCTGGAAAGGAGCCCGGTCGAGTCGGGTGCTGGGGGTATAACCTTATAATGCCAGTATCCCTCAAACTCGCAAGGTAAATGCCGTTATACAGCGAGGTCTAGATGATGACTCATATTTGAAATTAGCCTAGCCGCGCTTGGAGAAGCAGGAGGAGGCGTGATTTGCAGGAGCGGGAAATTTAAAGCAGGGCTGGAGTTCAAAGCACAGATCAGTGGGTGGGGTGTGTGGCATATACGTACGCAATCTGTAGATCGTAAACGTCCGCTGCAGAAAGTATGGGGGAACAGTTTCATGAAGGCAGGGTTCTCTATGGTGTTGTTTTTGAAGGGGTCCTATCCCACTTGTGCTACCGTCTGTTGAGCCTCTTGTATATCGATGTTATTGAATACATTCGTCCAAGACGTAATCCGCATATGTTTATCCCTAAGATATCCGCAGTCGCCGATGATACATCCCATAGCCAAGTTTCAGAATTGTTATCATCATCATTTAAACGTACGGATGTGCGTATTATGTGTATCGAAAACACGGGAGAGAGCGGTATTATTGCTGCCTTTGGGTTTTTGCGTCAGCTCCTAAAATTCTTAATTGATCGGGCCGATGCGATATATATAGCTAGCAACAAAAGTGTAATGGATCATCCCATTGGGCGATATACACACCGATTAGAGAAAATTGCACTAATAAATTAGCCTAACTACATGGTGTGTAGGCGGTTCTACAAGCTTAAGGCCCAATCATGTAATATAGGTTTTCCCGCCTAGATAGACTTGAGTGCAGCTGTGAGAGTTATTGTAGTTGGTATTATATCGATATAGATTGGATTCGATATTTAAGGAGCTATATTCGAACTGTGGAGAGGTATATTAGACCCTTTGCGCTGATGGATCCGGAGTCTTTTTTGACAGACTTGGCATTAAGATGTCAAGAACCGAAGCCTTCAGCTTCAAGTTTGACTCTAGTAGAGGGGCCTAATGGCCTCATTAGGCCCCCACTACTTCTAGCCCTTATAAAGTCATCAAAGGAGGATATTTTTTGATGAAAATTTCTGTATATGAAAGTTCAGAAGCAAATACACCTCCCTTTGAAATCTTAATAATTTGGCAATAAAGATGATTCTAGAATAAATTATTGTTCTTGGTGGTTGAATTTGTCTCTCTTACAATTGAGGGTAATGCTGATCAGTGGCAACAGTTTCTGGCTCCATTTTTGACTACTGCATATCCTATAATAGCCAAGAAATGAAGCCAGAAAAGACTCCAGCGCACAGGGCCTATCGTGTTTTAGAATTCGTCTACTCAGACGTTTGTGAAAATTGATGTTTCAACGGGCGATCACAGCTATCTCTATCATGGCCTTTTACTAATCATGAACGCCTAAGTAATAAATAAACGTAACATAAATAGTGGAAACGTATACCTTAAAATTTGAAATATCTTATTAAAAAATAGGCGAATTTCCTTTATAAGGTTTGCTTCTCGCCATCTAGTACGCATTCCTTTATTAGAATTATTGGCTGCATGTATGTAGATCAGCCCGAATCTATAAGGATTTGGACATGTATGCAATCCTGATAACGAGTCTAGCTGCCCGTCCACAAATACTATCCGCAAACTAATGGCTTGCATAACACCAGTCCGTCGCCCTCACATCAACCATATTACCCTCTCTCTTCATCTATTTTCTTCGCTGCTGCAAGATGAGAATCATCTGTAGTAAACTTTCGCCCACGTACCCCCTACTCTAAGAAACTTCAGCTCTAGGGCGTGCCTCACACATTAGCCTTCAATGACATCTATGAGGTCGCAATTTTCGAAGTCTGCCGAGATTTCTCGATGTCACCCTTAATTTTCGGTATCACTCATAATACATCATCGTTCGAGCTCTACCTCGGTGATACACTACGGTCAGAAATGTGTATTACGTGGGTACCAATCAAGCAAAACCCTAGTCGCCGAGTTGTGTCTCCCACACATAGTTAGCTCAGGGTCTATATACGTTGCTTTTAAGGTTCTAACTCCATTATCGATAGTATGAAGGCATCTACTTATACCTACATATTTCGGACTCATCTAAAAGCTAAAAAAAAAAAAAAAAACTATCTTTCCCCACAAAATGGGCCAAGGTGTAACCATAAATTGCGGTTTAACCCCGGTCTAGGTACATCTGACTTCCTTTGGCGGGCTCCTCGGACTATATCACTCTGGAGATTGTTTGCGTTAACTCGAATGGCCTCATTTTGGATTCTAGTAGTTCTAAGAATAATTCTTTCTTTACTTATGCCCCTTGATTGAAGGAGACAACATATCACATGCGGGTTATTGCAGCACAAGTTCAGGAATGAATATATGACACAACTGCCGTCTCTAAGTGGGGGCATTATGCGGTAAGAACTCAATCCCACATTTTCGTCTGATACCAGCTACTGTGGCTCAATTTATATGCACATCAATAGGCTAACGGACCGTTGGTTATGTCAATCACATCATAATTCCGCCTGCAGCTGGACGCCACCTTTGCAACACATATGCATGCATTGCAGCCCCACGAAGAGAGCATATCTATTCCTCCTTTCTCTCTATTCTGTGGAATGAAAACCCCCATTGGGGCTTCATCTCCATATAGTACAAGAAGCGATAGAGGGAAGGTGTGGTAAACCTCAAGCAAAAAAAAAAAAAAAAAAAAAAAATTGCACAGAGGCCACACGTCGCCACACTGGATAGTGGGTCAAAAGCGGCGCTAAGTAGCCTTTTACCTTTTTATTGGCCAGGAATTATACACTTCCCCTCTATCGTTTCTTCTACCATATCTATCCGAGCAACGGCTATAATTTCGGGTAGGGGACCAACCCCCATGGGTGGTGGTGGGTGTGAGGGGCATTGTAGGTACCTGTACCTACATCGTTACCTGTAAAGGTGGGGACCCGTGTTAGCTCTAATATCTAGGTGCAGGTGTTATATTTAAATTGAATGGTATACTAAAACCGTTATAGGCTCAAAATACCCCATGGGATTTCTTCTTTATAAATCCCGTTGACGCCGGGTTCTTGTATGAGCTTTTAGTGCCGCGGAAATCCTCTCCTAGCTCCCACAAGCCAGTAACTGCTATATAAGAAGCTCACGAGACCCAATACCTCGAACACTCCATGAGATTTTTCCTTCATACATACCGTTGGTACTAGGTTTTTGTCTGAATTCTTAGTGCCGCGGAAATCCCCTCCTAGCCCCACAAGTTAGTAACTGCTATATAAGAAGCTCACAACACCCAATACCTCGAAACACTCCATGAGATTTCTTCTTCATACATACCGTTGGTACTAAGTCTTTGTATGAACTTTTAGTGCCGTGGAAATCACCTCCTAGCTCCAACAAATAATTACTATATACAAGAAGCTCTCGAAATCTCAAGACCCTAAACTAACAATGTCCTTCCTCAACCTCCCAAACGAGATTTTGCTCCTTGTAGCAGAAAATCTTACAGAAAGTCCTCGAGACTATTTTCACTTCCTTTCCACCTCTCGCCATCTCTACCACTTAACTATCTCCCGCTTTCAACGCCTCGCCCATGAACCCAAAGATGGTCAACCCGCCCTCCACTGGGCCATCAAACGTACCCATCTCCCACTTCTGTCACTTCTGCTGTCTCAAGGCGTAGACCCCAACATCCGGGACACAGCATGCAATACCGCTCTCCACGCCGCCATAAAATCTATGGCCAAAGCGCAGTCTATAATAATAACCACCCTCCTCAAGCATGGTGCTAGCATTAATCTACAGAATGCAGCTGGGGAATCCCCCCTCACCACTGCCATAACACTTCGGAAATACTCCCTTGTCTCATTCCTCCTAGACAAGGCCGAAGCCGACGTCAACATCCCCGACAATGATGGCTCCACACCGCTCCACAGGCTGGTCGACACTTCCTCCAACACCCACGTGATGGGAGACCATACAGCTGAAGGCACCGTCAAGCTCCTGCTCAAGAAAGGAGCCTACATCGATAAGCAGGACTGTTCCAATATGAGTCCTCTCTATCTTGCCATCGCTCAGGGCCATACATCTCTCATACAAACCTTGCTCAGCCACGGCGCCAACCTCTTTCTGCACCAAGAGATGGGAGTCATTGCGATACGTCGGGCAGTAAGTCGCAACGACACTGAGCTAATCGAGCTTTTTCTCCGGCAAAAGGGCGCCAATGTGAACTACCAAGACGTGACCGGAAAGACCGTACTGCATTATGCAGCGAGTCTCACCATCAGCGGGGTGCCGTGGAATTTGGATAATGCCATCAAGCTGCTGGTGGATATGGGGGCGGACGTAAGGCTGAGGGATAATAGCGGGGCGACGCCGCTCAAGCTGGTGAGGAATCCATCGGAATGGTTGAAGAGGTTGCTTGATCCAGATTTGGAAGGGAGTAAATAGTTTGGTGAATGGGATTATGAGAGTTATTGAATGGAGATTGGAGTAATTAATTGATTTTGTTTATATGTACGATATCAAATCTTTACATGATGTATGATTAACGCTATATGATATTCAACTCTACCTCCATGCCTTACATATCCAAACCACTCTCCATAGAAGCACAGGTATTTCCCCTACTTGGCTCACCCTTCTACACAACGGTTATCACCCTGCAGTAAACGCATCCCTGTCAACGCCGTCAGCATTTCAAAGGCAATCAATATAGAATGGATTATATAAACATAGGGCTCCGTTCGGCACACCGGAAGACTGGCAGCTTGGGACGGCATAGTCGGCTCTAGTATGATTCGGTTGTTGGAAAACTCAGAATGAAAAAAGAGAGACCCAATTACAGCCACGTATATGTACATGTAGTTTCCGTAAAAGTTTTCCGGGCGAAACCTTAAATTGTTTATCTAAGCCACACTAGCCTCAAACAGACAATACCTACAGTGGACTGAGGGTAACGAATACATTCCGGAAAAGCAAATACGATAAGCCCAGCCAGATTTTATGAAGCTCACTGTATGTGATTTCTAGTTAAAAAAGTATTGATGTAAAGTTTATTCTAGAAACCTAAATCCAAATTCGAATTCAAGGCTTAAGTATAGTAGGCCCCACTTTGGAATTTGGAATCTGGATTCGATTGAGATTGATGCTTGGCAACGGGCGATGCATATGTATGTAATGTAATGTAAGTGCAGAGCGCCTTGCCTTGCCTTATGGCGCCGACCCGCCTAAACTGGGGAGACAGAAATTGGCTAAAGGATGTATACCCGGGATTGGGGGCGGCGGTGGGTTTGATTGCTGCAAGGTAGGCGTGGGGGGTTGGTGATGTGATGTAGAGTAGCAGGTTTAGGTGTTTTGTATGTATGCATGACGGAGGAATCGTGTAGAAGGAAGCGTAGGTTGTGCTTTTGGGGCATGGAGAGTATTGTAGGTTGGAGGGGAATCAATTACAGTCTTTTACCGTCGCTTGACGGATACTGCTAGTTGACGAACAAGGACTTTAGGCGAATAGAATTTAAAAACCTGTAAATCTCGTAGCCTGGCTGCCACAATTGCAACCCTTGTTCGTCAAGTGGCAGTATTCGTCAAGAGACGGTAAAAGACTGTATAGTGTAGTGTAGAAGTGGCGTGAGGTAGTGAGGGAGGTGGATACGTACGTGGGCAGGTCCAGTACAGTACTAGCCAAAGTGGCAGAATCAATGCCATACCACAGATTCCTATATATATATATATATTGCATTTAGCCCGGCCGCCTAGCCTAGGAAACCATATCGAACCTACAACCGGAGTGAGAGGGACCCCGCATATATCAAAACTCGCTACGGTTGAGACAGAAATGTTCATATATGGCGACACCGAGAGAATGTTTAGTAACCTTTGAAGCTGTGCAGTTGATCGTTTGGTTAATAGTTGTCTATCAGTAGCATGGGACAGTAGCAGCAGGGGCAGGTGGGGGGGGGGGGGGGATATTGTGTGATTGGCCGCCCCTAGGTAGCCAAACCATATAGCTGCGAACCATGAAGAGGTAGGTCTGAGATGATGAATTAATAACGCGGGCTATAGCCATAGGGTAGGTGCTACGAGTAGAGTACAGGACTCGTAGGTAGCGAGCACAAAGTATTAACTGCAATGTTGTCTGAATACACCTACCCTACATGTAAAGTATTTATGTACCTATTTTCCGAGCATCATGATTTGTTGAGGACTGGAACTTCCATCAAATTAGCTCACACAGAACAACGGGTGTTGTGTAGCAAGAAGGTCAGATCAGTCAGTGCCCACTACCCTTTCTGGAAATGATTCGTCTTCTGCACGCCAAGCACGGGAGCTACCTCTAACAATGCAACCACCCCTAACCCTGTCACGCACCACATATCGCATACCAAGCTTTCTTTACCTGTCTATACAGTACCTCACCTCCAGCTCTCTCGAGTCTTTAGCCTTCACAACCTTTTCCTTTTTTTCACCATCCTCCCACTCTACTCACCTTCCTGCCCGCACAATGACTCAACCTCCGCCTCCACCCCCCGAACCATCCCACCAGACGCCACTCCAGATTCTACCCGCCATGCTGCACGCCGTCGTAAGCTCTGCTCCCTCCCCCCTCCCCCAACCTCCAGAGCGCAATGCGGGTACCCTAACGCAACCAAATGAAAATAGTTCTGCCAGACAGCCGACGTCTTCAATACGCCACAACGCCAGGCGCCACGCGCAGTCATACACACGAACGCGCAGCTCCGTACGAGCGTGAGCGTGTGCAATGAGCGCTTCCAGTATGCGCTCGACCTGCTGGAGATGGATATTGTAAATACTTCTCTCTCTCTGATCCCTGGGCTTCCCTAGAACTGGTGGAACTGGTGGAACTGACACACAGTAGTTGAAAGCTAAAGCAGCACTACGACGAGACCTGACGGCTATCCGTGCAGCAGCCGAAGCAGAGAATGCGCAGCGCGAGGCAGAGGCCGCAAAGGAGCGGGAGCGACAAAAGGCCATTGAGGCCGCCGAGCGCCAGAAGCAAGTGCAGCTACAGCAGCAGATGAAGATGGTCGAGGCGCAGCGGATGAAAGCACAGATCCAGGCCCAGAAGCAACAGCTACAAGCCCAACAACAGCAACTACTACAGCAGCAACTACAGCAGCAGCAGCAGCTACAGCAGCAGCAGCGGGAGTTGCAGTTGAAGCAACAGCAGCAGCAGCGGGAGTTGCAGTTGAAGCAGCAACAAGATATTGTCATGGCCGATAGTGGTACGGCGGCGCCACCGGCTCCAATGCCCTCAGTGCCTGGTGGCAATTCGAGCGCGGCAGCGGGAAATTTTGAGGATTTTTTGGCGAGCTTGCCGGTGGGTGTAGGTGTTAGTGGTGGCGTGGGGCAGCCAGGTGGTGATGATGGCAGTATGGGCGGTGGCCAGCCGCTGGAGGATAATGACCTCTTCGGGGACAACTTTAATGATTTGTTTGGATACGGGACATAGTGTGTAAATAGGGTTTTCCTTCCTTTTTAATCGAGGGGCTTTTTTCTTTCTTTCTTTTTTTTTTTTTGGTTTGGTTTGGTTTTGGTTTGGTTTCTTCCTGGTGCTTTGGGGGGGGGGGGGTGTAATTATATATGGAGTAGGTTGGTAATAGTAGATGATGGCCGATACGGATTCTTAAGTGTTCCTCCTGTGCTTAGTGGGTATGTGTAGATATTCACATAGATAGCTGTAGAGTGACAAACTATAAAATTATGTGATCAACCCCGAATAAGTCCCTCCCCCCCCCCCCCACCTGGCTGAAGCTCCAGCAGCACCTACACAAGGTAGTAACGGTACTAAGGCTCTACTACCCTAACTGATGTCAGAAACGCATATTTGCAAAAAATGTGCTGAACCGCCCCAAGTGATTTTCAATGATAAAGGCGACGCACGGGCAAATAGGAATGGATGGTGTTCTGGATGTGTTGTACTGCGGTGGGACTAGGAAGAAGAAGGGAGAGGGTTCGTAATTGCAATCAACTTCTGTCCTCGTGATATTAGGGTCAATTGGAAAGTATCTTACTAGGACATAGTGGGCGGAGGTGGGTATGGGGTATTTAGTTTATAGTGGAGCTACATGTACGTACTGATGACAGATAGTAGTGATAATGGCTACCAGCGAGTATGTACAGGGTGGATACAGACAATGATAATAAGTACATGACGTAGCTACTCGTCTGGAACGGCGGTCAAGTGGCTGCCAGCAGTACAGGTAAAGAATACACCCCAACGCACAAGCAGACCACTACATACGGCACCCAGTGTACCAAAATGACCACTGATCCCAACACTAGGGCGCTGATTGCACAGATACCTTACACCAGCCTATATCTCCCACAAGCGCTCTCTCTTTGGTCATGTGGAAGGCGAGGGGTGATTTTGGCTACATGTAGTTACTCTCGGTCATGGATTATCATTCTGTATTCACAATCTGCTACGCAGAACATACACCAGTGCAGCTCTAAACGGGGAATTCACTCACGATGTGTATTTTCTTATCTTTATGCGTGTTCTGGAGCGCATCGCCCAGAGAGTATTATTAGGCAACGGGGTTAGAGTGGGTAGATATATGAAGCGCCTAAATGGGCTTGTAGATTCGTTTTTCCGTTTGTAAGAACCTCGCTGGCGGTATAGTATGGATGTACATGAGTATTGACTCCACAATCACGTCTGTCCCATACACATACACAAGGCATCTAGTCCGCCACTCATTCCTGCCTCAAATTGATACGCCGCAATCCGACTTTCCAACCGACTAATACCAGTCCATGATGGTAAAAGAACAATACCATCACCTACGCTATCCTATATGCATATATAAAAGAATTGGTCCGCATCTGAGCCCTCCGCTCGACGAGACCCCGGCACCACTAAGCTATCCATACTATACTAGAAGGCCCGCTTGTCCCGTTTGTTTTACCGTGGAGAAACAGGTCCATTTCGCTGTAGCGCGGACCACAAGGCGAGATTCCCCAAAACGGTATGCTCTGTGATATACAGGCCTACCCCAAGTCGAGCTTATTAACCACACCACTCGGCTAGTTAACGGTAAGGGTACAATATTGATACCTTATCAATTACCTTTATAGTGTAAGTATCCCATCAATACCAATCTCTAATTCTTTGGGTGTAGATCTAATAAGATGCCCAAACCCCCCGGCCTCGAGAGAATGGAACCGCTAAACACGCGGCCTGATCCGTGTTTTCACTAAAACTGAGGACTTTACTAGTTTAAGAGCAGGGCATGTCGTGAATTTAACAAGCCTTGTCTTCTAAAGCGGTAGGAGATAGAGCCTTTCAGATACAATTTTATTCCCAGGAAAGATTACGAGTGCAGCGCATCAGTACATATCCGAACCCACAAAAGGGAATGAGGACTAGGTTCCTTGTAAGGTTCGCCCTCATCGCAAGTTTTAGCTATATCCACTTTGCATGGTTTGTCTCTAGCCAGTAATTTTTTTTAATTCATTCTAATCTCTAGCTAGTAAGTTTATTGTGCGCTTAGTCAACTATGAGAGGATGGTTTCATTTCCGTTTCTTAAGGACTCATACCAGGATGCTTCTACCTACATGTGGTTAGCTAATTTCACTCTCAATGACATCAGAACCCATCTTTCGAGTGATACAACATGATTCAGGATCGTACCAGCATCACAACAAGGTTGCGCCACAGGACTTAGGAGATGGGCACGAGACTAGGCACGGCAATCTCATTCTCAGCCTTCCCAATAGAAATAGGAGCAGTGAACGAAGATCAGAAGAGTTCTTCCCTCCCCAATACCGATACGATCCGCTCTCAAATTCAGTACTACCCGCGAGGCCAGTGCGCTAGTCTAATCAATCAGAACAAGAGTTTTCAATGCGCAACCCCCCCCCCCCCCCCCCCCCCCAAAACACACACGCGCACAACATACAAGAAATACAAACCCGTAGTCACCACGAAATTTCAACTCGCAAAGTCCCAGTTAAAGTAAATAAGTATGCAAAGAGGAAAGGGAAAAATGTCTCAAAAAGTAAAATCAGGATAAAAGATAAAAACAATAAAGGCAAAATGCATATACCCGCATGCCCCTAGTCTCAAAGGGAGGGGAAATGAGGAAGGTAATAAAGAGAAGAGAGAAAAACAAGCACCACTCCTTAAATCGTATCGTACCAAAGAAAACCCTTCTATAAAATCGCTGGCTGCTTAAGATTTTCCTACTTCTTTGGCGGCTGGGTTACCTCTTCCTTTGCCTCGACTACAGGATCCCGAGTTATCTCTTCCTTTGCCTCGGCTACGGGATACTGAGTTTTCAGCCCAGGGAACTTGCCAGTGGGATCTAGACGGACGATCATGCAACTGAGATTATCCGAAGAAAATCTTCCCAAGGCGTAATCTACAAGCATTTTACTCGCTTCTTGTGGGTCCTTGATGGCGCGGACAAGATCGACTGCTTCCTGGTCTGAACAAACATCCCAAAGCTACACAAGGAAGATTTAGTATAGCTCGCAAAACTCAGATATAAGAAAGGCTAAATCATACCCCATCACAAGCAAGTATGATGAATTCATCTGCCTCAGGCTGAAGGACGGTTTCTGTCGTATAGGGATGCCCTGTAACCAATTCTTTCATATAACTGTCACCTAGGGCGCGGGTAACAGCCAGAACCCCTATATGTCCCAAATATCAGCCGATCATTACATGGAACAGGAACGCAGATTAAATCACGACAGACCGTTGACACGGTTGTTTAATATCAAACCACCGGCGTTTGCAACTCTCTTCCCTTCGTTTTCATCACTTCCCTTGTGATCATAACTCAGCCTCAGAGCTTTGCCGTTTCTGCAAAGTACAATTCTAGCATCGCCAACATTGGCTGTGTACAGGACTCTTTGTCTTTCCGTGCCCAGGTTCAAAGCGGGTTTCGAGTTTTCGTCGTTGACTACTCCCTTTCCTTTTGCAGCATCAAGGGATCCAGTATTATTCGACAGCGGTCTATCCTCCCATCTAAGAACAGCACAAACAGCTGTACACCCACTATTCCTAACGGGCAACTTCTCTAACTGCCCGTCGCAGCTGGTGAAAGTCATATCCAGTAACTCGGGTATGGGAGTGTTGGGGTGCTTTCTGATGGTGTCCTCCAGTACCAAATGTAGCTTCTTCCCACACCAATCGGCAGCATATGTCCCCGCATGGCCGTCGAATATTGCAAAGTAGCCATTGTCTGATTCAACCACCTCCTCAGCCGAGTTTGTAGACGTAGCCTCAGAGGCATTGGTGGTGCTGGACGTAGGCGTGGCTGGTGGTAAGGATGGTAAAAAGTTATAAAGAAATGCGTGGGTATCTTCCATAGTTCTTCGGCATTTCTTATTCTTGTCCTCTGTCACGCCGACTCTGAACGTACTCCTAGGGCCCGGCTTAGAATCACCCGCGGAATTATTATTAGGACCAACAACAGCTGGAGGGTGATCATCTTTGGGTATAATAGGTTTAGCCCCCTTTTGCTCGCTATTGTTTCCAAGGCTTGTGAGCGAATTCTTTATGGCATTCGTCATTTTCGACCCAGAGCTCCCCTTCTTTCCCTTCTCAGCGAATGAGTTATCAGTTGTCAGTTGATTAGTGGGCTTCGAAGTTGGGTTCAGAGTGGAATCATCAGTTGCAGGTGGAGCAGCCCCGTTGTTGCTGTTGCTGTTGTTAGTAAACATCTTGATCCTGGCGATGATACTAGCGCCGGCGCTGGAGAACGAGCGACGCTTTCCAGCCAGCTTTCCTATGTGCTATTCTGGTGCCGGCCGCGTTGGAGGCTGGTAATGTATCTTCTGAACTGGAGCCGGGCGATTTTGAAGTTGTGCCTGGAATGCTATGACGTTTGAATTTCGGTTTTGACCGTTGCTCCCAGTGTTTCTAAGTATACAGGTGCGAGGTGCGGGGTGCGGGAATTTCTGCTCAGAGAGGATCTCTGTACGTGGCACAATACGGATAAGCTGATACCAGCCAGGGGAGGGGTTTATTTTGCTGGGTCAACCTATTTGATCAGTTAATTCTGTACTCTACAGGATGCGGAGTAATATATGCAGGCCCAAGCGTCTTTAGAACCGTACCTTCGGTACCCGAGTTCCTCGCTCAGAGTAGGTCCAGGTTAGTGATGCTTTGGGGGAGTAGGGATGATAACTCAGAAGCTTTGTGGATCAAGTTTGAACGTATTCAAAATGAGAGGACGTATCGATAGCAGGGGTTGATGGATAGAGGAAGACGTTGAGCAAACTTAAATTTTAGAGATGTAGATGAACGGCGTAAGTGAAGCAAGTAGAAGGTATGAGGTCTACAAACTGGCAGGTAGTTCGTGGGAGGGGTGACTGAGCCAGGCTGGGTGGCCAGCAGTTCACATCCAATACATTGCTGCGTAGCCGCCAAGACCGGTTACAGTTGCCCCCCTAAACACTCCGTCATCATCTCTTCAACTCCACGCAGCTTTCCATCGCCGGCGCTCTGGCCAGGTCAACATGGGAGTCTACAATTAGTAGCTGTAGAGCTTCCATAAGTAGTTATTATCAGTTATTCGTCGACGAATGTTCTCTAGACAATTAATGCTTCTTCTCCAGGATTTATCAAGAATTAGGGATAGATCTGATTCTATTTTTACCCCTCGCCTCTCTAAGGTTGGCCCCTGGCGATAAATGTCTGCGCAATAAAAACGGTTCAGCTGACAGTTGTAAGGTTGAAGAGCACAAGAAAATAGCGGTTGAGGTACAGCGTCGCTGATGATGTTTGTGAGGGCATACTGTACCACGCACATTGTAAGGCAGCACACACACACACAAATCACTGGCCTTGAAAACCCTGAAGATGTGTAGGTGCACATGTAGGTACATGTTGTACCTACAGCTACTCGTCCTTCCATGACGTTTCCAAACACGACCAATATTGAATACACCCAAATTTGAGCAAAATCCCCTTTTTTGTATGGAAGGACGAGTAGTGGATCAAATCTTAATGTTATGTTGAGGATATGCTCTATCGATCGAGCACTCTGTATTAGAATACACGCGCCTCCATATAAGGCGCCTTGACAATTGAATATCCCTATTATCGATTCCGGCACACCGCCATGCGTGATAGACCGCACCCGTCAAATAAATCCACCCACCACAAATAAGTGAACAAAGCAAAACTCTGATGGCGGGCATAAGTTTAAACTTTTTTCCTTTTTTTTTTTCTTCTTACGATGGACCTTCACGTAAGTTATATGCGTTCCATGTACCTGCGTAGAAAGAGTGAATGGAACTAGTCACGGGACAGTGTGCTAGACAACATGTTAATGAATATTACATGAGTGACAATCTAGAGAGCATGGGCCTACATCAGATGTAGGTACAAAAGCACTATAAGGACTACCGTATTATGAGTATCATTGAACCACATTTTGTAGGTACAAATCGCTGCCAGAACGGTACTCAAGACAGTCCCTTTCAACTTCTTAAAAAATTATGCTTGCCTGCAGGATGAGGGCAAATAGAACTCTTTGCAGTAGTTCGCGGAGGGCATGACGGCTGAAGCAGGATAAAGGCGCACAAGAGACGTTTTTTGCCCCCCCACACAGGACACATTGCACACCCACCATTCTCATGAGCCAACCAGCGCTTGCGGCCAACACCCAAATCAGCGCCTCACCCCCCTCTCTTCGCTTACTCGCAGTTTTCTTGTCTTTTTACACCACTTTTTTTTTCCCCTTCACTCCCTCTCCTAGTCCACTGCCTTTTTCTTCCTAACCTCTATTTCCTTCTTCCCTTCCTCCCTCACCCCACCTCTTCGTCTCCACACTTCATCACTTTTCCTTTCTCCTTCCCCTCCCCCTCATCTTCTCATCATCATCCTCTCCATTTCTCTTGACATCTCCTTTCCTCTCGAGGCGTTTGGACCGGAAAATTGCCTTTTTGTTTTTCTCTCGTCTTCCCTTTCCCTCCTGTTCCACCCTCCCTTTTCATCTCTTAGTGTCTTGAAGAGGTGGTATAGGATAGCGTCCTCGGTTTTCACGACTTTTTTTCCAATTGTCTCCACTTTTCTCTCTCCTCTATCTTTCTTCTATCTCTCTATCTCTCTATCTCTCTATCTCTCTATCTCTCTATCTCTCTATCTCTCTATCTCTCTATCTCTCTATCTCTCTATCTCTCTCTCTATCTCTCTCTATCTCTTCTTAGCGCGCTTCAACTACCGCGTGTATCTTCCTCATCATCACTGGAATTCCAGGTCGATCTCTGACAGCGTTTTTTCTTCATCGTTGTCGGGTTTCCTTTCTGGCTTTCTCGATTTTTGTCGACTCGGAACGAGAAAATAAACACTTTGCTTGCGCTGTCTTAGACAAAAACGCCCAAAAAGAAATTTTCAAGTGGAACTGCTTTGCACCCGCAAAATTCATTTCAATATGTCCCAAGATCAGAATAATGCTCCTGGCCAGGGGAATCAATCCAGCCATATGCCTCCTCCACCTCTTGCCCCAGTTATTATTCCGCAGAATACCAACCCGATTCCGACGGCCATTACCTCGCCGATGTCGGTTTCCGGTGTAACCTCGCCTACTTCTGCTGGAGGGTTCGTCCGGCGTGCGGCACCCGAGCCAAACAAGAGGGCGTTGTACGTTGGTGGAGTGGATCCCCGCGTTACCGAGGAGATTCTAAAACAGATCTTTGAAACAACTGGCCACGTCCAGAGCGTCAAAATTATCCCTGACAAAAACGTACACATACCCCGCTATTCCCCCCCCCCCCCCTTTCTCTCCTTATAAAGTGCCACTCCGTAGTCTAACTGTGTCTACTCAGAGTAAGGGGTATAACTATGGCTTCATTGAATACGATGATCCTGGTGCGGCTGAGCGTGCCATGGCAACTTTGAACGGAAGGAGAATCCACCAGGCTGTATGACCCTCGTTGCCTTCAATTGTAACATCCATCTAACAAAGGAGACTAGGAAATTCGCGTCAACTGGGCATACCAATCCAACCAATCAAGCAAGGAAGATACCACTAATCACTTCCATATATTTGTTGGTGATCTTTCCAATGAGGTCAACGATGAAGTCCTTACTCAAGCTTTTTCTGCCTTTGGCTCGGTTTCCGAGGCCCGTGTTATGTGGGATATGAAGACCGGCCGCTCCCGCGGTTATGGTTTCGTTGCTTTCCGTGAGCGCACTGATGCAGAGAAGGCTCTGAGTAGCATGGATGGAGAATGGCTTGGTTCTCGTGCCATCCGTTGTAATTGGGCCAATCAGAAGGGACAGCCTTCCATCTCCCAGCAAGCTGCCATGGCTGCCATGGGAATGACCCCTACTACTCCTTATGGTCATCACCACTTCCCAACCCATGGTGTCCAGAGCTATGATATGATTGTCCAGCAAACACCCCAATGGCAAACAACCGTCTATGTTGGCAATCTTACGCCATACACCACTCAGAATGACTTAGTTCCGCTATTTCAAAATTTTGGCTATGTTGTTGAGACTAGATTTCAAGCAGACAGGGGATTTGCTTTCGTCAAGATGGACACTCATGAGAATGCTGCAATGGCAATCTGCCAACTCTCAGGGTACAATGTGAATGGGAGGCCTCTTAAGTGTAGTGTATGTATATGTGTTTTTGTGGCGCCTCTATGGTACTTAAACTAACATCATCTTAGTGGGGTAAGGATCGTCCCCCAACTGGTCAGTACGACGGTTATTCTCCGCAACAGCCAAACACTCCTCAGTACCCTCCGCAGACCCCCTCCGCGTATTTCCCACAATACGGTAGTCCCATGGCTCCCCAGGGCCCCCCTGGATCTGCTGGCGGTCCCAATGCTATTCAAGGCCATGGTCCTCAGTCACCTGCTGGACCATCTCCGCCTGGTAGATGGCAAGATCAATCTCAGGGCTTCGGAGGTCCTCAGACTGGGTCTGGTTATGGGGGAGTCCCACAAAGTGCTGGTGGATACGGTCGTGGAAACGGCGCCGGTACTCCTGGAGGTTGGGGCGGAAATTCTGTCGGAGGTTTCGGAACCAACGGCTTTGGCGCGTACCAACAGCAGTAAATGCATGTCTCTCCGCACCCGACATGTCATTTCTATCAATCCAATGTTGATTTCAATGCGGTGAGAGGGAAATGTGTCATGAGAGCTCACGATACATGCGGTCAATTAAAATTTCTCTTTTTGTTGTTGTTTTTCTTGGGACAAGTAGTACTGAAAACTTGTCTGAGTTTGAAAAGATTGCGGCGGAATATGTTTCGTTGGCTTCGTTTTTACCCTTTTTTCACCATTTATTTCCTTTGAATATCCTCTCATTTATCCCCTCGTCTGTCGGAATTTTGCTTTGGATCGTGATTTCCGGGTTGTGCGTGTTATCTTTTTACTAAAAATGTTTCGCTTTTCCTTGTCTTTCCTTTGCCTTTTTCCAGGACTATTATGATTACGTTTTTTCTCTGGATCTATTTGATGACTATCTCATTATTTACCTTTCTCTACGTTACTATTCCATGGCAGTTCTATGTGCCACTGGAACAGGAAAGGCGAGCAAAACATCGGTGGTGCACATTTCTATCATCTTTCAATATGGGGTTTTATTGTTGACCTGAGACTGGCTTTTTGGCTCATGGCCAAACCAGGCCATATGGTGATGAGAGCATTAGTTGCGGGCATGGGTATGTGAACAGAAAATTATTCTGAAAGGTTGTGATTCCTTTGTTGTGTCTTATTACCTGATATTTGGGATCTTTTTCATCCATTTACTTCTATCATTTACTTCGCTCTCGTATTCATTCTACCGGTCATTATCTCTCCTCGTATTTGGTTCCTTGGGTTCTTCGGATCAATTCTTTATCGACTTCAGTCATGCTTCATCATTCGGTATATTTTGAGCTTTATACCTATTTCTTTCCTTCCAGCCCAGGCAGTTTTTTGATATCATTTTTCGTCAAAATCAGTCTAGGATTTTCTTTTGGGCGCAGGCTTTTGGGATATCTTTATTTTCTTTTGGTGCATCATATCATCGGTTGGGTAAAAAAAGGTCGGCTTCTATTAACCGTAATTCTTAATGATTCTGTGCATGGCCATATCCTGTGCAGGCACATGCATTTGTTTCTTCATAGATTTTATGTCGCTTCTCCTGGTCCGCAGAAGTCATCTTGGTCTTTTTGTTTTGATTAATGTGGCAAGGTTGCTGCATGATCTCTCAACGGTAGTAACTCGCAGTTAATTCTAGGCTTCAGAGCTAAACTCCCAAGTGATGTTCTATGAAGTTTGAGCAAAAGGCCATAGCTTCTAAGTTTCACTAGGCGCCAGCCGCCAATGATCATAGTATAACGAATACTAAAGAAAACACCGCATTAACTGGCGAGAGCGGACAAAAACTAAACATTGTAGGTGAAACTTTATCTAAAATAGAGTAATTTTACAGAGGGTTAGGTTTATTTCTCTAGCGATTGTTCACTCTTGCAAGTTAATGCGATATATCAACACGGATCTCTACCAGATCCCAGATCCCCAGCCTTTTTCTCTTATGAACGGCATGGCCTAGAGTACATGTAATCCGTGACATACACCTAAGTAGCAGTCCACTCGAGATAGTATCGTCAATACACAATATAATAATCCTCTGAACCACGTGTAGGTTCCCCCACGGGGCTATCACCGTTGATCCTACAAATCAGGATGCAGCGTCTATCGAGTTTCTACCAGAGTACATCTCGTCAAAAGGATTCGTGATTCGGATTTAGCGTCGCATGCCCGGTTCAAGCCACAAGTCTTTGCGCCTATTGAAATGCTCAAGATATCAACCCTGTAGCAGTCAATGGCACCCACAACCAATATCGGCTATCCATCATCCTGCTGCTCCTTGCTAGTGATTTCACAAAATTTACCACTGGTTATACAAAATTATTTGAATTCATAGCATGTCCTGATTCCGAAGGCAGAACTTTGATGACCCACAATGCGCATTGACCAACATGGATGTGAACCACGAACATTTTTGACGAGTAGCTAGCTGTACCCTACGGGTTGTGTTGCATCATCATGTATCACTCGGCTGAAAACTACGGGGTAATCGATTTTTTTTATTCATTATATACTTAGGCGTTCAGTAAAAAGTCGTGATAGAGATAGCCAATCAGCCATTGCAACACCAATTTTCACGACCTTTTATTGAGCGCTGAGCACATTATAGGGTAAACGAAACAACATCCTTCAGGGTTTCAGGACGCCATGGATAACCCAAGGATCCACATATTCTGTTTTTTGAACAGGGACATTTCTAGGGCACAAAACTTAGGACCAACTTTCTCTAGACATAGAGTAGTGCCGGTTCAGGCTGCAGCTAGCTTTTCAAGGCTCCGCCAAAGCAATCATTGTTACCAAGCGCTATATGCAGCCACTCTGCAAAAGTGTCCGCGATCCGGACCTAGTGCGCACTCAGATGTTCAAAATATCAACCATGAATCAGTCAATGGTGCCCAAAATTGATATTAGGCTTCTGTGATATTAATGTTTTCGCTCACTGATTTTATAAAATTATTTAGATACATCTCGGTCCCTAAAACCGACCTCAAAGCCACATTACGCATTGACCAAGTTAGGTGTAAATCACGAACACTTCTGGAGGGTGGCTGTACTACGGTGTCAAGGGTAAGTGAGTGGAAAGTAGCAACACAAACCGCATCGTTGCGTTCTACTCACTTAACCTTGACACTGGAGTACTTTCTTACCAGCAAAAGAACCAGAAAACACAAGCGACGGAAACAGGGATTATTTGTATGAGAGATCAGTGCCACTCCATACAAATTTAGTCACTGCATTTTCTAGTTCTAATCGTGGTAGACAAGTATATAGATGACTTTCCTAGCTACTCGAACTACGCCTGCCGGGGTAAGCCTGTAGACACCTGACTGTAGTACTGTCATTCACGGGGTACTGACGGACACTGGGTGTTGACGGACATAGGCCTTTTGACCAATAATTGAAAGCAAAGCTATATATGCTTAGCTGTCTCGCCTTTGCAATTTGGCTTGTCCGTCAACAGCCAGTGTACGTCAATACCCCGTGAATAGCAGTAACGTAGGTTTCAATAGGGAAACAACCAATAACTTCTCGTGAGAACTGGTGCAACCACTACCACTGTCTACAGACTTACCCCGGCAGGCGTATATAGGACACCCCCTCACTCCGACAGCTAACGTAGAAAAGAGAAGACCGACGTTGTAAGTGGCTTCTGTGTATCTTCTCCGCCAATCATCATTGACTGTCCGAGTGAGGGGAGTGTCCGAGTGGCCAGGGAAACTGCCTACCAATGTCAATTTTGATTCGATGGTGGGCAGGGTATTTGGATGTTTGGGGATCTGATCTGTACCTACTTCCACTCATTTATCATTTAAAAGTTAAAAGTATATGGGATATATGGAAGTTCGGTGCCCGGAGATTGTTTTTTTTTTAGGTATGTGAGTATATAAGTATACACATAACGTGATTACATACGTACGCCCTTTAGAACCTACCGTATTATTCCACTGGAAGAGACCACGAATTTCAGTGACTTACACCGTAACTCTCGTTGCATCCATCAGAAGAGACCGCCTCTTCCATTGGAATAAAACGGTAAATGTATGTACAGCTGCGGGTAAAAAGTCATGGAACGAAACTGAGACATCTAACCGCAAATCTTTCCAACCGCTTTCCATCACTTTTTACATACATGTATCTATCGCTATACTCCAGGGCCCGGGGTAAGTGAGTAGAAGGTGGTGGTGTGGCTAAAGCTACAGTTTTCCTGTTTTGCTCGTGAATATAAACCGCCACGTTCTACCACTTGTCCTAGACCCCGTAGTACATGATGTATGTGTTCTACCCTGGCCACGATCGACTATAAGTCTGTGGCGAATATGAAGGTCGATCATGTGGCTAATCAGATGTCCTATTAATCAATAGAGGACATTGGCCAATGCTAACAAAAAGTCCGTGTCAGATGAATAGATTCGGCTTGCAAATGCTACTCTTAGTCTATGGCTCGAGAGTCGATGGAGGGTGGGTGTGTATCCTATTCCCATTGGCTAGAACACCCAAAAGCTCCGCTTCCAGAGCAGACTTGGTGGAGATTTATTTATTTTGCTACAGGATACACACTCGCTCTCTATCACGTTCTGAACTATATGGGTGGGTGTGTAAAGTTGAGTGGCAATAAATTTTGGAGGGAAAGCCTCGAGTCAAAACCCTAAACCATGGTTCTATCAAGCTAAATGTAGGTTTCTGCCAATGAGAATTCAACTTGACACACTCACCCTCTAAGGTGAGTTGAGCTATACTTTCCCAGTTCTTGGCCGTTCGGAAACTCTAGGAAGAATTCGGAGCTACAACGATATATGTCGACTGCTTAAATGAGCACTCAGCTCCCATAAGTCTGAGCCGACACGAGAATTTATATACCTTTAAAAACTTGTACCTAAGCTCATAAATATGGCTTGGGACGTTAATTGAGGTGTCAAAACTTACAGGAGCAATGAAAAAACTCAGGCTATTGCGTCTGGTTCTATTAAAGTATCAATCTGGCTAGTATTTCTCTGCGATGTATGTACCTAAACATCAATCGTTACAATTATTGTTGTCTAATTGTCTCAGTTGGTTGTGACTGGGACAGAACATTCAGATTATCGAGATTTCAATGATAGTCTCCATAGTGGAATGTCACCTAAGCGCCCTGGAGGTTGGAAACACTTTGAAGTTGAGTTCAGAACGGTTTCTATCGAATTCATACCTGATTACCATTTCGAGAGGGAAATTCACTCGCTTGGATACTTAATCGCACGGGCCCACATTGATAGCAGAACTCGAGTCTGATTGGCTGCAAGCGCGAGTCCTAATCTCACATAGCAACTACCGTAAAAACTCCTCAACGATTGGTTGAAGGGTGTAGATCATGTCTACTAATAGTCATTTTGATCTCAAATGCATAGCCAATTTTTCGGTATATGTAGTACTCCAATACACTATAAAAAGGACCGAATTTATCCTTAGATACAGATAAAACGGTCTTAGTAGACCCCTTCACCAGATCATGCAGATAAGCCATGTAAATACTGAATACAGGTGCTTTCCTTTCGACACTGTACGCAAGTACGTACGCGCACGTACTGCGACTCCCGGGTGAGAAAAGTGAAGGGGGGGGGGGGGATGAAAGAAGACGCTGTATATAGATATATTAGAATAAGTATGTACAGCTACCCTGCAAAAGTGTTCGTGATCCGGATTTAGTGTGACATACCCGGCTCAAATCAAGAATGAAGGTGCGTATTGAGATGTTCAAAATACCAAGCATGTATCAGTCATTGATGCCCAGCGTTGATGTTAGATTTTGACGATATCAATGTTTTTACCCACCCATTTTCTAAAATTATTTGAATACATTTCAGTTCCTCAAATCGACCTCAAAGCCACATAACGCACAGACCATGTTAGGAGTGAATCACGAACACTTTTGCAGAGTAGCTGTACAAATAGAAGTTCCGACCAATGCATAAATACAACAGATACTCAGATGTTCAGTGAAAGGTCGGCGATCACGGCCATCTCTATCACGAGCTTTTACTGAACGACTAAGTATCTGATTACCTGTCAGGCCAAACTCAAATAATAGGATCCTAACGCATTTCGGAAATCGTGATATGTAGAACACTGCGCTGTGATTGCCACATATGCTCCATCACAGCACAAATTCGTGATGGGTTCTGTCGTTGCTGTCCCTGTAGGCGTTCCAGATATCACGATTTCCATATTGCGTCAGGATCCTGTTGTTTGAATCTGGCCTGACAGGTCATCAGATAGCGAGATATATATCCATGATTGTCGTTCTAGTCTTTAATTTGCAGATCCCTTGGGTTTCCTTGACGAGAGCAAAACCAGTGTGCTTTCTAGTATTGATAAACACCAACTATTTACTTATCAATAGGACAAGGTGGTTGCCATCCCTACCCTTATCACCTTGCCTATCCTAACTCCCATCCTACTTGATAAAAACTTGGCTAGTACTACGGGGGTAGGGGTAAGTCTGGTGGTGATGTTGAGGCTTAGGTGTCGCCAGACTAACCCCTCCCTACCCCCGTAGTACAATTATGTAAGTATTAAGGGCAGTGAAGCATGCACACTATCCGCGGGGTATTACTGAACCCTATTCTACGTGATTATACTTGCGGCTAGAATAACTTTCCGCCAAATTTTTGCGGTTGCAACACAGAGGTGGTGGCAGAAACTTATTCTAGCAGCAAGTACATGTATGGCGGAACCCATCTGTAATGGTACTCGTTTTAAACCCAAACCGGGGAAGAATCAATCCTGCTGGAACTAAATTGCGGGTAGAATTAGTCCCGCTGACCGATTTGGTGCTCGAAACGGGTGTACCCTTACATGTGGGTTCCACCATAGTTTTACATCACGGAGGCACATGTACGATAGGTCCGTACCATCCTATTCCATTGGTGTGCATAGAAAACCATGCAAAGGTATTTGAGGCTCCAATAGAATACCATTGAAGCCCCTCCTTCTATTCCCCCTTACCCTCCCAGTCTCCCCCTCACTCGATCATCTCTTTATTACTGTAACCATCAAACTAACCTACCAGCCAACCATCACTGAAATAACATCAATATCTAACTTGGTTGATTCTACCCACGCCTATTTATTCTGCTTACCTCACCAAATCCACACCCCCGACCCTCCCAGTCCTATTGAAGAATACCGCATGGTAGGCATTCCCTTCCACCTTTTCACTTTCCACCTCACACCGGGATTTCTATATAGGCCAGTTTAGTTACTGACTGTTACTTCCACTTGGATCCGCCGCTTTCTAGAGCTACACTCCATCCCAGAGTACTGCAATATCGCAGTTCATTGCGTTTACGCAATGCCCGGAACGAACTGCTGCGAAGGTATCACTCCTTCCGCAGAGCCATTGGCGAGGCATGGATAGACGAGGCTGATAAATACTTATCCACTGTGGCATATTTTGTGTATTAATAGTTCCTCAAAGCACATTCATGGAACATGGAGGTTGCCGTTGATTCGTAAGTAAAGTCCTATCTTTCTCTATTGCAATCGAAATTGCTTGATGGTTGCGATTTGCATATACGTTCTGTTTCCTTCGTTTTAGCCCCCGTCTTTTGATCTTTTGATCAGGGTCGTTTCGGTCGTTGTCGCTGTTGGCTTGTTGTTGGCTGATGGTGTTGTCAATTCACCACGGCCAACCTACCCCACACTAACACCCCGCAATTCACACCTGTCGTCACCGTCACTCCAACCTTCTCCCCTCTCACCTTTAAAGACCCTATTTCACTCCCTTCTTCTTCCGCACTTATCATCTAGGGAGACATAATCTCCGATCTCCTCGTTTCCCCAGTTCTACAGCATAATATATTAGCGTCTAAATACCAGCTCTCTACTATTTCTCTAACATGTCGCGCCGTGCTGCTCTGGGCAGGTACTTTAACTCCAACAACACACCTACGACATCGGCAGCATCTACAAGCTCCAGCTCCAACTCCGTGGCTCAGCTAAACAGCATTTTCGATAAATACCATGGTAAGGAAATATTTTCATCGATCGCGTGACCTAGGCATTCAGTAAGCTAACGTCAAAACTCGAAACCTAGAGGCCGGCGACCCCCCTAATACCATTGGCGTAAACGGCGCGATGAGATACCTACAAGATATCGGTATCGGCCTGGAAGAACCAACTGTTCTCGTTGTTTCTGAACTCCTAAAAGCCCCAACCATGGGTGAATTCTCTCGGGAAGGATTCGTGGAGGGGTGGAGGGCTTGTGGGTATGCTCTCCCTCAACACCTCATATACTTCGTATATCTGACTGCTGCAGTTGCGAAACCCTCGAGAAGCAGCGCGTGCGGGTTTCTGCTCTCAGGAGCTCTTTCAGCAACGATGAAGCCGTTTTCAAGAAGGTCTACCTCTTCACCTACAACTTTGCACGCTCGCCGAATCAGAGGTCTCTCCCGTTAGAATCCGCTGTGGAATACTGGAAGTTGCTGTTTGCATCTCGGTTCAAGGCACAGATGAACAATTGGATTGAGTTTTTGGAGACAGAGTACATGCGAAGCATCGCCAAGGACACATGGAACTGCATGTACGATTTTGTCCAATTAGTGGACGCGGACCCAACGCCAGACCTGGCGAGCTACGATACCGATGGTAGGATTTATCAATTCGAGAACTCTTCATGAACAATATCACATTCAGGACTGATGAACACACAATTTTTATATAGGTGCTTGGCCTTCAATACTGGATGATTTTGTGAATTATGTCCGTAAGAAGCAAGGAGCGAGTGGCATGGACACCTCCTGATCTTGCCATCTCACCTCTGCATTTGGGTTTCGTCTTAGGGCCCAATATTGGAATCTTGAAGCTAGAGAATTCTCTTTTTGGAGTTTTCTTTTTTACCCATCCGTTTGTTAGCGCATCGAATTTGTGGATTCGATTCAGGTGAGTTATACTATAAACTTTTGGGGGTTAGACGAACGCATATTATGCGTTCGAGTTGAAGGCAAGAGTGTGCCCAGCTAAGGGAAATTTTGATCGGGGCGAGACGGGTCGCAATTCAATGAAGTTTTCTTTCCTGGTTATTAATCACTTTTCCCCCCTTTCCCTTATTTGTTTTTGCCAGTTTCTTTCCTGAGATTTTCTTATAGTCGATTTGGGTTGGATACACTGCGAGTTATCTTTAGATCGCTTTATTATAAGTTATTGAGCATTTCAATAGTAAGTTTGGGCTCTAGGATTGGTTAGTAGCATCTGGAGAAAGTGCTTCAACTTCTTGATTAATTAATTGGTTGGGAAGACTCTACATTTATAGAGCTGACAAACAATGGTCTGTATGCCCTATTGTGTAAGGATAAGTAGTTGACTATGCAGACCCGTGATATTAATGAATCAAAAAGGCTTTCAGTATAAAATTCACGCCAGATTTAATAGTATTACAAGGCTCTGGCATTTAGTGATTGAACGGATCCTCGCCTGTGAACACCCCATGTAGTTTGCTCACTTAATACCAGAGCATTGTATAATAGTATTATCGGCATCACGAGCAGCCACCGCACTACTGCATCTACGGGTAGAGTACCTACCTACATACATAGAGTGGGTGTATGTATCCCGGGAGATCTGATAAGGTTCCGCCCATTCAGAGTACCCTAAGTTAGGGCGAACGTTGCCAAGTGTTTACCCCCAACCTCCATCGTCCCCACGGCCAACCAGAGTGCCTGCCACAAAGTCCCAGCATCCCGGAAAATCCTCTGAGTGGTTGAAAAATACTTCGGCGAGTGGTACACACTCGGTTTAGTCATGGCCCTAGAAAGCCGTGAAATCTCAGGACGACTTAGAGGATAAGTGCACACCTGCGGGGGGGAGGTGAAGAAACAACGAGTGACCCCCAACGCAGTTAAATAATAACCATGAATTTTGAAGGGAGGCCATGCAAGGTAGTAAATACACCTCTAAGGCCATAGTGCGCACTCTCTTTCTCTTTTTGTAGTTAAAGTACTCCGTGTTATTGTGGTTCATGTTAAGTGCATGCGTTTCGTCACTTTTTCCTGCAGGTGTAAATGTATTACAGTGGAGTCTCGATAGTAGCATATGGTCTGGAACGGATTTTCGTGTGCCATTGTCGGGAATTTGCTTGTATCGAGTACAACTTTGCCCGTACTGACTCGTTTGGGATTGCCCAACTATATGCTACTATCGAGGATATGCTATTATCGGGGTTGCTACTATCGGGACTCCACTGTAGCTCATATGCTACTTGCCTTGGGTAAGGTAAAATGGATATCATACCCGTTCATCCGACACCGCATGGGGATTCACTGCGTTCCGGGCCTAGGAGAGTATGTTACCAAAGTCAGGACCCGGTCGTATCGGACGTTAGGATTCAGAAGAAAGCCAACTGTGCTGTCGCATCACCAGCTAAACAGAACTGTGGGTGGAATCTAGAATCTACCAATGAGAGTTAGCGCTTGAGACTCGAGGTTGGGGTAGTTGCTTGAGCGGGGGTGCTGGAGCCGCAACGAGTATTTTGGTTCCCTCGAGTCACACTGCCAGAAATACCTGAGTTTTAGGTCAGCTCTTACAAGTCCCCCCACTTCCAGACGTGCCAACTGATAAGTATCTGAAACCTCCACCGATAACTATCGCGCATCTGTACCTGCATACCTACGGACCGCATGCATGGATATAACTGGCCACGGATTAGCATGTTAGATAACGCGATGATTTAAAACCAAAGGTCCTGAAACCACGGTTATTGTCAACAGACTTACCCTGGTATGCGTAGGGCGCCTGGAGTCTAGAACCCACACCTCGTTTTAAATCCCTAAGACTTTTTACTACAACACAAAGAGTTAAAACAAAAACCATATTCTCATGAAGGCAACATATTCCCTGGCGAATATGATTTTGTGCCTCTAAAAATTTGCATTGCTGCTGAGGAGTAGGCTAGATTATCGATTTTTTTGTTGTCAAGACCATTTCACTTGAGGTGCAATGTGGGGATTAGATGCTGGGCGCCACAGTACAAATATTTAGTGGTTGCAGGCCCGACAGCCAGTTTTTACGCGGTGGAGGAGTATATATGGTGCACCATACAACTTCGCCCCACTGTTTTTCGAGTATCCCTGTTTGAAATACCGCGGGTAGGCTTCAATGGTGCCAAGGACGGCTCATCTTTGAGACATGCCAACGAGGCGACGTCATGATTGTGATCATGAGTCCTACTAGAAAAACAGAGCCTTGTGCCAAAACACCCTAACTTTCAAGAACGGATTTAAAAATCAAAGCGTTTTATTGTTCTCGAAATAAACTCTGAATAGATTCAAAAAGTAGTTTAAAAAAAATAATAGAAAAATCCTTATTAGGATATTATGCCCTGGTAAAAAAAGAAAAGAAAGAAAAGAAAAACGATCGAACTCCGACCCACCATCCTCATTGCCCCTTCAATACACTATCACTTTGATCTGGGAGCTCCCTTTCTTAAAGAGAAAAAGACTCTAAACCCGACTCCGCCCTTATGACCGCCTATCTCCCTCTAATTGGCCAGGTTCCCGCCCTTGGACCCCTGAGGCTAGTAATAGGAAGTTCTTCAACGTCTTGAATAAGTGCTCTTTGGGGATAAGCGGGCAGGGATGTTGCAATATCAGGATGAGGTCTGCCGTGGAAGTGAAAGTATTGAAATATGACGCCCCTGTTCAATGGGGTCGACGGGCTAGTGCTAGACTGGTTAATATCCGCATTCGTGGAGGAAGCCTCTAGCCCTACACTCTCGGCGTCGGGAGTCGCCGCCTAATCGTGTTAGAATCTTTATATAGTTCAGAGTAGAGGCCGAGTGTTTTCACTTTTTGGGCGCGTCTTCCAAGGACCCATTTGCGTATTTTAAAAAACAGAAGGATGAGACTCGGAAGTCCAACCACAAAACCGACAACTAGCGAGGCTATGGTGATTATGTTGTTGACATCCATTACTGAATATTATGTAAGCTTCGAAGTATGCAGACCTCCCCGGGTTGCCGATAAGATATTCCAACGTAGGCCTTCCAGGAAGTGAGGGGAGAACAGGCGGGGTGGAGACGTATTTAAGGTATGAAAAGGAAGCCAGAGGGAGATTTTTAAAGAAAAAACCGAAGGCTTTAAGGTTAGTGGCGTCTAATCCTTTAAACTACCGTTACCGTAAAACATCCCCACCAATCAATACATACTGGAGCTCTCGAATTAAAAAAAGCAAACGGAAAAAGGAAAAAGGACCACTTTAACCTCAAATCCATCCATAACCACCACTCTGACAGCCAAGCCCTCGCTCTCCATGGTACTAAATAGTATTGGGTACTTTCCCAACACCTCTACTAAACATGCTCATTGGGGGTAAGCCGGTAGAGAAGTTTCGACACCATGGTGAGGTCTTGAGTAAAAATGAAGATACGTTCAAGATTGTGGAAGCACTGGCCCCTGCACTCCCAACATCGGGTTAGCACCTACTTGCTTTTTGATTGTACTTAGCTGTCAGTAGAGCAAGAGGCACGTTTATCACTTTGACATGCCTTCCACGTATCCATATACGTACCAACGATGAAACTCGGAATTGATTCCATAAAAGCCGCAATCACTCCGGCCACACAAACTACAGAGTTGAATGTCAGCGTTATGCAACTCTTGGAACAACACATGTATGCAATTGACGTACCGCATTAATTCGTCTCGATGGCTGGTTACACAGCTAGGACGTTGAAATTTCCCTATCCGGCTACTTGCCCCTGGGTACGCCCCACAAATAATCTGTTAAAATGAGGGCTTGGCATTGCGACATCGGTTATGTGGAATAATAATCATGTAATGTGGAATGAGTCATAGATGGAACAAGGATATGGTTATGTAATCAGGGATCACGTGCTAGTAAAAAACTCTGTATATATAGGGAGCTAAAATCCCCTCTCACCCTGAACTATTCAGCGCAATTGGAAAACTCTTCACTTTCTAAGTAACATCACTACCTCAACCAAAGGTCACGTGTTCAAATCACACCTCAAATCACTTCGCTTCTTCTTCTCTCCCAATATAATATAACTTAGGGTTCACAATAAATCGCATTACCTTCACACTCTATCGCTTAACTCTATACACTTCATACAACACCACGTCACCTCTCCAATTGCAGAATCTTTTCAAGACCTCAGAACTGCCATTGAGATTGAAACCTCAGAAAGAAGGTCACCAGTACATCTGAACCCAAATTTGATGGTTTCAAACCACGGTCAAACAAACTATCAAACCCAGTGATCCCGAGAAGAAAGCGTTAAGAGTCATGGTGGTTTATAGACGGCAAAATCCCAACCCCAAAGACGAAGACTAAATGGCAGAGGATCGATGATATCAGAATCCTCCTCACCACAGAATCAAGACGCTCCAAGACGCGGTAGTTCATGCCGAAAATCTTTCGTAGCGTGGGACGGTCTGAAAACCAAATTCGAGTTAAGCGCTCCACATTAGTGAACTTTGGCGCTTCACGAAGATTCAGATGGAGGAAGGAGACAACCTGTCCTCTTTCGCGGGACACCTTCGATGAATAACAAGCTGGCCAGGTCTTGGCTGCCGATAACGGCGTGTAAAACCTTCCAATCGCTACTAACTCCGATGAAACCATGGCAGTAATCTTTCTATCCTCACTACTAAAATCGATGGACAACGTGAACAACCTTCGAACGAAGGGCGCCACTCTGAAGACGTCTGCGGAGACTCACTCGCTTACACGAGGATGAGCCGAACCCACAAATGGGAAGCGTTCTACACCAAGACGCTTCACCACCACCACCATCGAGCGAAGGAATGTGGCACATGAACCTCTCCTACAAAGGCCACGACTACACCAACTGTCGAGCTCAAGAAAGCAAAACAAAAAGAGAAAGGAAACAAAAAGGGAAAAAATAAGGAATCAGCATCGGCAGTCATAAACGACCAGCCACTACAATCTGCAGACGCCATGCCCCACTCCTTCCCTTCCTGGATCTTTGACTCTGGAAGCAACCTCTCACGTTGTTCACACCAATTACACAACGTCAGACCCTACTCTGGAACTGTCGCACACAGCTGATGGAACCAGGCATAGGATCACTAGACTGGTAGTTTCGACTGCTACCTTCCGATGGAACTAGATCCTCCATCATCCTCACCGACGTACAATTGAATTACACACAGGAACGATTGGTCTCAGAACCTACCTCGATAAAAGGGGTTTAGAACTGAGTCAGGAGGAGGAAATAAATTCATCACAAAAAGCGGGTAAAAAGATAATCTGGGCAAAATTGGAAAAAGGTTCTGGAATGTACAGTTAGCTAAGTAATACAATTCGATTGGTTTCCTACTATGATTGGCATCAAGCGTTAGGACATCCCGCCACACTCGAAAACCTATCTGACGACATCCAGAAACTGCCTCCCAAAAGACAACTTCACTGCAAGGACTGTCTTACTCTCCAAAAGACGATCAGAAACCAGACCAACAAAGACTGATCCCAACGTTCGAGTTAATCCACTCAGATCTGTCTGGACAATTCGGTATTGAATCGCTAGGTAAATCTAGGTACTATATGTCCTTCATTGATGACTACACTCGGTTCTCCTGGATATACTTCCTCAAATGAAAGGATGATGCGAAAATAACCATACGAGAATTCGTCACCAGAATGGAAAAACAGTATGACACCACCATACTAAGATTCCGGACTGACAACGGCGGCGAGTATGTCAACAAAGACATAACCAAGTACTTCCAACAACAAGGAATAGTACACGAGCTAACACCCCTCTACAACCATGAATCAAATGGGATTGCAGGCTTTAATCGTACGATAACAACCATGGTCAGGTGCATGATCATGGACTATCCGGCGTTATGGGGAGAGGCTTATGCAACAGCTGTCTACCTTAAAATCGACTCCAACACAGTACGCTAAAAGGGATAACACCCCAGCGCGAAAGGAAAGTCTGCCAAGTATTCAACACCTACAACCATTCGGTGAAGTCTTATGTCGCGACATCCCGGAAGAAACTAGGCCTCCAGGAAGCAAACTAGCCGGCGGTAGAAGGAATGATAGTTAGATGCGGACAGTAACAAAATATATATCGTATATGGGTCGGATCAAACATAGGGTAATTGAATCACGAGGACGTCACGTTCCCCCCTCCTGAATCAGGGGAAGTAACAGTGGAAACCGGATCCATCCCTATCCTAACACCTAATATGATTGCACCAACAGATGACAGTTACGAATCAGAGGACAGGTCTGAAGACGAACCAGAATCTACCCCCGAAAAAAACACAATGAGGAACTATCCAGATCCCCCAAAACACCGAGAGACCTAAACAATCTCCACCGGTAACACCTAACAAGGGGAAAGCAACCTGAGATAGCACCACCTCCAGCTCCTCAACGAAGATCAACTCGCATCAAGAACGGAAAAACAATCGGGCTAGAAAATGAGAGTAGGAAAGTAGAAATACAGAAGAAGATGCAGGAACTCGGCAAAGAATATGCCCAAGAATGTCAAAGGCTAATTACCGACGACACGTTGGAAGAGGATGAAAGCGACTGAAATGGAAGCACTAATGGATGACCGTAAAAAGGGCCAGAAGTGCATTACAAACAGAATACGACTCCTCAACACACCAAGTGAGCGGGTATCTAGTCACCGAACCTTCAACCTACAATCAAGCTATGAAAAGCGAAGATCGCACTTATGGAAAAAGGCTATACAGACTGAAAAAGACGCCTAGACAAGGCCCATACCTGGGACATTGTCGACAGACCAACAAATCGTGCAAGTGAAAGGAAAGTGGGTATTCAAAATCAAACACAACCGGATGGAACCATCGAACGGTATAAAAAGCTCGATGACGTTGCCAAAGGCTTCACCCAAGTACAATACCAAGACTACGATGAAACCTTTCGCCCCCGATATGATTCACTCAGACTACTCCTAGCACTAGCTGCTCACAATGGTTGAATCACAACAAATGGACGTCAAGTCAGCCTTCCTATACGGATACTCAAGAGGAGATTTATCGTGGAACTACCGATGGCTACAGGCAGGACAACAAGGTGTGTAAACTTCGGAAATGCATATCTGGACTAAAACAATCACGTGAATGGTATGCTTGCCTAGCAGACTCCTCCAACGGAAAGGATTTGTCCCAAATTCGACTATGCGTGTTCATACATACTAAACAACGACTATACATATCGATTGTATGTAGACGACATCATGATATTAGGACCCATTCATTCAGAAAAGAAGTACAACAACTGCTAAAGGCAGACTTGAATGTCTGGATCTCGATGCTTCGAAATTCATCAATTGGAATAAAAGGTAACCAAGGTTGGTATTGAGCTATCACAACATGCATACATCAACAAAATCCTAGAGAAGTTTGGGATGGCAGATTCTAAACCAGTCGGCACTCCACTAACCTAACCTCACCCTTCAGAAAGGAGAACCAGAGGACATCATCGAGAACCAAACCCAATACCAATCGATAATAGGATCACTCATGTATGCCAAAGATAGCTACAAGACCAGATATCACCCATACCGTTACCGCCTCTCCCAGTTCTCCTCATGTCCAACTGAGGAACATATGCGAGCAAGAAAGCGAGTCTCCGATACCTCAACGGAACCAAGGACTGGACACTGTTCTACCCGAAAGGAATTCTAGAACACTCGACGGATTCTCAGACAGTTCCTACGCTTCAAACCTTGATGATCGAAAATCCTCTCTGGATCGTCTTCAGACAGGGAAATCAGCAATAAGTTGGAGAAGCGGAAGCAGAAATCAGTCGCAGTCTCAACAACAGAAGCGAATACATGGCCCTGTCACTCGCAGCTCGTCAACTAGTATGGTTAACGAATGCCCTAACGGAACTTCAACAAACCTACCAATACTTCTACACGCCGACAATACAGGATCAATAGGCGCAGTCGAAACCCTGGATTCACGATCGATCGAAACACATCGGACGTACACTATCACTACACGCAAGAGCAACTTGAAGCCGGAACCTTCGAACTCCTCACGTTCTACCGAGGACAATGTAGCAGACGTCATGACTAAAGCGCCTTCCAAACCCGCACACCATGTAGAGCGTTCAGAAAGGATACGATGTGGCAAGTGAGGGGAAGTGTTAAAATTAGGGCTTGGCATTGCGACATCGGTTATGTGGAATAATAATCATGTAATGTGGAATGAGTCATAGATGGAACAAGGATATGGTTATGTAATCAGGGATCACGTGCTAGTAAAAAACTCTGTATATATAGGGAGCTAAAATCCCCTCTCACCCTGAACTATTCAGCGGCACAATTGGAAAACTCTTCACTTTCTAGTAACATCACTACCTCAACCAAAGGTCACGTGTTCAAATCACACCTCAAATCACTTCGCTCTTCTTCTCTCCCACACAATATAACTTCATAATCTTCCCTCATACCCGCTGGAAAAGGCAACTTCGATGCTTGTGTGATTAGCCATCGAGACGAATTAATGCGGTAGTGCTATCCGTGGTAGAATCAGATATCCCTACAGTCTAGTAATTCTACCACTTGCAACACAGGGCGCCACCCCCAAGCTATAATCTTGAGTAAACACGTACACCCTGCTTATCTATTGCTTTCCTTCTAAGTTGTATTATTTACTACAGGCGCCGGCACGATACATATCTCTATCCATTGCTGCTGCTGCCACCATTTCTGCTATTGCTGCTGCTACCATTATTAAAGATGGCTATATATAGATTAGCCTACCTTGGTACTGTACTTGATGTTGGTGATAGTGATGGTGATGGTGATGATGATGGTGATGGTGATGGTGATGATGGCGAGGCTTTGGAGAGAAGAAGGGAAGGAGAGGTAATTTTATAGCCAGAGGATCAGAAATAAGGTTTCACTAGCGTAAAGTTAAAAATTTCAACCCAAACCTACCATCAATTAGTATGGTGGGGGGAGAGCCCTTGAGACGGAGGACAGCGACATTGAATTTGCTTACTAATACATACAAATTACGCGCCAAGACCAAGAAAAGCGACATTGTCCCAGCCCCAAAACTTTTATAACTCAACAACAACAAATGATTTTAAGAATCTAAGCAGATAGAATAATAGAGTAGGTATAATTGAGTTGATCCATCTAATGAAATTAATAATATGTGTTGTGGTTGATGAGCTATCCCTTATGCTGGCGAAAAATGCTGCCCACCCTAAAGTTGGATGAGCTTTGTCATCAATTAATTGGTTTCACACCAAAATTCTAACCCTCTATTATAGGGTGGGCAGCATCGCCAGACTAAGGGATAACCAGTCAAACTTGAGGTGCTCAAACTACTCCGCGTCAAGGATTATGGAAAGTAACAAAGTAATTTTACCAAACGACTTGATCATATCTATTCTTATACCCTAGAGCCCTACTCCATCCACCATGCCTACCCAAAACCCACCTCTTGACACCGATTATCCCCGACTGGCTCCTAATCCTATTAATAATTTCTTGACCATGCACGTGAGCAATATCGAGAACAATAACTACAGTTCTTGGACCAAAAAGGAGAGCTACTTTAAGAAACACCGCCATACCCCGTCAACACCCGCTCCCACCAACTATACCACCCCAACCCACCCAACCACAAGTACAGCCGTCCAACGTAACATACTAGCCCTAACGCCCTCCAACGATCCATCTATCCAGCCTTAAAAGACCGTAACCCGCAGTATGCCTAGACCCTGCACGGCCTGGTAAGGGGATGATTGGGGGAGGGGAACGTTCAAGCTAATATATGGAGTATCGACACTAGTGTATCCATATCCACCATCCCCTTGCTCAATTTCTCTGTAAATGGAGTAATAAGCGTTTGCTTGCTTGTGACAAGGGATAGTAATCCCAACCCGGAACGGAAGGGTTCGTTGTTGATACAAAGCCGATCATAGGTCTACTATATATCACGCACCCACGGTTCTCGAAACTGGTCATCTCTACTTCTAAACACCATGGGTGATTCGCCACACCTAGAATTTACTACACAATCACGCAATCCAAGCAACTGCAAGAAATAACTTAGAGGTGAGATTCCATCCCTATCTACCTCCACCCACACTCCGAAACATTGGGTATGTATATACATGTTCTTTTTATCACCTCGCCCATACAACCCAATTGAAAGGAAAGGCCCCCATGGCCACCCTAGCCCGAGGCCGCCATCTCTTCCCGCTCTATCCACTCATCGTCGAGCTCCTCCTCAGTCCTCCCCCGGATCCTAACCTTACGAGCCTTCGCCTCAGCCGCAGAATACAGGCCCTTGTAGAACTCCCTAACCTTCGGATGCGCCATGACTTTTGTCGCATCGAAGCGCAGAACCTCGAGCCCCTCCTGGCATGTAGCACGTGATAGCGCAACGTACGCTTGGCCCTTCTCAAAGACCTTGCCTAGGTCAACCTTGACGCGCTCCAGCGTCTGGCCCTGCGCTTTATGGATTGAGAGCGCCCACGCAAGAATGAGCGGGATCTGCAGACGTTGCGCCTGCACCTCGCCAGACGGGAGCTCGACTTTCCATGCTTCTGGCTGCACAAGGAGCTGGCGTGACGTGCCGTCTGGGAGCGCAAACTCAACGAGGGGCCATTCGTCGTCCGTAGGTCGTGCGGATGTGTTGATCTTACTTTCGATACTTTTAGGGGCCGTCTCCCCCTTTTCCTGGACCATGTCGAATGTTTGTTCGGTCATGAATCCGACCACTCGACCGAGGGAACCATTGACGAGTGTGTCATCAATGTTTTTGATGAGCATAACTTGTGAGTTCTCCTTTAACCTGATGGTCTGCGGGGCCATACAGTTTGAGAGGAGTTTGGTACGATGTGTCACATCGTCAATGCTGCCAGAGTCAATTGAAGTGTATATTCTCTCGGCGCCGGAGAGGAGGCGCATTTTAGAGTTATTTGCGGCGTCGACCTCTTGCCGGGTGGGAAAGAGCTCGGTGGCTTGAATGCCATCATCATAATTGAGAGGGCGGTGGAGACCCCTGAATACTGCAATCGAAGATTTGGATAGTTTTCCTAGTCGCATTTCGTTCAAGATGGCAGCGAATTCTATTGGTTTTTATTAGTACATATTGCATCACAATTAATCACTCGAATCATGAGACATCACTCGGGCATATGACCTACCAGGATCTCGCTGACGGAAAACTTGCGTCAGGCCAATGGTATGCTCGATTGTGGTGTTCCAAGTATTCGCATCAAAAGCAAATTTAGCAACCTTCCCAGAATCTGGTACCGGTGGCAGCTGAAAAAAGTCTCCAGTAACAACCAATTGGATGCCCCCAAATGCCCTCCCATTGTTCCTGATTATTCGGGCAACTCCTTCGAGCTTGTCAAAAAGCTCGCCGTCCACCATTGAAATTTCGTCTACAACCAAAACCTTAGTATGTAGCCACCGATTTTTGGCCTTTTGGTTTCGTTTGATTTTTTTGACAAGGTCGGGAACCGACTCTTTGCCAAGACCGATACCAGCGAATGAGTGAAGAGTTACACCACCGACATTACAGGCTGCAAGACCTGTCGAGGCGGTGACAGCAACTCTGTCACTCTCATGTTTTCGGCGGAGGGCGGTGATGACTTCACGCATCAGCACAGATTTACCGGTACCTAGGGGACCACACCCAATCAGCGAAATTGGTCTTGCGTACAGAGGAAACGGTCATGAATTATTCGGTTTTGTATTTTAGGTATGCTCTCTCTCTTTTGCATGTTTGTAAAGGTGCAAAAAGCGGTAGTAGAAGTGAACAAACCGGCGGATCCAGTGAAAAATACACTCTTTCCCGATTCTAGCACCAGATCCAGCACATGCATCTGCTCGGTACTCAAGGTCAATTTCCTCTGTTTTAGAGAGCTTTCCTTTTTTCCTGCTTTCTGCTTCCCAGCTATTGTACTTATTCCTCTCCTTTGCTCCGAATTCTTTCTTGATGCATATTTGAGTTCAGCTGCTGTCATCTCCCACAGTTGTTTCGGAAGCTCTCTCGATGACCTGGCCCGCGCAGTCCTTACAGGCGGTGCCGCCGCTGCCACAGGTGGTTTGGGCACTATGCTTGGAGCATCGCCGTCAATCGCCCACGGAATCTTTCTCCTCTTCTTTGGGACTTCCTCTAGCTCATCATCCTCTATCAAATTTATAACCTCTGGTTGCTTTGACGGTGGCGGTCGTTCTTCTCGTTGTTGTTGCAGTCTTCGTTGCGGCTGGGGCGGCATTCTCGCAGCCGGCCGTGGTGGAGGCGGTATAAAGTGATCCATCGGTGACGAAGACCACGGGAATGGTGCCGAGCTATGCGGCGCCGGCGCTGGCGGTGACGACCGATACGGCAGCACTATCTCCTCAATCTCTTTATCGCTAGGTTCGTCTATACATCCATAATCCCTCTTCAGAGGCGTGGGACTTCTCCGCCCTAAGCTCTCCGGCAACATACTCTGAGGCAGGGGAGGTGTGGGGACTCTAAAACTCGTCTTTGAAGCTGAGTACGAGTACGTCTCCTCGACCACAATCGAGTCGTCAAAGTTGAGATCATCATCATCGTCGAAATCGCCCTCGTCGAAGAAGACAGCCTCATGGAGTGCACTCAACTGTGACTTTATCAATGGGGATCTGTTACCGGCCGTTACTGTGCTACTGTCTCTAGCTGTTGTGGGTCGATTGTCCTCGAATGACGATGCGCATTCGAAGGCCTTGATGACCCTCTCTCGTGGCTTGTGACGGGCAGCATTTGTAGGGGCCGTCTTCTGCAGCACTGTAGTCAGAGGCAGACCGTGCGAGGACGAGGGAGCTCGCGAGGCAGGAGCAGCGTAACGGGAGGTAGGGGGCTTGGAGAACGCGTTTGAGATTGAGGTTTGTGTCTGCTTCAGCTGTGGGATTACTGTGTTTTTTTCCGGCTGTGAACTGCTAGAAGTTTGCATGGTAGAGATGAAGAGGATACAGGGTGGAAATGATGGGAACGGGTCCTGGATGAATGTAGAAGAGCTTATCGTAGGTGTAATGGTTGAGGGGGAGGAGGCGTGGAGGCGTGACGAGAGGGTTATGGCGTTCGTGCGTGATGAGGTGGATAACGGTAGCCGTCGACGCGAAGTCGACCAACCACGGAGAAGACTGGTTGCTGGGTTAAATTTGTGGTGTTGTTGGTGGTGGTATTGTTGGTGGTGGTGTTGGTGGTGGTGTTTCTGTTGTAGTAAGGATTGTAGGGGGAAGGGGAGGGGAAAGATCAACGATACTTTCCGATAGGACCAACCACCCATTCACGTTATCAAGAGGGGTATATGAAAAAGTCTACTGCTTTGTGCTCTCTAATGAGGGTGGGTCACCTGGTTTCGTGATCGCAGCAGAGTACAGGAATGTTGAAATGCTGTTCCCTACGTCGTGTGGCACTCTTTATTTTTTTTCTTTTTTTTTTTTTTTTTTTTTTTCTCTTTCGCGTTTTGCGGGGGGAGGTGGTGGTGGGTGGCTATCGAGCGGCGACGTTGCAAAAGATACGCGTCGAAAAATTAATCGCGCCAAGACTTTTAAGACTTTTAAAGTGCCTACATAATCCTTGTCGCATAGATGCAATGATAATGCTTGCCAGAACAGATGGTCTGGTGCAATACATACAGTAACAATCTCTGATAACCTGCGGTAGCATTAGACCGGCAAGTTTATCAATTTCATGAAAAATACTCTCTGTCCGAATTCGTTTACTGACTAAGTAAGGTAGGTCACGTACTCGCAACTGCTATTGCATGCCATACAAAAGATAGCCTTGGCGTGTTTTTCCTGTGTATGCAATAGCAGTTGCCAGAGTAGAGTGTTGTGTTGGTTTTAGGCAACCCAACCCAACCCAACCCAACCATGGCCCCGTCCCATGCATGCATGAGGTTACAGACCAATCAATACCAAGTCACAAGCGATCACTCGAGCCACAATAATAAACCTAAACGAGACCATCTAATTATTATCGGTGGTGGTGTCGTGCAAATAAACCTTATTCTGTGTTCCACTGGCTCGTTTGGCACACCCCACCCCAACAAGTAAAATCAATGTGGCATAACCCAATCGGTAAATCATAGCCCCACGTCTCGTTTGTTACCGGGTTTCAGCGTGGAGATGTTCAACGGGCTAACTGTTATTGTGGGTGCAAGAGAACAAATCTGAGAAAAGATCTGCTGAAGGAGGGGCGACAACCGTGACGGAAAGCAGGTTTAAGCCTACTTGAGGTGGGATTTGCGGTCCTAACATTCCCAAACGAATGAGGCGCTCCAAACAAACCACTAGGTAGCGCCACAGGGGAACCCAAATCCCCCCCTCCCCAAGAGCTGCACGTAAATATGTGAGTACTTCGGGGGTAGGGGTAAGTCTGTCAACAGCTGGTGGTGGTGGCAACATACAAACTGCTGACAGACTTACCCCTACCCCCGAAGTACATATATATGGTTCAATTCACCTCAGAGGGTGGGTGTGTCAACTTGAGTGCTTGAGTGGCAATAAATCTTGGAGGGAGAGCCTCAAGTTGAAGCCCTAAACCATCCCTTTTTCAAGCTAAATTTCAGTTTCTGCCAATGAGAATTCAAGTTGACACACTCACCCCTAAGGTGAGTTGAGCTATAGGTACTACGCGTGTCGGGGTAAGTCTATAGACAAGTGGCCGTGACACACAAGCAAATACCACAAAAACTCGAATGATCCGTTAGCCCCGTGAGATCAAAATTACCTCCACGGGAAATATCTGATGCAGATCGATCCAATCCAACCAATCACTCGAGAGATAATATCCCTGGGCGGAGATAACGAACTATTCGAGTTTTAGCGTTACTCAGAAATCCTCTCCCAATGCACCGCCACCTGTCTACAGACTTACCCCGACACGCGTAGTACTAGTAGCGCCACAGGGGAACCCTAATCCCCCCTCCCCAGGAGCTGCGCGTGAATATCGTAAAGACTCGATATGTGAGCCGGGGCCCATACCCTAACACATAGTCAACAAACCCAAAATCTACCATGCAAACACCACTCCATCCACCCCACTTCCCCCCCAAACAGACAAACCCCAAACCCCAACCCCTAAAACACTTAAACACAAACACCACAAAGCCCATCCCACTCAAACCCGCCCACTCCACCCCACTAGCTATCTACCATTACATTAGACCCCCAAAACCGAGTGATCTCCCATGATGCAGCGCCAATCTCCCAACCATCCTCGAAATTCATTTTCCATGATTGCTCTACTCCGTGAGGTCGCGAGTCCCCCATATCCGCTCGATACCGGTCGTGGCGACGTCTAGGCCACCACGGGCATCATTCTGTTTCTTCGGGCATTTATCTCTCTGCCTTTTGCGCTCTAACAGGTTTGGCGCGTACTAAATCTGATTAGTTTCCTTGTGCATACGTGGATATCTTCTATGCGGTGGGTTAATCCCCGCTTTAAGCGAGCCGTGGGGGCAGGTGAGGGGATAAGGTGGGCTTGGGCCGTCTTCAGAGAATAGGCTGTGTATAGGTGAGACTGCGTAAAAGTTTCATCCGATACCACTACATAGACTCATTTCACAACCGGCCCCAACCCTCGTCCCCATCGTCTTCAATTGCACTTATCGGTATTACCCTACTCCACTATAGCTAATGAGCAGACAACACCACAATCAGCACTGCCACTTACTCTGCTCCTTCTAGCGCGCGAAAACCATGTCCAGCCACCTACTTCTGTACCGTGTTGGCCATGCATGGCGAACACACAAACCTCAGTACAGGAGGGCAACGTCTGTCAGCCAGAGATCCTCGAGCGTATTTTACTTTTATATGATACGATAGACCAACATGTTAGGTTGGGGGGGGGGGGGTGCCGGTCAGTTTTATAGATACTCCGATCCACGGCGAGTGAGTGAGTGAGACACCATGACTCGCTTCCAGCCCCAACCAAGAACACACCAACACAGCCGCACCCCAGTCCGTAATCGCAGTTCTCCCGACTCTTCAAAGTCGGTCCTCGCTGTAAAGGTTTAGTATCCCTTTCTTTCCCCCACTCAGCAGACTAGACCTAGTTCGTTCGCTCGTTCAAGGCACACCCCACCCAAATCCATATTTTCATCCAAACAAACCCCACCACCGTAGTTCATATCCTTTATCCACCACCACCCTCCCCACCAATCCGAGGACACTACTTTACTTATCCCGAACCAAGAAGCGACGCCAGCACTCTAGATAGAATAGACGAGTGACTTTCCATGACGAAGCACCCAATCCAACCGGTTAGTATATGCAACGAATCCGTCCAGCAAGCTAGCACCGAAATATCCGTCTCCACCGCGAGATCATAGTTAAGATCCAGAGTGCTGCACAACAGCAACAATAACAACGGCCACCCCACGCCCCACGCCCCCCCTGTCGTTATCGTCCAGCAGATCCATGTTTCGTCCTTTGCTTTGCTTTGCTTTGCTTTGCTCTGCTCACTCCCACTTTGGAGGTTACAGAGTTTTCTCCAGTTGCGCGCTTTCTTGACGGGCGAGGGCTGCTTGATCCAGGGTTTAAACCAGACTTTACGAGATGTATGCTGATGCCGGGATTACTTACATACTTTACCGCCCGGGCGGACATCTTTTTAAGGAAAAATCTCAGCCTTAGTCAAATCATAGTCTAATGGAGGTCTTATAAATGCTTTTCAGTAGAATTTAATTATGGTTTGAGGCCTATATAAGGGAAAAAAGAGTCCCAGCTGAAGATTTTTATTTCTTTCAGGCCTTCGTTAGGCTATGATTTGACTAAGCCATTTTTGCAGCTGAAAGTGGGCTGAAAAAAATATCCGTTCTGGCGGTAATGTATGTAGTTTGGCAACATATGATGGTTCGTGTATTAGTAAGCTTATGTTGCTTGGCCCGTTGCATAGCACTTGGCGACGAGTGATCCCCCGTGATTACGACATCCCCAGCGGCACGGCACGCACGGTTAGTGAACATCAACAAAATAATCCAAATACTCCTCTTGCAATTCTACCCCACCGTCCGCCCACAGTCGCTCGCCTGGCGTGGTGCATGTTACCGCCGCGCCGATACTCCATGTCACTCTCACTCTCCTAGTGAATACCCTTTACCTTTTCCCATCGACCAGATAGATAGATAGATACAGCATGCACATATCCTATATATATCCAAATTACACATCTTCATCCGTACTCATTCCATATCCACTCAATTCATCCCCCACCCGAGAGACCAAACTCGTCCAGAGAAAAGCCCCACCTCACCTGATAAGAACCGAGAGGGGCGTGACGGATAGAGTACAGAGGTGAATCGGCATTCAGTGTCAGAGCGGGGTATTGTGAGTGCATTGTGGGGGATTAGGGGAAAAGCAGATGGCAAAACAGACGCTGGGAGCGTGGCGGTGGGGAAATTGAAGAAATGAGGGGTATTAATTGTACATACGCGTGATAGAGGTTGAGCTGTTGAGTAGTAACGGAAATATTAAGCAATGCTGAAGAATCAGAATACGTGGAAATAACTGTAACGGACGATGACTAGTGGGTCTGAGAAAGAAAGTGGCATGGTGGGGTAGATGTAGAGGTGGTGAGGCGAGTAAGCCCACCGTACGGAAGAGCGTGAAGGGTCCAGACGTAGGGAGGGATAGAAGTCCATGTAGTGAGATCAATGTACTGAAACACGCTGCGTGTAAAAAGATGAGAGGTCTAGGCTAAGATTGAGAAATGGTGGTTTAGGGTTAGAGGTGGAGGGTAGGTGGTGTAGTGATGGAATAAAACCGAGAGGAGGGCCAACTAAATATTTTTCGTAGTATGAAGAATGACTGAATTGATACTACTGTACTAATATAGAGGTACGCTGGCTCATTTAAATACGTGCTGACCTCTCTAAAGCCAAATTATCAGAACCTTCATGCTTGCTGCTTCCCTTTGATCTGCCGGCACTATGCCTTCCTAGTTACCTCCTTTCACGCTCTCTGCCGTGCCTTTCAAACCGTGCCTTTCATATGCGGGAAATCATTCAACAAATATGGGCTCTAGCATATCCTTTTTCAAACCAAAACATGACCCAATATCGACAGCAATCAACCCCAGCAGCTGTCTTTCGCCACAGATACAATTCATAAGAATTGCCAGCATCCAAACAAGTCAATTCTTGAAAGGTCGGAACAATATAATTAACGATCAATACTATTTCAGTTCATGTAGCTATTAGGTTTCCACTTCCTCTACAAAAGCACCTATAGTCTTGTGGGCCCACCCGGGCTTCTGCTATTAGAGAGATTTAGCAAAAATGTTAGGCGAATATTTTTATTATTTTCCTTCACCCTTGCACGGTCCATGTGGCAACCATTATCCCCCATACAAAAAAAAGAAAAAGATAGAGCTGCAACCCCCCACATCGAGTGTTCTAGCAGCAAGAACTATCACCCTTTTGTTCCATGAACATAATGAAGTGAGCTCTAGTATCTTGTCAGCATATTCCATTTGGTTTGAATGATTTAGAGCCCTTACCGCGTATTTTCGAAGTGAAGAGCAATCTAGGTGGCTAACCACCTAGAAAAAAGAGTTGCAAAGTACGTCCAGGTAGCAAAACTTGGCCTAGAGAACCGTGCTCGGGCTTCCCTAAATCTCTCTACTTGGGTCAGGCCGAGCTGGGCCAAGTATTCGGTAGGCCGGGCTAGGCTGGGTGGAGGCAACTCTACGCCCGGGCTGGCCCATTGGAAGCCTTGGATGATGAAGACATCAATCTTGTCTCGAAACACGTTAGGTGAGCCTAGGTAGAATGGATGGAGGGCAGATAGAAATTACCTTCATAGTGCAGATGATCAAAAGCCGTGAGACGACATGAGCGGGCAGTCAAGGTGGTGGGAGGGGCACATATATCGTGGGATAGATGCACCGCATCACATATCGCCAAACGATTGCGTGCCAAAAACCATAGTGCCCATGTTGGAGAGGGTGACGGAGGCTCAAGGTTAGGCGATGTAAGAGTAATTCTACAACTTTCGTTAGCTATCGGTGTCTCAGGTAGTGCAGTAGCTAAATGGGATGATAAAGATGCATTGACGCCTAGCGCCAGAAAAGGGATAGTGGGGCATTGTGCGGGAGAGAGAAATAGTGTGCGTGGGGGTAAAGAAATAGAAGGAGAGGTGGAGAGGAGGGCACTGTGTGCGAACTAGGAGCAGATTGAGAAGGAATGGAGAAAGAAAGTGTGCGAAAGGAGAAGACCAGAAGAGTACGATGGACAGGTAAAAAAAAAAAAGGAGGGTATCGTGATGGTGATAAAGGCGGTGAGCGGGATGAGGGGAGCAGCAAATTGAGCAGTGATGGCGATGAATAAACAAGTGAAGGGGTATATGGATGAGCGCTGGATGGGTGAGAAAAAGAAAGGGCGGTGGGTGATAAAAAACGCTAGGGTGACGTATGAATAAGAAGAATTGTTGAGGGAAAAAAAGGTGAAGGGGGCATGTCTGGATGGAGGGGTAGATGCAGTGCTGCGGTTGGTGCGCCGCGTATATACAAGGATGTGTGTAAGATATCAGGGAGTCTCGGATGGTGATATAGTGATTGAGAACTCGGGGTGATGGAAATCGAGGGGTAAGTGGTGTAGTGATGGTATAGGTGATGGTGCTGATATGGTATAAGGATGGGATGGAATCGAGAGGGGACGATGGATAGGGTTGAGAGGTGGGTGGAGGGTTTATAGATCAAGATGGATGAACATGAACCCACGGCCATCGGCAGAAGAGGGGGTGGAGGGTATCATAGATGTGGGGCGGTGAGCGTGCAAAGAGTTGAGAAAACCAGGGAGTAGTTGGACGGGTAGAAGAGGAAGGGGTGGGGCAGCGGGTATCCAGAACGAGTAAGAAATAAGGGTATTGTGCGTGAGAGTGAAAAGCAAGGAGGGTTGGAGAGCATCGTATGCGGATGAGAGCAGTAGGTTGAGCGGTGATGAAGGAAGAAATGGAGTGCATGATACGAGAAGAGCGGGATGATGTGGTGGATGAATGGGAGAGAAGAAAGAGAGGAGGGGTATTGTGGTGAAATATTGAGCGGCGAAGAAGGAGCGGCGATGAAGGAGGAAATGGAGTGCGTGATACTGGCGGATGGGTAAAAGAAAGAAAAGAGAGGATAGGTATCGTGATGGCATTGAGCAGTGATGGTAGCATTGATGAAAAAAGATAAAGGTGAAGGGGCAGCAAAAAAAGTGACATGGTGCAGGTGATTGAAAATCGTGGGGCGGGTGAGAAATAAAGGTTGGACTCATGAGTAAAGATAGGTTGAAAGGAGAGAGGAATGAAGAGGCCTGTTGGAGGGGCCTATAAGGTACTCGGGTCGGCTTGGCATCACACAGAAAAAGACGAAATCACAGGGTTAGGGATGATGGGATGGATGGAGAGGTGGAGGGGTGATGGAGGGGTGATGGAGGGGTGATGGAGGGGTGATGGAGGGGTGTGGTGCATGATGGGGGATGGATGGAAGCCAAAGGAAGCCAGCAGAGCCACCGGAAAGAAAGAAAAAAGCAGAACCCACCACGATAGAAAAGATGCCGAGCACAGAGAGATGCATCAGAGCACAGGACAGGCAGCGCAAAAAAAGATCCACAGAGAAAGGGTACATGCCTCGTCCCACATCCCCCCATCCCAACCACTGCTACACTGTGATGCAATAAAAAAAAAATGAAAAAAAAAAAAAAAAAAAAAAAATGACACTCATGACACTCACGACACTCATTACAGCCTCGCCCCTGACCTCCCTCTCCACCACAATTCTGCTTCCATCCCTCTCATCCCCCACCACCAACCAATAAATGTAAGTACAACCCTAGCCCCCCGTTGCCAAGCCCCACAGGACAAAATTATTACCATTCCCCTTTCGGCTTTCTACTAATTCCCCTATCCGTCCTAGCCCTGCCTGCATCGACAACGTTGCAACTGCTGTGTGGCTGCGACAACACAATCCATGGTAATAAACGACGGCGAATAATAAATGCTGATAAATGGCAACATATAATAAACGATGACAAATAAACGCTCAAGTTAGAATCTCGATTGGCTATTTAAACTATCTACCTACCACACAAAAACTCTCTAAAAAAACAAAACAAAACAAAACAAAACAAAAGATTAGTAAACATCCCTTAACAACCTGCCCTCCAGATTCGTTGGTACCCTCTCACCCTCTCATCCGCCACCGAGTGATCGAGTGACCCTCCATGACCCACATATACCCACCAATCCCAAGAGTCCAGCCCCGGACCCCTGTAAAAACCTTACCTCCCCATTATGTCATCCTCGGCAATCGGGGCCCACCATTCCCCCCATTGGGCGCCTGCATATCTCGAGTCGCACAAACTCAACAACAAGGATCTGTTTCTTATTTTTTTTTTCTTTTCTTATTTCCCCCTGATTTCATTTACCCTACGCATTCACACCGTACAAGGGTAGCACAGACAGCTTACCTTTCTCTCTCTCTCTCTCTCTCTATCTCCCCGCCTCTCTCCCCGCCTCTCCCCCGCCTCTCCCCCCCTCTCTTCCCCCTCTCTCCCCCCTCTCTCCCCTCTCTCCCCCCCCATCTCTCTCTCTCTCTAGCTACAATGGCGTCCCCCATATCTATCCCCGCCACGCCCCACGTCGCGCCTCCAACGCCCGACACCGACACTGACAACCACCACTTTAGCTTTCGCCGTCCCAGCAGCACCTCAGGCCTCGGAATCGCCGGCCTTCCCACCCCCACCTCCTCCACCTTCTCCGCCGCCGCCTCCTCCTCCTCCCTCTCCCCACCCGAGGACCTCTTCCCACCAAACTACTCCCTATCCTCGACTCCCTCGACCAGGTCCACCCCGCCCACAAAACGCGGCCCCTTCAACTTCCAGCCCACCACCGCCACAAAATCACCCCCAATCTCCAAGCCAAACCAGCGCCGCGGCCACCGCTACAAACACTCCTCCATCTCCCACCAAATCTTCCTCGAGCCGCCTCCCCGCGCACCATTGGTCCTCCCCGCCTCTCTCCCAATCCCCACACGCGGGGAGCTTCTCTCGTCCACGACCTCAAACCAGCGAACCCGTCTTCTCTGGTGCGCGGCGCACCTGGCCGTGGCCCTGGCGACGCTGTACTCTGCCGCCGAGTCGTTGTCCGTGACTGCGCTGTCGCATCTCCTCGTCTTTGACGCGCTCAGCGCGTCGGTCTGCGTGAGCGTCGATATACTCGGCAACTTTGAGGTATGGAGGCGCAGCTCCATCCGCCACCCTTTTGGCCTCGAGCGGGCCGAGGTTCTCGCGGGCTTTGCTATGGCGGTGTTGCTGCTGTTTATGGGCTTTGATATCGTCAGCCACACCGCCGAGCACCTCGTCGAAGGATGGTACGAGAACACTGCCAGTGACATTGACGGCGGCGAGAGCATACACGAGGTGCACCTCCACTCTGTGCGCGTCTCCCCCGGCAGCGTCGACCTCGCCGCCCTCGCCGCCCTAGCAAGCACCCTCATCTCCGGCCTCCTCCTCAAGAACCACGCGCGCATCAGCCGCGCCATGAACTTCCGCAGCCTCGGGCACCTCCCCATGATACTCCGGAACCCCTCCCACTTCCTCACTGTCCTCGCCTCACTCACACTTCTCCTCGTCCCCCTACTCTCAGTCCACTTCTCATCCCTCCTCGACCTCGGTATGGCCCTAGCCATGGCCATCTCAATGGTCGGCATCGGGATCCGTCTCGTCAAGGTTCTCGGCGGAATGTTACTCATGAGCTACAGCAGCGGCCAGCATGGAACAGTCGAGGAGGTGGTGAGGGAGATTGAGGGCGACGAAGCAGTAACGGGCGTCAAGGACGTTAAATTCTGGCAGGTGCACCATGGCCTGTGCATGGCGTGTATGAAAGTGAGCGTTGTTGCCGGGGCCATCGGCGAAGGCGAGAAGGGCGTCAGGGAGCGTGTCTCGAGGGTCGTGAGGGAGAGGCTGGGCGGCGGACATGTAAAGTGGGAAGTGAGCGTGCAGGTTGTTGGTGGGGCGCTGTAGTGGATTGGAAGGGGTTAATACTGACGAACAAATGTCTTCTATGTCTTTTTTCGCTTTTTGCGCATGTTCTGTATCTGGGATTATATGTATATTACGTATATAATACATTGGCTCATAATTAATCACTCGGCTACACTACTACTCGTACATACAAAAGGGGCTAGCCTACAATCAAACAGTCGTTATCGATTAACTTTTTGTGGGGAGGGGAGGGGGATCCATGAGTGCGGGGTGCGGGGGTGCGGGGGTGCGTACCTACATATTAAGTCAACGGGCCACACACACTATGTAACTACCCGCCACCACCACCACCACCACCACCACCACCACCACCACCACCACCACCAACCACCACCAACCACCACACCCCTCCACACCCACAAAGCACCTATTCCCACCCCTACCAGACACAACACAACACACCACACAGCCAGATTAAAAACCGCGACTCAACGACCTATCTACAGCACAATAAAGAAAGAAAGAGAGTATACACTACAGCCTCTAAAGTATATATATCTACCGCCTTATAGTCTCCTTGGACGCCTTGGCGGCCCACTTTTTTCCTATGGGTGTACAAGCCAGACCATACACACACACGCCCACAAGAAGAACACACCCCCCCCCCTCCCCTCCTATATCAAACTCCCACAATCTCAGTGGTCATCTATACTACCTGTAGATACCATTACATGATGACAGCATGTGGGGTGGATGCTTATGTATAATTATAGATATGGTAGTAGATAGGTAACTACATGTATATATATGTATAAATATGTCTTCTCGCTCAATATCAATATCCAGTAAAATTACAGAGCATCATCTATACTCCAGCCTAACCATCTAGGTAAAAAAAAAAAAAAAAAAAAAAAAAAGAGAACCAGAGAAATCTATGCGCTCTATCGGTTGCTTTTCCGTGACCAGCCCGCTCTAAACAGAAAAGAAAAATAAAATAAAGGAACGTAAAAAAAAAAAAGCAAATAGGAAAAAGAAACGATAAAAAAAAAAAAATCTAAAATCTAAATCTAATCCAAAACCGCTCTAGTCTAGAAAAAGAGTAAAATAAAAAATAAAAAAAAGAAGCCAGCCGTTCTACCATATAAACATACACACATCACAACTCGCTATCAATCTCCATGGCCTCATTATCATCAGCGGAGTCACCATCACCAGCAGAACCAGAAGCAGAAGGAGCAGCAGTCATGGCAGGAGCCGCCGGCCTCTCGGGCAGACACTCGCCACCCTCCTGCACATACCTCACCATCATCTGGCTCTCCTCATGGCTATAGACCCTATACTCCCCGCCATTACCATCCTTATAAAAGAGGTCCCACACCTGAAGGCTCTCAATCTGCATCTGCTCCTTCATGAAGCGCATGACATTGTTCCAGCACCCGCTAAACAAAAGCCCATTCCCAATGAGCACGGACCTCAGCGTGCCCTTGTGGCGCTCCAGGAACGAGATCAGCTCATACTCGTGCATCTCCGCGGTCCAGAGCTCAATCTTTCTCAGCGCCGGCCATACCGTCTCCTCGCCAAAGATATGGGGAAACAGATACGAGTCCGCCGGCACCGTATGTCCAAAGCCTAGACATAGCTCCTCGAGCTTCTGCGCCGGCGCTAGCACATTCAGCAACGGGCTGGCCTTCATGTTATCGATACCCTCCTGCGAATCAACGCCAAGATGCAGCTCCAATACGCTGCAGTCCCTCAGCACGACCGCCGCGCGCGCCAGCAGCTCCGTATCCGCAAACACGCCTTCGTGCACAATCTCCTCCGTGTTCATGCCAGCCATACCGAACGAGGTGAGCCGCGTCCCGGCGGCGTATGCCGCATTCACCAGGGACGCAAACCCACGGAGATAGTCATTCTCGAGGCCGTGCTCGCCGTGAAAGTCGTCGCGCATTTCAAAGGGGTAGTCGTCAACGCCGCGATATGTGTATACCCTCCCGGTTGAGCCAATCAGCGGTGCGCCGTGAATCATCTGGATCTTCTCTAGGCGGGGGAGGCCCGTAAAGGCGGTGGCCAGCATCTCCGTGTGGGACGGCGCCGTCTGAAAGTCGTACCAGGCGTCGATGGTCTGCGCAAAGAGCTGTTGGGCGCGAGAATCCGGGTCCTCCGAGTGCGAGGCGTGCTCAGACCGCAGCTGCGTGTTGAACTCATCCCAGATCATGTAGTTTGGCTCCTCGATGCCGTACATGATTTTCTTGACATGACGGGCAAGGTGCGGCCGCTGCGAGATGGCGAGGAGACGGCTGACGCTGGTCTGAGTGGGCTTGAGTGGGACAGTGTGAAAGAGAAACTCGTTGGAAAGCGCTGCGATCGAGCGCTGGACGAGGCGAAAGGACGAGAGATCAGTCTTTGGGTTGAGGTGCGTGATGATTTCGCGCATGATTTCTGGACTGAGTTTCTCCATGGTTGGGAGTGGGAATGCTAGCGCCACCCGACGGTGAGGATTTCAGGGGTGAGAGCTGTCATCGATCGTTAGGAAAGCTTGACGGGGGAGTAAACAATAGGAGGAGGACAAACTCGTAATGTAAAAAAGGCCAAATCTAGAAGAACACAGAGATGTGCTAAGTTCGTAAACAAGAAAAAAAAAAAAATGTGTGTTGATAGGGGGGGGGGGGGGAGGGGGTGTGGGGGGGGGAAAGAAAGGGCGGTCTTGCGAAACCCAAGCTTTAATTTGCCTTTGTTCCTAGAACCTATCTACAACAACAGCTTGTTAGCTTACTATGAACCGGGAGAAGATAAAAAGATAAAATGATAAAATGATAAAAAGATAAAATGATAAAATGATAAAAAGATAAAAAGATAAAAAGATAGAAAGATAAAAAGATAGAAAGTAAGGGCAAATACCTCTATTTCAAGTGACCTTCAAGTGACTTGTCGCCTACCGCGCAAATTATCAAGAAGCTGCGTATGAGTAACAGTCTACGGAGTAAGCAGGGGAAAAGCAGATGCACATGCTCGGATATATATGGGAGAGGCCACGGTTATTAAAAAAATTTTTTTTTCCTTCTCTTGCCCTTTTTTTTTCTTCTTGGTTGCGTTGGCTGCAAGGGGGGAAATCTCCCACAACCAATCGCCGCCGCACCAAAATCTATTTTGGCCTTGGATTAGGCTTAGTTTGACTGAGTGGTGTGGGGGGTGTAAGATTCGCCTCGCGGATCTGGCGCTGATTGGTAGATAAGGTTCTAGAAAGCGAGGAACAACTGGAGGAGAGTAATCAAAGGGTAAAAAAAAAAGTGCTTGTAGGTACTTACTCTACAGTGTGATAGGGGAAACTATATACCTCATTTTTTGGTGCCCCGAAAAATCCTCCGTTTTACATATTTTCAGGGCTGCGCTGGTTACATGAGCTGGCTGTCACTTGGCGTGCCGTCGCTTAGATAAGTCAGTCATGAAAGATCACTCGGCTTGGCGTGAGGAGGCGAAACGTATCCCATGGTCCGTCGATGCTGACCCAACTCGATTATTTGCCAAGAATTTTCACCTGACCCGGCAAAATAAGGGATTTTGGTGTTCCAATTGGTCAAATATCTTGATCCCCAATCACGAGAAAATTCTTGGCAAAAAAAAGTGCGAGTAGAACCTGCCCCACATCAGGATCTTTCGATAAAAACGTTGCTAACCAAGTCCCTGCAGTTGAAAAAAAAAAAAAATGGAAGCTATTTTAGCTAAGCCGCACAACCAGCCAATCATCAAGCAGATAGATATGCTTGCCAAGATCAAGGTGAGACAGAGAGTCCCCTGCACAATCTTGCTCACTTGCTGTGCGCATAATCAGCCCAAGAGCAGATTAAAGTTTATCCAGGAATATAACGCATCAACTCCACAAGCTTGCTCGCTAGAAGTAGGCTCCGGATGAGTTACATCTCAGGTGCAAGTGCAAATGTTTCATCCAAATCAGCTCTGCCAACTAGACCGCTTCAAGCTGGTGTACGGCGTAGTGGTAGTGGTAGGTAGTGATATTATGAAATGATACATACATGGCGATGGGTGCTCACAGTCACCCTGAGATATTATCTACGGCGATTTTATTGGGAGTGATGTGTGGTCTGACGGAGCGGCATATTTTGGTCCTGGTACTTTGCGTTTGGAAACATGAGCTTTAGTACAGGACAACATGAAGAACATGTCGTTCTTGGTCGATGGTGTGGTTTAGTGGTGTATATGTGCTGTAAGGAGGTGTTGACCCTCGGTGTACGTACAGATCTATGGTTCGGCACCGGTGCGTTGGGTTACACTTCTTGACCTGAATAGCCCCTTTCAGTGGATGCGGTACGGTCTCCATATGTACTAGTATTCATATAGACCACCTAATCGCTAATCTAGGGGATTAAAGGTACCAAGAGGGAGGTCCTATTACAAGGATACGCACCTTTATACACCGTCTGTCGATTACTACCCCTCTATAATAGAGAAATCAACATATATGGGGTAATCTACTATTCTATAGCAGAGACAACAAGATCAGATCCATCAGTAAAACCGCACCAGATCCGCTTTTTCCCAAGTGGTCAGCATTTTCCGCCAGACAAAGGGGATACACGGCCCACAAGCCACAGCCAAGCCACACGAGTGACATTCCATGTCGCACCCACATCTGTCCTGCACCCTCACATGCTACGCAACGATTCGCCAATGCACCGAACACTCTCGAAGCTGCACCTTCCCCTAGCGAATCACAGTTTCCCCTTCCCCCCGCCCCTCAAATCTCTGGTATGTAGGGCTAGGTAGGGTACCGTCGACTTCAGCCGCAACATCCACCCATCCCAGTCGCTTATGACGTCAGCCGCCGTCATCACTGACCTCACGCTGATCTTCCCCCCCCCAGCGCAATAAGTGCGCTCCGAATTCACCAAAGAGAAAAGCTTGTTTGAGGGGGGGGGCTAGGTATTAACTTTTTTGCGTTTGCTTTGGAAAAGTGCAATCACAAGCTTTGTGGCAAGCAAGGATGCGTATGGGAGCCGAAATTGATCGACTGAGAAACCTTGAGTGCATTTAATTTTACTCGATTGAGGTCATGCTAGAGCATGTACTCGGCCACCAGGAAAATAACCAGAAAATACAAGTGGCGGAGACATGGGAGAGATCACCGCCGCTACATACTCGATACTGGGCATATGAATGAGAAAGAAAACCAAGATTTATTTGTGTGGTGACCGTTGTAACGGATTTTCCCGTTCATATGCTCAGAATCGTGTAGAAAATTATCCCTGTCCTGAGCAAGCTGCGTTTTTTTCTGGTTATTTTCGTGGTAAACGGGGTATCTACACCCTCAACATGTTTTTTTTTTGGCATTGGTTCTCGGCCTTGATCCTGATTATCCATACCGGGAAATCATGATGCTCAATCAGAAAAACAAGCAACCGGCCGGCCGTTACGTAGCTGTGGTAGCTGTGGGGGCTATATATACCAAGCACCGAACCTTTTTTTTTCTACATTTCTACTTGCATCATTCAGCACGACCATCATCACCACCACCACTACAATCCAAACAATCAAATAGCATAAATAATAGTAAATTACATTACAGAAACAAATCACAATCATGGACACTGTCTACAACGCCGCCAACGCCGCCAGCAGGGCCATCTTTGGCGACAACAACAATAATAACCCCCAAAGCCAAAGCCAAAGCCAAAGCCAAAGCCAAAGCCAGGGTCAAAACCGAAACCCAAACTCAGTGACCACAGACACAAACACAAGGTCCTCTGCCACCGAGACAAACCCCTTTCGCCAGAGCAACCTCGACACTGATACCAACAACCCCTTCCGTTCCACCCTTAACCCCACCACAAAACCATTCGACTCCACAAACACGAGTGGCTTCGGCACTCAGCACACCGCCACATCCAGCATCCTCAACAAGCCCCCCCACGACACAAACGTCGGCAGCCTCGAGCGTTCCAGCGCTACAACCTACGACACCCCCACCTCCACTGACTTTTCCCAGCCCTCGACGGCGAGTATCTACGCTGAGCACGCCTCAAACAACACCTCAAACAGCACTGACGCCGACAAACCCAAAACCACAACCAACACCCTTCCCAAGCCCTCCGTTGGTGACCTCAACAAGGACGGCGCACGCCATGACCCCAGTGAACTCGACCTTCCGAGGACCGGCGTGCACGAGAGCAACCCCACCATTAGCAGCGTCCATACCCACGACCAGGACACAGAGTTCTCACGGCGCCATGAAAAAACACACAACAGCCGTTTCACGGAGGACACGGGGCTGCGAGGCACAGAGGTGGAGGGGGAGAGGGGAAGTGGACATCATGAGCCTAGTAACCGTGACTTTGTGCATTTCCAGACAGCAGAGCATACGCCTAGCTCCGCTGTTCCAAGGTCTCTAGATGACCGTAATAAGAGCGACACCGCCGACTCCCACACCCCACACACGCCCCACCACCAATCCGGCGCCCTCGCCCAAGGCAACAACATCCAATCACTACTCAACCCCAACCCCGCTGACTCCACCTCCGGAATCTCCTCCACCTCCAAGCCCACCTCCACCACACACCCATCCAACACCGCCGGTAGTGCTACCCACGACGCCCCCACCAGCGGCGTCGAGACCGCAAACGCCGCCCCTAAGGCCGTGAGTGGCACGGGCAGCGGGCCCGGTGCAGCCGTCGAGCCAAGCGTTGGAGCGCACCCAGGTCATGCTCAGCAGAAGACGCCGAAACAGCAAGGCGCCGACCGGCCGCTTGAGGAGCCATCAAACCCGTCCGAGTCAACTTCCGGTTCTGACAACAACCACAGCAACAAGAACACAACGTCTACGGGCGCCCCAAGGCCATTGGGCTCAAGTACTCAAGGCGGCGATGCGCAGAGCAAGGGGACAGGAGAAAGGTACGAGAAGAGCACTGGGATGGCTGCAGAGGGTGGGGACTTTGATGCCAGTAGGCCAGGCGCCGGGAGGGAGGCTGAGTATGTTTCCACCATAGATAAACCTGGCGTGAACATGGAATCGGATGCTAACCAATAATTGTGAGTATTAGTCGCCTCCTCGACGAGAAAGGCATCCACCACGGCAAGGATGTAAAGCCAGATACCAGCGCCGCCCTCGCGAACGCTGGACACAGCAAGCTTCTCCCGGGACACAAGGACAAGAGCCATTCAGACACATCAAAGGACCACCACCACGATAATGCCTCGCCGACTGATAATGGGTCGGGGCATAAGGGGCTCGGAGAGAGGATCAAAGGTGAGTTTATAGCACTCGAGTCACTAGTGGTCAACAGGGGCGGGACTAATTTGGGCGCAGAGAAACTTCATATCCATCATTAAGGGAGTAGAAGTCTAATTTTTGTTTTTTTGTGTTTTGATTCTGTGGTTGGGTTGATGGGGGATTATTATTAAGAATGTAGGAATTAGTATTTAGCTATAGTGGAATTGGAATTATAATCTGGTAGCATCGATATGATGAGGACTTGCGAGTGCGGACATCTTGCGTTTTTGAACACGACTAATATTGCATATCCAGGTGTGCCAGAGAGGAGAGTGATGCAACGTTTGACCCGGAAATACGGAAAGCCGCAGGACCCCAACTTTTAACACAACACAATGCTTAAACAGGATTGCTATTTTAACCATATGAGTCTCTAGAATAAAGCCTACTTTTTTTTTTTTTTCAGGTGATTGATTTGGGGTTTTTAGCCTGCAAATTAAAGGACAGACAGTAGTAACAAAAGGAGAGGTAATAGCCATTCACATCAACTATTACTATAGATATACTCTCCATCTTCTAGATCGCCATAGAGCTCATTATGCTAGTGTTAATGAGTATGAGTTATTTGGTCGTTGCGTCACTTTCAATTATTAGGCCTTTTAAGCCACCAGTAAAAAGCCATAAGAGCTTGGTGTACCCAGATTAACGCTGCTGTACTTGGGACACCATACCAAAGGCGTCTATTCATGAACGGCGTTGAAAGTATCATACCTGCTGCCTCTGGCTATCTTTTTTTCCGCCGACCGTTTTTTTTCCTGGTGGCTTAGCGGCCGTGTTTAGAAGTGTTATGCGGGTGTTCAATTGGTGCGTTAGACAGCATGTATCGGATGAAATTATCGGTAAAAGAGGGTATGTGATATCTGATAATTCACGGACTACATGCAGTTCTCGCTAGCTAGGAGTGGAGTGTTACTATTTCCTCCGAATCGGGCCGAAATAGTAGTGTCTTGGCGAGCTAGAGCCAACACTACCCACCACCTTAGGCCCGTTCGGGTAAAAGGCGACAATAATTGGGAGGAGATATTTTGAGCCCAGATAACCCCTCCATTTTTGGTTGGATAGGGAAGGTATCAGGGATATACTCTGATTTCTTGTCTGGCCAGAAAGGTTGTTCAAGCTGCGCCATCTGTGGATCCCATAGTCTGTCGATGCTGACCCCCTATAATAGGGGAATTAGATTTGTACGGGAGGTCTATTGGGATAACAGGATCGATCTGTTAGTAAAGCCACACAAGATTTACTTTTTCTGGGGGGAATCAGCATTTTACTAACGGACGATGGGATAGGGAATGCAATGAGACGGTATTATATACCCCTCTCAGCTAGGTCGTCTCCAGCCGTGGCCTACAACATCCACTTTTAGTACCCTTCCCATTGTCTCAACCTGGACAAGAAAGTCTGGGGGACAGTAACCCGGGGCAGTCAGTTGGCTTTCTTTACCAGCTTCTGCATTCTTTTTGCTGCTCAATGATGAAATTCACTGGGAGACAGTTTGCGCCTGGCCGAACGGGACATCTGGATGCATGCTCTCATTGCCTCGCTAAGTGTGCCTGTGATCTGGTTTGGGTTATATGCAGTGAGCGTTTTTGGTAATTGTAACATCCAGTAGTAAACCGTTATGATCTCCTTTCATCCGTCCAATAAGGTATCGCTAGGCTTCAAATCGTTTGTGCTTTCTGATTGAAACGGGGTGATTTGTAATGTATGTTCCTGGTTGGCTCACCTCGGGATCCATATTTATTTTTTAGCAAGTAGAGTACGGCGTTGATCCCCAGTGAAGCCTCGTCCATTACTTGGCATGAAATCGTCCCAAAAATGCTAAGACAGCACATTTATACCAAGACACTGGCCATGAACCCGTGATGTATTCCCAATCGGGCAATTTTGTTTGCATATACATACTACATAGCTAATTCCTAATCAGGAAATTATTGGCCTGGAAGGTGACATTTGGTCAGCCTCGGATCTCACCAGAGGCCTAGCTTATACTGTTACTTACCTCTTTCTATGGCGGTTGGTGACTTTGTAATGGCGGTTCGGTGAGCATTGCATCACTTTAAGGTCGAAAACAAGATCGCTAGAAAGCCTCAAAAAGAAGGGAAATATCAAATCTATAGTTGTAGTGGGCACTAATGGCAGAGATAAATTGAATATATAAAACGAGAGAGGGAAGAGAGAGTGGAGGAGATGCAAACTATGCTGAAAGCGAGATACGTGAAATCATTTATCGCAAATGAGATAAAAATGTGATAAATAAGGAGATAAATCTAAGGTATGAGAATGGTCCCAAACTAGAGAGGGTGGAGGGTGGAAAAGATGCAAACTATGCTGGAAACGAGATACATAAAGTCATTCGCTAATGGGATAAGAGACAAATAAAGGGATAAATGTATGTGGGTTGGATGCCTTGACTTTCAATCTAAAAAAGACCGTGTTCTTGTATACCCGATGGCAGAGAGAGACGGGTGGCTGGGAATTGTTTTTCTAGTATCCAGCTTATAGCGCAGTAAAAACACCGTGTACCCGCTGGTCATAGGTGTTTCAAGCGGTGCTAGTAGACGGTTTACACTCCAGACAGTTTAGTGCCGCCTATATACTTGATGGCTAGCTAATGGCCGGTTCCGTAGGATCAAGAGAGTCACCTGGAGCTTCATCAATGCGTGTACACATAGAACACAGAACGGATGTAGGTTCGTTTGGGTTATGTTGCAGATGATCGTCCTGAACGGCGTTTCCAAAAGAGACATGATCGCAAGAAATACGTTGAGAATCTGGTGTAGATAAGATTGGGTTTAGAGAGATAACATCTGCGATGATGTCTATCGTGCCAGTCCGTATGCCATTGTCGGGTTCACCGTAGATAGGTTCAATTATCGCAGCAGAACTCGGGCCTGGTGGGTCGTGGAGTCTTTGCCGGCTGGGACTTCTTAGAAGACCAAATAATTCGGCTTCGAATCTTTCTAGTTTGGTATTCTATGATTCTCTTGTTAGGTGCAAATAGTCATGGAGTCGCGATTTTACGTACGAATTCGCGTGCTTGGGTGTATCCACGGAACGATCCTTCGACCCCGAATGCGCACAGTAGAACTATAGAAATGATACCGATTATCACTTCGCCGCTTAATTCTGAGCTTTGTGGATTGCTTAACTCTCTTGTGGGTGGCATCTTCGAGGTTGGTATGACGTTTGATGTCTGGGACGTTCAGTGATTTCGAAGGTGTTTTTTTTTGCAGATATATCTGTTTAATTAGGCTCATGCTCGAGGGCTTAAAGAGAGAGCTAATAAATGTACTTCGGGGGTAGGAGTAAGTGAGAAGACACCCTTCACCAAGCTTGGTAGCCTGGTGTCTTCTCACTACCCCTACAGAGAGGAGGAAAAAAGCAAAAAGGACTTGGACGAGATGGTAGGGGAGGAAAAAAGAAAAAAAAGCAGAACAAAAGGAAAGAAAAAAAGGACTGGACGAAAAGGAACTTGGGGTATCGATAGAGTATAAAAAAGCAAAACAAAAGGAACTTAGGGCATGGAGGAGGAAAAAGCAAAAAAGAAAGCCGTTCGCCGCGGTTCATGCATGACCCCGAACAGGGTAAGCCTCTCTTGCTATTTACAGCTCCTGCAGGTATGGCACCAGCATCTTATTCCCACATGTACACCTCAAGCGAAATAACCTTGGCGGCGATAAATACATAAACTAGCCATCCCCAACAGCAACACACATCTTTAGAGAAACAAAATCATATTCACCTAGGCCTAGATTGTCCTGATCGGAATATAGTTTTTGATTTAGCTCTTTATGTTGTGGTGAAATGCCTTAGGGATTTTGAACGAGGTGTGGGTTTTAGACTCCGAGCGCCATACATCATTATGGTACAAGTTGCTTTACCCAACGGTATTGTGTACCCCGTGGGTGCTGGAAAGTGATGCAACGATCAAATAGCCCATCCTTCTCAACAACCAAACTAGCGAACAGAATGTGGAGCGAATCTGTGGTACTTTAGGAGCTTGAGATCATAGTTATGGTAAGAGTTGATGTGGTTGACTGTTGCTTGTCACAAGTTGTCCTTCTACAGGCTAAAAATCCCATACCAATGACCTGAAAAACTGCAGACTCTATTCTAGAGATCCATTTATCATGCATATGACAAAGATATCAATCCTGCTCAAGCATTATATTGTATTAAAAGTGGAAGTTCTGGGTACCTTTCGCGTTGCTAGGTCAAGCGTTGCATCACTTTCCGGCGCCCCCCGGGTACATACACGTAGATATTGTGTGAAATGCACAGTATTTGCACAATGAGGTAGTGCTGATTTACAATGAAAAAGTGTTAATTTATACAAAAATAGTGTTGATACTAGTATGTTGATGGGCTCACTGGATTTGCTGGATTTGGTATACAGCTAGCGAGTGAGATTATTCAGTGCCATAACTGGAGGTCCTGGGCGTGGGGTTGCATACAAAGTGAAATGCAGTTAGGGCTAGGGGAATGTCAAGGTTAGGGGAATCTGGTGGAAGCCAGCTAGGTCAGAAGTAATTGAAGCTGATTTATTGCCTCCTATCATACCCATCGAATAAGGTCGGAATATATGTGACATAGAGCGGTGGAGGGTTAGGCGAGAGGGAGGGTATGGCGGGGCTTGATAGTTTTTACTACCAAATTGATGCAGATCTTTTAGTTAGAATTCCCATTCGTGAGCCAAGCCCCGCCATACCCTCCCTCTCGCCTAACCCTCCACCGCTCTATATATGAGAAAGATTTTGATATTCGGTATTACAGCCACCGAAGAGGTCGTCGATCAAGATCATTATGATAATAACGGTACCAATTATTGTGGTAATAACCAACTGTAAGCCCTGACATTCGTTACCATTAAGAAGGGCCCCCCCAAAAGGTATGACATCTCCCTCTCAACAGTTTCTACGATAACACAAAGCAGGGCGGGGCCGTGCCCGCATAAAAAAAAGCAAAAGATCAGTTACCGTTAAGCCTTGAAATGAGAGCCCGGGTTTAATGCAAAACAGAGCAATAGGTGGTGGCAAGCCGCAAAGCAACCAATCAGACGGCTTAGATCCGACCTTTGAACCCGTCTCCATTTTCTGGTGTCATTGCATTGGAGTTATAGGCCTACGTATACATGTAGGTTTGATTGGTTTGATATAAGACAACAACTGTCAAACCACACGGCGCTACAGCGGAACCCCGATAGTAGCATACTCAATAGTAGCATATTCTCGATAGCAGCATGTTGTTGGCCAATCCTGAAGAAATTGGCACAAGCAAATTTGTTCTCAATATAAGCATATTCGCGATAGGAACTTCCATTCCAGACCATATGCCACTATCGGGGGGTTTTTTTTTTTTTTTTAACCCATCTCTATTCTTGTTTCTAGATACAGAAAGATCGCATGCAGTATAAACTATGGCGTAAACAGACCTATTCCCAATGTATGCTTCGTGCGTCCCCTAAAGAAAACACATAAACAAAATCAAAGAAAAGATATATAACATGAAACGTAGGCGAACAAATGAAACAAATAAATGAGCATCGTAGGCCCGAATGCCTGCTATGAGACTTTTCATCATATGCGGAAGGGGCTGAGCGGTGCCACTGCGGAGTTGCTGGTCGAGGTGGTAGGTACTGAACCGAGGGAGGATGATTCTCTCGAGCCTGTTTGTAGGGGGGAGGGAACTTCTTTTATGGGGAAGTTGATTCTTGTTGAGGAGATAGTGGAGTTCAGGGCCCATGTCAGGGTAGTGTCATTCCATATTTCATCCAAGGATTCTATATGGTTGGGGAGTGGGTGGCGGAGGTTGGCCATGGCGGGGCATGTCAGTATTGCGTGGTGCGGGGTTTCATCCTCTTTTTGGCACTTTTGGCAAAGTGAGAGGAGGTGGAAGTTGATCTAGGATTTTTGGGCTCGGAGGTAGTTCTTATTAGCTCTCATCTGATGGATTCTGGAGGCTACGAATTTGTGGAGTGCGGTGAAGAGGAGGCATGTTATCACGGACCGACACCGACAGGCCAAGTCTAGGCCCGCCTTGCTGCCAGGAAGGCAACTGCGGAACAGGGTTGTATGAGTAATGGGTTGCTGGGATTTCCTATTTAGGTTTTGGTTGCGTTAGGCATTGCTGCGGCACGGTTTCTTCCTTGTACATTTTCTCTCTTCCCTCTATTTTTTCTTCGGTGTAGTGTGATGATAAATCAGTGGGGTTTCTATGGGATTCTTCGGGGTTCGGTTGCGTGAAGGTTCCTCTGTATATATAATCACTGCTGTCTTTCCTATCTTCTTTCTTTCTCCTTCACGCAACGTCTTCTTTCCGTTAGTTAGGTTTTAGTTTGAATATATCTTGGTTCTTTATCCTCGTCGGTAAATCAGCCCGACCCTCCAGTTGCTAGTACCCCGAATCGCTCCCCCTGCTCAGTCACGATGTCGTCCGTTAGATATGTCAGGGTGAGGATGTCCTTATAGTATTCGGGGGATGGGTAAATCGCCTGCCAGTTTACCAAGAGCTCTTGTTTGGTGCAGTACGACATCTTGTGGTGGGGGGGACTCCCTCGTCAATCAGGGGCCGGATGTGTGAGCAAAGAAGTTCAATTGGGAGGTGAGAGACACCTTTTTTTGCATTGGAGTTCCATTTTTGAGGGGGGTTGGATTTTCCCTTTAGTAGGGTAGAGTGTGAGTAGAATCTCCGGGAAGAGGGTGGGGAAAGAGGAGCTTGTCCTCCCTGTTATGGAGTTGTTGAGGGGTGAGGCTTGGAGGATGCATATCGACTGCTTGCATTTTAGATAGTGGCATATAACGTCGTGCCAAGACTTCGCGTTACGTTACTAGGTTTACCGCTGCACGGGAAGGTGTCAGCGATTCAGCTAAAGCATTCTTGGGTTTTCATTTGTAATCAGGTTTCCTTTGGATTCTATGGGTTTCCGTCACATGAGTTAGTAATCGGTTCTCGGCGATGGATATATATATGGGCCTGTCTCTCGCCTCTCTCTTTCCTTTCTTCTCTCATACCTTCGCTCGTAGGGTGTTATATTGTTGTCTTTGGATTCTCTGCGGTTATTATAGTTGTGTTACTAGTTTGAAATATATATATAGTTCGCGTTACTATAGTTCCTTCCTCGTCGCCGAATCATGTAAATGACCGGAACTCATACTAGTAGTTCGCTACGTTCATAAATCCGAGCCCGGTTGTCTTTCCATGGTTCCTCGCCCATAGATCATAGTTCATGTCGCAGAAGCGAGTCTTTCTCTTGGTATCTTCGAGTCCACTTACTGCGAGATCATCTATCTCGCTTGTTAGAACTCTAGAGAACTTGCTCTTGTCAAGCAATCTTAAGACCTCAAATAACGTGGCGATGAGGTCAAGTGGGGGGGCATTCGCTTCCGCCCAGAGAACTTTTTTGTTTGTGGATCTGAAGCACCCAGTGGCCCAACGGATGACTGAGTTCCAGAAGGTGGTTATAATTTTTAAGGCGGTTTTGAGGGTGAGGGTGGAAGCTCTGTATGTAAGAATTGGTCTAATTGTACGGAGGGCGATTTTCATGCAATTGGCCGAGAATAAGCCTTTGCCTGCTAAGAAGCGCGAGATAATGCTAAAGGCAGTTCTGACTGTCGTCAAGCGTCTTTGAAAGTGTTTGTCAGGGCTGAAGTTGAGGGAGAGCCAGAAGCCGATCCAGCGCACTTGGTCGCTTGGATTGAAGTTCTGGCCGTTCAAGGTGACGGAGACGTGACAAGGAGTTTCATTGTCTCTTGGAATACGCCAGTACATGAGTTCGGTCTTATTTACTGAGAAGCAGATGGTGTGAGGGACAGCGAGGGCTGTCAGTTTTGAGAAGCGGTTTTCTAGGGTGTTGATATGAGTGTGGGAGTGTGAGACGACTGTTATTACAAAGTCGTCGACGTATGATATGGTGAGACCTGGATAAGGGTCGAGCTTGTGAAGGAAATTCACATAGATGACGAAGAGGAGAGGAGAGGAGATATTGGAGACTGCTGTAGGTAATTTGGGGGATCCTTTGCATAGCAGTATATCACGGATGGGTCTAAGGCCTTACGTAGTATCTTATGGAGTATTCTAAGAGGCGAGGAGCCAAGGTACACGACCGAGGCCAGGGTAGTTCACGGTACGAACCGAGGGACGGGTTCGATACCGGTAGTATTCGAGGACTATGGGGCCATGGGTTCACCGAGTGCAAATAGTTCGGAGTTCGTGGAAATGCAGATGCAAACAGTGGTATTGCTAAATGACAAAGAAGGTTGCGTGAAGAAAAGGAAAGGAAAGAAACTATCTGGTGGGAGGTGAGGCCTCTATATATATCCCAGCACTTCCTTCGCTTACTCATCCATAGAATCTGATAGAAGAACATAAGAGATGTGTTATAAAGCGAGTGACTCATTAATCCCTGTATCCCAAAACCGAACAGAAACCCATAGAACTTTACTGACAAATGAAAACCCAACTAAAACCTTTTCCTTCACGCTTGCATGTGTCCTCATGCTACGCCGTGATATATACTTAGGTCCCCCTCTGAGGCCTAGCTCCTGATAGGCTTAGGTTTTCGTGGGTATCTATCGTGGAAGTCTTTCACGAGTTCGGGAAGTGTTAAAGATCTTCTGGTGGCTCTTGAGGATGGTTCGTCGTATCCGATGTATCGTCTCAAGTATTCCAGTTTTCACGGCGTCGTGAGTAGAACTGCATCTACTTCCCATTCCTGTTCTCCTTCGATCTCAGCTGGGGTGGAGGTGGTTGGCTGACCGGAAGAATTTGCTTTTTTTGGTTGATAGTAGTGAGGCGTGAAAGACTGGGTGGACTTTCATTGAGGCGGAGGTTGAGTTCATAGGCATAGGGACTGACTACTCGCGATATGGCGTAGGGGCCAATTTGCTTCCAATCCAGCTTCTTTGACGGTCTCTTAGTTAATAGATTTCTTATTGATAGCCATACCTTGTCTCCAGTCATGTAGTGTGGTGCCGGGACTCTGTGGGCATTGACAGATTCCTCCTGAATCCTCTGAGCCCGGAACATTTCCGCTCTCAAGAAGTCAAAGACTTGCGACATATCTCTTACCAGGGTGTTGGCTTGGTCTTCGTTGGTGGTGACTCCATGCCGTAAGAGGCCGAAGTTCATTCGGGGTTTATTCCATAGTTTCTTGGAGCGGTGACATGTTGGTCGATTTGGAGCGTGATTATTCGTTCTTGAATTCGGCCAAAGGTAGATAATCTGTCCAATTATCGCTGTTGGTAGTCCACATAGCCACGGAGATATTGTTCGTGATGGCGTTGATCGCTTTCCGTCTGACCATCTGTTTTGCGGGTGAAAGGTAGAAATTATCGTGGGGATATTTCTAACCGTTCGCGTAGTGCCTTCCAAAAGTCTGGCGTGAACTGTGTCTTGTGATGCGAGACTATCGTCGTGGGTAACCCATGTAGCTTCCAGATGTTTTCAATGTCATCCGAAGCGGACATCCTAGCGTTACTTCTTCTGTAGTGGGGATGAAGTGTCTCATTTTGTTAGGCGGTCTACCTACAACGAGGATTGCATTATACCCATTGCTTCATTAGCAGCCCTGTAACAAAGTCCATTGAGATATCCATCCATGGCCTTAGGGACTTGTAGTGGTCGAAAGTCTTTCCTTGGGGTGAGCTTCGGTTTGCCGCTTCTTCGGCGAGCGTGGCAGTTCATGGCGTAACGATCTGTGTCTGCTGTAGTAATATTAATTATTCGCGACTGAGCAGTTCGAGGTTTTCTCTACTCTGGTCGTGGTGTTCTTGAAGTAGTTGTAGTTGGAGTTCTTCGTATTAACATTATACTTTCCGACGGTATAGAAGTAACCTTCATCATCGTTTTCAGCGCATTCGGCGAGGGAGATTAGTTTTGTCTACTTAGTCCCATTTTTGAGCATCTTAAGGATCTTGGATGGCGTGCTATCAATTTGGTAAGCTTTGGCCATTAATTCCTTCACAGTGGGCATTCCTTCAGCGGGTTCGTTTGATAAAGAACCCGCTAACAAACAAACAAAATCCAAATTTTTCTTCTTCAAGATCGTTTGACTTTGGTGTGCTAGTCGTTCATCCCTCTTTTGGTAGGTCGCTGACCTTCTGGTAAATCATCTGGCTTGCCCTTGTTTTCCTGGTCGATACTTGGATTACAAAGTCAAATCGGGATAAGAATTCCGACCAACGTGCTTGTCGTCGGTTGAGTATCTTAATTAAATCGTGAAGTATTCAGGTTGCGATTGGTCGTTACCTTGATTGGGTATTGTCTTGCCGACTCAGGAAGTATCTCCATTCTTCAAAGGGAATGATCGCCAGTAGTTCTTTATCGTATATTCGTAATTCTGCTCAGCTGGTGAGTGTTTAACTTAAAAAAGTAGGCGATGGGGTATAGTATTCCTTCGTCTCACTGTGATAAGATGGCGTCGTAGTCTGAAGCGTCCGTTTCCACTATCGCTGATCTGTCCGGTCCCCAATGCCGTATGTATCGGTCTTTGTTGTGAATCATGCTTGAGTTTTGGAGCAATTGACCTTGTCTGACCATACCCATCTAACGTTCTTTTTGGTCAATCTTTGTCGGGAGACTACTTTCTTGAATCTGCTAGAATGAAGCGTCTGTAGAAGTTTCTGGCCTAGAACTCTGTCGTCGCTTTAAACACCGCAGGGTTCCCCAATCCCGTATTGTGGAAACTTTCGCCTCGTCCATCTTGGTGCCTTCAGGGGTTAGGACAAATCCTGGTATTTTGTTTCATGGACATGCCATTCGCTTCTACGGCAGGGTGTACCTGGTTGTCGTTCAGGATTTGTAGTCGCTTGTTGGCGTATTCGCTATGTTCTTCCGCGGGTGTTGGAGTAAATCAGTATGTCGTCCAGGTATGCTGTTGCGAAATAGTCTGGAGTCTTAGCATATCGTTGACCCAATGTTGGAGGAGGCGTTGGTCAATCCAAAGCGGCATAACTAGATACTCAAAATGGCCATATCGTGTCCGAAAATTTTCCATTCGTCACTCTTTGATTCTGAGTTGGTGATAACCGTCGCGGAGGTCAGGTTGGTGAAATCTTGGCCGATGACATGCCGAAAGTTTCTGGAGTCAGTGGTAGGGGTGTCTGTTCTTGATCGTCGCGCTTAAGAATTCACACGACGTAGTGATCATCGCCTTTCTTAACAAAGGGCACCGGCTGAGACACTGGCGGATCCTTCCTTTAGCAGGTATTCGGTGGTAATCTCGTGGGGCTTGAAGCTCCTCCTAGTCATCCCATCATGGGGCCAATCGAATAGTCTTTGTTTCGCTTCTTGTAGGTTGATAGGGAGGTCGTCATTGTTCGATGAGGAGGTAGTGCTGATCGTTATTTTTGTCGAGTAGGTGTAGGAAATGTTGGTGGTCAAGTGGTACTACGTCGAGAGGGTTGCCTTTTGTTGTCGCCAAGATGTCGTCCAATGCTTTCAGGGTGGTAGAGTAGAATTGAATCCCCTTGCGTTGTTTTTCTTTGATTAGGGTTTTGAAACTAACGGTTGAGATGTGGGTAATTGGTTTGGTGGGGGGTTGGATAGAGATTCCTTTAGCCCTGATCGGTTTTTTCTCGAGGTTGCAGTGCTTGAGGCAAATAGGAGAGTCGAAACATAACTCGTTGGTCTGCAGTCGATGGTGACTTGGTGTTTTCGCATCCAGGGGTATTATTCTGATGGGGTAATGTCGAGTTGTGTTCTGAAGAGGAGTTGTTCTTGATGCCTATGAATCTCGAGACTGAGGTTGGCGATGTCGTGACCTTTCACGATTCTATGGGTCGACCATCGATTACGTCGATTTGTCGAGTATTTTAAGGGGTTGGTGATTAACTTATGGTGAACTACGAAGGATTTGTCTATGAATCCATAACCTGATGCTCCAGTATCAATGAGGGCGTATGATGGGATAAAGAATCTTTATTTTGAGAAATCGAGCACGTTACAACTAATTGATTCCCATCCATATCATTCTCCAAAACTGAAAAGCAGAAACAGAAAGTTTAGAAAAATCCCCTTGTCCGGGCTGAGCCCTCAAGCCAGGGATAAATCTTCTTTCATCGCCGGAGTCTCTTCTTCCACCTCGAGTCTTCTGCTCCGTATTCTAGTTCTGTCAATCTTTCCTCTCATCGCAGGAGCGGCGTTAGGGGGTGGTGCTTAGGGGCAGTCTTTTACTAAGTGTCCCATTCCATAATAATACTTGGCCCTCGGCTCGGCATCTAGATTGAAGTCAGGTGTCTGCGGTAGAGAGGTCGCGTGACACCTCCTGTCTTTATGAGGGTGTCATTGGAGAGGCCGTGGCGCAAGCTGATCTGAGTCTTTGAGACGCGAGAGCAAAGGTTGATTAGTGAGTCATGAGATAGAAATGTGAGAAGCGGGAGGTTGTGGCAGGCTGATAGCGGCGTTGACTTTGTGTTTTACTGTCCGGCGTTAGATGCGGACAAATTCTTGACAGTTTCTGGGGTTACTTCATGGGCCAGCATTGAGTTCTCATTGAGTCAGGTTAGCCTTGATGTTCAAAACCGTTGTAGCCTGCTTCCATATCTCTGGAACTCAGTATTCTGAGAAGACGCTTGCCTTGTTGGATCCTTCCTAAGTTGCGACAGGGCTTGCGCAGTCTGGTCTCCAAATGCTGTTTCAATATTTCAAGAACCTCTCATGGATGGGAGGTTGACGCCGGTGTGGGTGAGGTAGGGAGGAATTGGTCCGCTGGGCGCTAATCATGAAATGGGCGTAGATGAGTTGGTCTTGTAGATCTGGGAAGCGGTCCATTGCCGACTAAAACTTGAGACGGAGTTGGTGCTGGAAGAGGAAGAATTCGCCGCCTTTGAACTTCTCTGGGTCCGGAAGTTTTGGTTGGTTGAGGTTGCGTGGGGGGTGTTTATGCAGTTCTGCGACCGGTGAGAACCCGGTTTTAGCGGCGGGGGTTTCTGGAGGGGGATCGCGGGTTCACGAGGAGCGGGGATCCGAGCTGCTGCGAGGTCTTCTAGTCTTGCAGTGAGAGCTGTCTTGGTAGTGGTCAGCTCTCTCCTCTTCTAGTCTAGTCGGTAAATGTCTTGAAGATCGCCGTCGTCATCCTCGTCTGCGATGGTTTCCTTTAGTTAAACTTTCATACCATTCCAGACTTCTTTGTGCCCGAATCGTTAGGGTGTGGAGGGCCTGTGTACGATCTTGAAGTTAGGGAAGGTTGTCGGAAATTGTTGATGTCTCTAGGGTTCTTCATGGGTATCTTCATCCGTGAGTCTGGTTTCTTGACGTGGTGGTCTATGGTCTATGGTATCGTGAGTCGTGTAGGTTGGCGTTGGAGACGCAACCTTAAATGTCACGGATGGGTCTAGGCGCTTACGTAGTATCTTATGGAGTATCTAAGAGGCGAGGCCAAGATCTGTGACGCCAGGGTAGTTCACGAACCGAGGACGGGTTCGATACCGGTATTCGAGGGCTATGGGGGTCAGCGGGTTCACCTGCAAAGTAGTTCGGAGTTTGGAAATCAAATGCAACAGTGGTATTGCTAAATAATGAAAGAAGGTTGCGTGAAGAAAAGGAAAGGAGAGAAACTATCTGAGGTGGGAGGCGAGGCCTCTATATATATCCCAGACTTCCTTTCATCCATAGAATCTGATAGAAGAACATAAGAGATGCGTTCTGAAAGCGAGTACTCATTAATCCTGTATCCCAAAACCGAACAGAAAGCGTAGAACTTTACTGACAAATGAAAACTCAATTAAAACCTTTTCCTTTACGCTTGCGTATGTCGCCATCTTCTGGCGTAATCTGATATGATATGTCTCGATAGGAAAAGCCTTGGTTATCAGTGCTTGAGGGTGTCTTCTGTCTTGACGTAAAGGCGAGAGATTGTTTAAGAATGTGATCAAAACCTTCTTTGACATTCAGGCAGAGTGTGGAACATTTGAGTTTGGCAAACTGTAAGGTTCGGATTTCGTGGTGGAGGGTGGTGACGGTGTCAGCGGTGGAGAGGCCCGCAATGGAGCCATATTGGAGGGAGTCTATGAGGTCTATGGCTTTTGCGACTTTTGCTAGACGGAGGGTGACAATCTTTTCTAGGATTTTGGAAAAGGTTTGGAGGAAGACTATTATCCTGTATGCTAATGGAGAGGAGTAGTTGGGCTTGTTGGGTTTGGCTAGGGTGATTCTGTTGGCCTTTTTGAGGCAAAGGGGGTGGTAACCTAGCGCGATGAGTGGTGAGAGGTTGCATCTGTGGACCCCTTTCCATACTGAGTAGGGGATGGTGTAGGGGCCTGGAGTTGAGAGGTTGGAGGTGGGTGAGAGGGCTAGGTGGACCTTGTCTGGTGTGATGGGTGGGACGTCCTTGAATTGGATAGGGGGGGGGGGGAGGGTGATTCAGGGCCAATATCGGGGTTGCACTGTATATACATATATTATGTAAGCATATGTAGAATTCGGGGTCCTAAATAATGACGTGCCAAAACGCGTCAAAAACGTAACGTTCAACAATATGGCCCTTTTTAAAAACCCCTGTCATAAGATATAACCTATGGTAGTTGGAAATCAATAATTTCGTGGTAGACAAGTAGGTGCTCATGCTCAGGATATAGGACCAGAAAATGCGATTGACAGAGCAGGGATTATCAGTATTGAATGGCGCTGACCTGCCATATAAAATCGTACTTTTGCATTTTCTGGTTCTATCTCCTGTAGGCGAGTACATACATGTAGATTACTACTTCCGTCATCTGGCCTCGATCGAAACTGTATGTGGTCTTGGCGAAACCAACCAAAGTCCCGAGATTTTCAAAGTCGGACCCATATATACAACTCTCCACATTTTATCCAGCAGATTTTTTCCAAAACATGTGGCTGTACACGGTAAGACTTTCTATTCCTGAGCTAGGTTAATTGGGTGAATTCTCGCGGAAAGTGGGCAACCCAAGCTGTATTGGAGCCGCAAGCAGGCAGGGTAACCCACCAAGAGCTCACCAAATCCAAATACACTGCCCCAAGCTCCCCCCCCCCAATAGCTCAGGTAACAACCCCCCCCCCCAGCTCACAATGACCGACCATCGTTCAGAAGCACTACTCCTAAAGCACTACCGCCTCGATAACGCCTTCCCCGAGGCCTGGTCCGATCCCATCGAAGATCTCCAAATCGCCCAACGAAAACAATTCCGAGCCTCCACAACCCGCTACAGCATCCTCCAAGAAGAGGGTATCTCTACTTCCTTTACCCGTCCTGACACTGACAGCGGTTTCGTGCCGGAAGATGAGCCAGATCCGCTCGGTAGTACCTCGAGCGTGGTGCGACTTCTGCGCGATAGGGGACTACCGGTAGAGGAAAACACACGGTTGCGCAACCGCTACCTCATCAGCAGCAAGACGTTCAGTCCGACGGCGTTCCTAAGAGATGTACACGCGGCAACGCCATCGTCAGAACTGCAACGCGGGTTGAGTTTGCTGTCGGGGTCGATTGCACAAAAGTCTGGGAGCCTCAAGCTTCTGGTCGAAAGTAATTTCGATCGGTTTGTGGCAGCAAAGGGGACCATTGAGGGTGTTTATAAGGAGATGAAGGCGAATAGCTTTCTGGATAAGGACAAAGAGAGCGAGTATGGAGTGGGCAAGATCAGGGGCTATCTCAATGAGGCTGAAGCGAAGACGGATGATGTTTTTGGCCCGGTTATGAAGGGGCGTGGGCGGGAGGAGGAACTTCGGACGTTGTTGAGCGTGGTGGAGCGTCATCGCGATATCTTGGAGATTCCAGGGCTTTTGAACGATTGTATCAAAAGAAAGGACTACGAGAGCTTGATCGACGAGTACCAAAAGGCACGTAAAGCGTTGATGGATTCGAGGGCACTTGTGCCTACAGAGCCTGGGTCGTTGGCAGTAAATATCAAGGAGGAACATATCCACCAATTGATCATCGCAGAGAAGATGTGGATCGAGGTCACATTTGCAATTGACGATTTTAAGAGAGATACGTGGAAGAGGTTGGCAGAGTGTAGGACAGAGGACAACCTGCACATGGAACTTATTGGTATCTTGCTTGAATTGGGCGTTGAAGATAACCCGATCTGGGTGTGGTTATTAAGTCGATATGAGTACCTAAAGAACAGGATCACCACGGTATTTGAGAGATCACGTGTAGAAATTGAAGGTTTGTCTACGGCTCACTCTTTCTTCATGAACGATCACTCACATCGTGCCCGGTAGTCCTCCGCCGAAAAGTAGCCTCCGCACCCCCGCCATCCTCAAAGGCAATCGCACACCACCTCCGCTCCCCTTCGCGGCGTATTCAACCAGATTCCCAAAAGCAACTCGACACATCACGTATCATCTCTCTCTGGGAGTTAATCCACAGCTCCCTATCAGCACTTCTCGATCCTTCAACCGGTATGCTCGGCGAGCTCCTTGCCTTCTGGAAAACCGCCCAATCCTTCATTGATGGCGATACTCTTCTCCCTGTTGGTATCGATGATCAATCACGAAAACATCACCGCCTCGAAGATCACAGCATTCGCATGCTCCGGGAGGGCACTGTTGAGATTGTGGCCCTCATCCGTGACTGCGTCATTGCCTTCTTCCAAGAGCCTCCTGTCGACGACGTATCGACAATGTACTCACCTGTCCCCCCAACACCCGTGTCCAGTACCTCCGACGAAGCGCCTCCGACCCCTCAACTCCCACAGATCCTCAAGGCAGCCGCACCCCAAAAGAAAGAGAGCGAGGAAGGGTACGCTTTCTTCCCTCCAGGTGCCAACTCCCTCGGCGGTGTTCACTTCATGGGTAAAATCATGGTGCTTGTTGGCAACGCCGCCATTGCAATGGCAGACATGGCTGGAAAGCTTGGTAAAGATGGCGTCGCCGACAAACTTAAGGTTATGGTAGCTGGTGGCCGTGAGCGCGCAGTTGTAGCCGTGTGTAACTCATGGCTTAAAGACGCTCAAAACTGCCGTGTACTTGAAGACTGGACGCGAGCAGTAGATAACCGTGATGTCACGAAAATGCCAGGACTATTCGCGGCGTGGGAGAAGGAGATCATTGGTGGCATGCAGGGAATGGTGTACCTTGACAAGGTCAAGAACTCGAATAGCGCGGTGATCCCTCCACCAAGTACAAAACTGCTCACCCATGTTAGGGGCCAGTTCGTCAGGTCACTCTACAAGAGCTTGCAAGGGATGGTGGAGAATGCAAAGAAGCCTCTTATAGATGGCGAGGAAGTTGCAGTAGAGGTAGACGATGAGGGCGGGCTGGCGAGCCCGGTCACAAGTATTAGTCCGTCAAACTTAGTAGCACATAGTATAGATAGCAGCGACAAAAACGTGCGCATGCTATTGACTCTGTCAAATCTACAACTACTTAGACAAGATTTTGTGCCAGAATTAATATCAATGTTCGAGCAAGCATTCTCCGTCAAACTCACTGACGAATCCAAGGTAAACCTCCCCCATCTCCCACACTCACTAATTAATTTCCCAAAACTAACCCTCTCAGACCATCCGCGATGCACTTGGCCAGATAGACGCCCAGCTCTTCGAAGAATACACCAAGCCCATCATCACAAAACTCATCAACATCATCACCACCGGTGTCCTTACCCCCAGCTGGTCGCCTCCCCCCGGCTCCATCGCCACCGAAGTCCGCCCCTACATCTACGACGCCCTCCTCGTTCTCGTGCACGTGCACTCGCAAGTGACCACCACCGCGCCGTCCCTCACCCAGCCCATTCTGTCCCACCTCCTTGAGCAGATGTCCAAGGAGCTGCTGGACGCATTCAAGCAGCGGAAGCGCTTCAATCTCGGCGAGTTGCTGCAGGCAACGCTTGATGTCGAATTCGTCAACCAGACGTTAAGTCAGTTCAATACCTCGCGTGCAAAGGACTACCAGCAGAAGATTTACTTGGAACTGGATCGGGGGAGTGATGCGGACGCGAGGCAGGGGCTGCAGGGCGAGCTGGCGGGTATGAAGAGTATCTTGAGTCAGCTGAGGAGGTACTCGAGAGCTGAGTTGTAAGTGTCTTCTTTACCCTCAAGATGTTAATGGTACGATACTGATCTTTTTTTATACAGCCTGTGTTTTAGAGTCAAGAAGCCCGGTTCGCGAAGACCAGACAACTAGGCGATCTTGCATCATAGGCTATCACTCGGATTAATAAGGCTGGCTAATCAGTTCATGCTTTCCTACTTTTTTATTTTCTTGAAAAAAGCCATATTTAGATGAGATAATGGGTTTAATATCTCACACATCCACTATATCCTATGAGGTTGATTAATAATATCTTTATCCCAACGCTAGCTAGAGCGTTGACTAGCTGTTTGTGCGGAAGTAGTGTTGGGCTAGGCGGTGGGAATTGAATATATAATTATGAAATAGCAATCTCGTTCCATGTTGTGCCGTGGCGATACTTGTTACTTTATTATTGCAGATATTGGATATTTGCTATAAGTCCGAAACGGAAATACACCGTTCCATGATTGTAAACTGCATTACTGACGGGGAAGCTCCTCCCCGGAGCTAGCTAGATCACAAGACATTGGTATCTAGCTCCCGTCTTATTCCAGTACATGCCTTTATACCTATACTCTGCACTGATAAGGCCTACATGCCAGGCTTTGACGGCCGAGTGATAGGTAGTGATGCTTAATGATATCTTACTGTGACTATGGACGGTTGCTCGTGATTAATTGTTTCGTGCTAAATTTACATTGAACAAAAGTGTGCTAATTTTAATTAAAAGGTATGAGTGAACTTGGCATGTAAATGAAAGTACAGATTTTTTTTTCCGGCCCTATAGACGAACAAATGAAAGAATAAGCCGTGTAGAGCAAGAAACCAGTCAAAATCTGTGTACATAGTCGCAATTCCGACTATATGGTTCGTTGTACCCGTTCATAAAGAGTATAGTGCTGAAACAAAAAAAAATCGAATCGTTGCATTGAACCACCATAACCAAACCTTCTCTGATCAATAATTCATTGGCCATATCCTAAAATATAAATGGAATATTTGTACCCCGTCTCCTCTCATGTCCCTAGATCGCCATGTGTATAAGTTCCAGAGATTACATAATGAATAAAAAAAGAAAAAGTTCCATAAATCCGCCGCCCACTCAGTCGCTGATACGACTGAATTTCGCCCCAAACATTAATTCTCTGTTATGTGGGACGTATAAATCATGATTCAACTGGAATTGGTGGATGGCTCAAACTTGAGATTCGGAGTGAGAGTTTGCAGATTCGCGTGTAGCCGGCTGTTCATTTGAATTAGGCCCCTCCTTCCTTCTTGGGTACGTCTTCCCCAATGATCAACGCCCCGAATTCCGTCCTAACTTTCACGCCAAAAGCAAAGGCCAGCACAAAACCTAGTATCGCTGACACACAGATAGATGGAATAAAATAGGCCCCCAAAATCTGCGTATCCGATCGTACATGCGAAGCGCCCGGGAAGAAAGGCTCATTTGCAGGCACTGAAGCGATATAAAACACTACTGCCCCTCCGACCCAAGAGGCCAACCCCACAAGTATACCAAAGCCAACACCAATAGCTCTCCACTGATGAGGCCGCCCGACAATTATTTGATCAGAATAAGTATGTATATGCTTTTCCTCCGTGTCGTAAACCATCGTATCGACATCGGTATCGAACCTATACCCGCCGGCGTACTTATAACTTTCCGTTGTGCTTTCTACTAAAACTCCAGGCATTGCAAGAAGGATCTTCCTAATTTTATCTCGCTCTCCATCTCTCTCACACTCAATGATAACCATGTTGAGTTTTGTTTCCATCCACCGACATATAGACAAACTCAATACTCTTGATCCCGTTATTACCGTTAAGAACCCAAATACAAACGCCATAGTATAGAATAAAGTTCCATCCCATGCGCTGCCAAAGAGAAATGTAAGAAAGATTAAAATCACGGCTTGCGTGTAGCCGAGAAAAGTCGGGTATATTGGGCTTTGCTGTTCGGAAATCCAATCTTGTGAATCTCGAAGTACTACAACCATTGCATGATTGGAGTTCAGATTTCGTAAAATACTCCGTAGGCGTCTGAGTACCGGGCCGATAGTTATTGAGGTGACAGTGGCCTCCGGGTTCATTTTGCTCGGGTCGGCGGTGGTTGCCGTACCCTTTGGATGGAAAACTATTCTGAGATATATATCAGCTGTACATCCCCATAACTTGGCACAGGGTCTGTTACTTAAGAAAATGATAAATATCATAAATAAATAGCTTAAAGGCAATCCCAAAGCCTCTCCGAGGATTAGACTCTCCTCTACGAAAGATCGAGCAATCTTTACACCCATCTTCCATATCAATTAAATCTCCCGCGTCGTCAAGTAGTGGACGTAACTGAAATGCCTCGCTTTTGGTAATAGTTGAAGATGAAGCAAATGTTCGAATCAAGCCTGATGCTACGGCAGTTCCCCCAAGCCACCATGTAAAATAGCTCAAACTCTGCTTTTGGCATGCCCATATAAATTGAATATCGTCAATCATTGGCAACCCCCTAACAAGTATCCCAAACAAGGTAATTTGCAAAAGCCCGAACCAAAATACTATGATCGCAATTTTAATGCGCCTGGGTCTTTTTCCATGGCCTTGTATGGCCATGGATTGAACCGTTTCAAAAGTGATGCCGTCGCCGTCGCCGTCGCCTGCTGTCAATTCGGCTGTGGTCGATCCGACCGGGGTTGATTTGTCTATGGTAGGCTGGGGCTTCTCCTTAGGGTAGTAACTCAAAAGCCTAGTTTTCTCAGGGTCTATCTCGGGGCTTATCACGGGACCTATCCCGGCGGGGATCTCTTCACCCTTGTCTAAAGAGAGTGTTAGCCACTCAAAGATAAATTTTCATAGGCAGCGAATATTACCCCTGGTACTAACGGCTTCGATCATTTCCTTTGCATTCCGCAGATATCTTTTTCTCATAGTACTTGTGCCCTTGTTGTATAAACCTAATGTCATTGCGGCAGAAAGTAACGCTATCTCAGTGTTGAAATAAAGTAATGACTTTATCTCTGCCGTTGGTAATGGGGAAAAACTCAGCAGAGTCGGGACCAAGGCCATAAGGGTTGTCGCAACCGCCATTGCAACCGTATCGAACTGTGATGTCTGGTCTGTCAATTTAACATTGTATACGTTTCTACATGACACTGGGATTCCGACTCCTTGTACCCCTCCCCTGTAGGGATCGTTGTAGTTTCCAGCGAAGTCTGTAGTTTCATTGGCGCTGGCAGCATTAACAGGTCTTGTCATCAAAAAAGTGACGCCATTACTATCACGGGATACGATGTTTTGACATGGTTTTGGAAGATAAATCTCATGATAGATCTAAAGCCTCGAATTATAGGGACAATAGTTGTAGGATTTGTTTTTATTAGAGACGATAGCGAGTTTTGCTTCGAGTTCTATGGAACTATAAGTATCTAAATACTTATATTGGGGGGGGGGGTTCTGGGAAATACCGTATCCGGTAGCTCAAAGGTCCCCTGGTCACTGAATCGATATGTTAGTTTGATATCGAACTCAGGCTTCTTATATAAGGCTTAGAGATGAAAGGCTTTTTGGACTCACAAAGACATGGCTACCCTGTATGAGCGCGAGATTTCTGACCGACTATCCGTCGATTTAGAGAAGATCTAATAGACGGCCGGGTGTTCTTAGGTGTATGTGTCCAGACAATTAGGAAAGAATAACAGATCGAGGACTTCTTATATTCCCAGACTACTCCCAGAAGTTTGCAAAATTTGCCTCGTTTTCAAATGGTATGGGCTGGGAGCATGAGAGGTTATGATCACTTTAATGTGCACGATCATGCAAGAGTAAAAATCGATATATATCCGCATGATCGGACCAAACCGGCGAAGCATGAGGCCTAGAACCTATGTGGATAGACCATGGGGAATTCCAACGTCTTGATCAGTAATCAATCCAAGGCGTGCTGTCATCTGCTTCCCTGTGACCTGCTTATAGTCTGCATAGCCTATTCACCTATCTGACTGCCTGAGGTCGTTGAGACAGCTAGAGAAGTCTAGGGTGTGTAAGGCATGCACAGAGATGTGCATGCGAGACATAAACTTCTGAAATTAAATTGCCATTTTTCTGCTAGTATACCTTCGATCCAGGAATCCTAATACTATAATCGTAAGTGGTGTAAATTTATATATCAAATATTCAGTTAGCTAAGATTCGGGATTAGGTCCGTGTAATGTGATCAGTTAGAGCAGCGAATCTCAGGAGATGCTCGTTT